>CM055273.1:54735967-55148232 GCA_029237695.1 Conchocele bisecta | reverse complement strand
TATATTGGTCACAATGCACCTAAACCACCACTATACCGAAATACCCCAAGCACCGAAATATGAACCGTTCTTCAAGAACCTGTGGTTTTGGCCACAACATGTCGTTGTGCCAACCAACCACAAAACTCGCTTGAATTTTACGCGATTCAGTATATTATCAGGCAACTCGCTAGGCATTGACCAAATACACTCCGACTGATAACACATTGTCGTATCCTACATTGAATATATATGAACATCCGGGTCACAACGAATTTACAACTGACGTTTCATTGGTGGAACTGCGTCACATGACGTTTGGCATCCGTCCAATGACGCAACGTAAGGTAACAAGCCCGCTTCTTTCAACGAAAACCATGTCATATATATATATAACACGCTGGCAAAAAACGTCACCTGATATATAGAATACCATGATAGTGTACTTTGATATCTGGATTATCAGGCTCGGCTCGGAAACGGTAGGAATTCCTCGGCTCGCCGAGGAATTCCTACGCGTTTCCTAGCCTTGCCTGATGAACTTGATATCAACTTGACACTAGCTTGACACTAGCTTGGGACACTCTTTTAAGGCATATACAAAAAAACATGTTGTGCGGGAAACGGTCCGAAAAAAACTAGGTACGGACGGTAGGCTTTTTTTAAAACACAACTAGAAAGCTGTATGTACCAATATGGCGGAATAAGTTCACTGTTTGGTACTTATTTATTTTCGACAGTAACAAGTTTAGGTATAAAGTGTGAAAAGTCAACTTTAGTGTGCACTCACGATATCTTAAGCACACGAAGGATCGAAAATTATTTCTTTTAAACGGCCAAAAAGGGTCGCCGGCGTATTCAGAGGTACGGTCGGGTTGCCTGCTCTACAAGACGTTTGTTGAGGCCTTAATATTATAGTCTCATTTGAAAAGATCAGTAATAATTGACTTATAAGAGACTATGGAACAATCAGTACTTCCCAATTCCGATTTATTTGCATGTATATGATGCTACAAAGAAGACTAACCTACTATTCTCTATCTATTTTCCTTATTTCTGAACCAAAGTATATGTTGTGACCACTCATTTGAACCGTCTCGGCGAGACGGTTCAAATGAGTGGTAACAACATATACTTCTGATGAGAAATAAAGAAATTCTTGAGTCTTGCCGGATATTTTTTCCCATTCACGGCACTGACCTACTATTCTCTATGTATATGATGCTACAAAGAATGTATTCCCAGGGTTTAGTCCCATTTCCAGGACTACTATGTGTAAATGCCATCATGTATGTTGTCATGCTGAATTGATCAGACTCGGTTGGTGCAATTAAAACCAACAATCAACACGATCGGCGGGAATAAAGTCCCAGTTCGATACTAAACAACATGTTTATTGCTGATTCCAATTGACAAGCTGGACTAGTTTACTATTCCCATACAATGTTCATGTACCACAATCATCCGGAATTTGAAAGCTACTTTTAAGAATACTTCGATGAAGATTTAATTCTGCTTTTTTCATGGTATTGTCATGTAACTTAGATAAAAAATAAAGTTTGCGCATATGTACAATTCACAAGTGTCACAAACTCATGTCCATTACGGTTTAAGGGCTATACAACTGACACACACCCTAATGGAGGGATCAACATATGTACGGACGGTCGGACAATCGCTACGAAAACTATATACTAGACAAAGTACCGATTCTCGTCTCAAAAGTTGGGTGTGATTAATATAACTATTTATGTGCCTTGCCTATACACTGTAATTAATTAGTTACCTGCAAGTATTTAAATTCCGTTCTAAAATAAAAATCATATAAACCGTTTCACCGTCCACGCGAGGTCTATGGTCAACTTAGATCAACGTTGGTCAAGTAAAACACAAATTTGGCTTCGACAGCATTAATAATGTACGCCTTATCGAACACGCCACACCGAAAATTAATTTGTGATTGCGTGACTGGAGAATACTGGGCTTTTTGTCTTTCCTGGTAACCACATTCCGGTAGCCTGATAAGGATTTATACTGTTATTACGAAACATGCTCTGTGTTCAACTGGCAGCACAGCGACCAGTGCAGACCCTCACCAGACTGCGCGGATGCGCAGGCTGATCTGGGTCTACACTGGTCGCCAAATCCGTAACTCCATTATTCGATAGCATTTTGACCTGCGTACATGAAGACGCATTTCCGGAGATTATAAAACCGTTATACTAAATTTTCGTGCATATTCAGATGTTTCAGATTAACGTAGGAAAACTATGATTAAAATATTTACACCTATAAATTGATAGGTTGTTGTTAATTGGCTAAAGTTCGTTTGACTTCATTAATTTCCACGAGGTTGTCAATAACACTGCACGCTATTGACCGGCAACATCGCTGTTCCAGGAATTGCGACAACATGATGTAAACGTTAAGTTTATGAATGTGCTAAGTTTGTGACCTTGATCCTGGGATTTTCTGTAGCACGATAGGATATAATCAGATGAATGCATGTATGAAATATCAAGGCGTTCCATGAAAGGACACAGGTGTTATAAGACATTTACCCCAACGTTAAGTTTATAAATGTGCTAAGTTTGTGACCTTGACCTTGCGATAAGGGGTGGGTCATGGATTTGCTATACCACAATAGAGTATCATCAGATGAATGCAGTATGAAATATCATGGCGTTCCATAAAAGGAAACAGAGGTTATAAGACATTTACCCCAACGTTAAGTTTATGAATGTGCTAAGTTTGTGACCTTGACCTTGGGAAAGAAGTGGGAGGTGGGTCATGGATTTGCAATAGTACGATAGAGTATCATCAGATGAATGCATGTATGAAATATGAAGGTATTCGCCGTAAATAAATAGAAGTTATACAACATTTACCCCAACGTTAAGTTTATGAACATGCTAGGTTTGTGACCTTGACCTTGGGGTAAGGGTTGGGTCGTGGGTCGTGGATTTGCTACAGCATGATAGAGGGTCATCTGAGGAATGTATGTATGAAATGTCAAGGTGTTCCATGAAAGGAAACAGATGTTATACGAAATTTACCCCAACGTTAAGTTTATGAATGTGCTAAGTTTGTGACCTTGACCTTGGGGTAAGGGTTGGGTGGTGGGTCAAGCATTTGCTACAGATCATGCTCAGAGGGTCATCTGAGGAATGCATGTATCAAATAACAAGGTGATCCATGAAAGGAAACAGAAGTTATAAGACATTTACCCCAACGGTAAGTTTATGAATGTGCTAAGTTTGTGACCTTGACCTTGGGGTAAGGGTTTGGTGGTGGGTCATGGATTTGCTACAGTATGATAGAGGGTCATCTGAGGAATGCATGTATGAAATATCAAGGCGTTCCATGAAAAGAAACAGATGTTATAAGAAATGTACCCCAACGTTAAGTTTATGAATGTGCTAAGTTTGTGATATTGACCTTGGGGTAAGGGTTGGGTGGTGGGTCATGGATTTTCTACAGCATGATAGAGGGTCATCTGAGGAATGCATGTATGAAATAACAAGGTGATCCATGAAAGGAAACATAAGTTATAAGACATTTACCCCAACGGTAAGTTTGTGGACGCCGAAGCCGACGCCGACGCCGACGCCTACGACGCCGGGGGTATGCCATAAGCTTTTCTGCACTTCGTGCAGGCGAGCTAAAAATCACAAGGTGCATGATCACGTGATTATAACAACAACAACATTGGCTGAAAGTGTTGAAATCTTGAAAGTATTATTTTATATTTTCCTTAATATGAAACGGATGTTGATGAAATATGGCGCAGCAAATGCGTCTTCATGATGCATTTGGTGGTCAATGGAGTTCGGCACAGACTTATGTCGAAGAATCGATTTCCGTGTCGGAACCACGGAAATCTATTCTTCGTAAAAACGGCAGAAGTTTGGGCGAAAATACAGAGACCACTAAATGCAGCTTAACAAGACGCGTTTGATGCGCCATATTTCATCAAAATCCGTTACGTAATAAGGACAATATAAAATAACAGGTACTTGGAATCGGATGGATTTTGGAAGTTTCAGTACTTGTTGTTAGTACCATGTGATCATACACCGTGAAATCATGGCCTGTAGCGTTTACTGGGGTATAATATACATGTGGTCTGCTTAAAGTTTGCGAGGAGTCCTTTGGACTCAACGCACTTTAAACAGATCAAATGTATTGCACACCCCAGTAAACGCATCAATCCATGTTTTATTCCTTATTTATACATTAATGGATTAACATATAAGTAAAGGTTAACATTATAACAGAGGGTAATTACGATATTACGATGGCCTTAACGCCCTCGAACTTGTAAAGTGAAAGTGAATTGGTGTTACGTCCCAGCAACAGCTAGGGCCATGACCAGAGGGATACAGACAATATGGAAGTACGAGTATGTTTCGCGCCTAGGGCGGGGATTGAAGAGCAATCTTTGGTATTGAGTCCAGTGTCGTAGACTCTAGTCCACAATCCGTCCCTTCCTTAAACATGGATATTCAGTGAGCAGTGATAATTAAAAGACCACGTGATAAGACACAATCTGATTACAGAGAAACCTCTCAAATCCGTCCACCGGAGAGGTCCCCACGCTGTCCGATCTTGCGAGATTTCACCGTCGCTCGTGTGTAGGATCATTCCATGGTATTCGACCGTGTTTTTCCATTATGAACAGACAATATCATTACAGTGAAACCTCTCTAAAACGAACACCAATAAAACATACGTGGTTTTATTTTTGTGGGTTTCTTGATCATTTAGCTCAGGTGACAATGCCTTTTGGCTGTGTGAAGCCTGGTTTACAGCGAAACCTCTCTAAACAGGACACACTGGGACCTCCCAGGTTGTCCGGTTTACAGAGATTTCACTGTATATAGTACATTACAGTGAACCCTGTTCAAATCCTGGCATGTCCTGGGTGGCCTGTTTAGGGAAGTTCCACTGTTCTATAAACTAGCTCCTGACAGGTATTAATGTGGAATCCAAGTAAAGTGTATTGTTTATCTGTGTGTGTGTATTAAATTCCAATTTGTAAGGCTATTTCTACATGACATGACATGCATGTTTTGTGTTGATTTTATAGAAGTTCGTGAATCAGTGATTACTTCTTGGATTTGATATTAGGACACCAAATGATTTCAATAGCGCAAACATGAGCCACATGGTTTTGTACCTTCGGACCTGTGCGTAATTTCATTAAATACGTTTATACAATTTACAATATGTTTCATAAATAAAGTCAAAAGTTGACAAAGTTTTCAGAGTACGTGTGAAATATAATTCCGCACGTACTCTGTGAACATTTCATCAACTTCTGACTCCATTTACGGAAAATATTGTAAATTTTGTAAACGTATTTCATGAAATTATTCAGATGTCCGAAGATTCAAAATTACATGCCGTGTCTCATATATACTAGTTGGTCTGACAATGAAACCGTTAGGATGTTTCTGATATTGAATGAAATATTGAATCCAATCATGTGTGACGAACATATTATTTTTGTTTCAGATGTTCGTCTTTGTTCAAGTTGTTCGATGCATATATATGTATGCAAACAAATCAGAGACGAACATCTCAAACAAAACAAAACATAATTAAGAAAATCTGCCCTCCCGCGAACAGACGCTTTATAGAGGCTTTATTTTTGTTTGAGATGTTCGTCTCGGATATTGTTCAAGCTGTCACATGCAAGGTCTATGATCACGTGGTACTAACAACAACAACAACAAGTACTGAAACTTCCAGAATCCATCTAATTCAAAGTACGTAACGGATTTTGATGAAATATGGCGCAACAAACGTGTCTTGTTAAGCTGCATTTGGTGGTCTCTGTATTTTGGCCCAAACTTCTGTCGTTTTTGCGAAGAATCGATTTCCGTGTCTACCGACACGGAAATAGATTCTTCGCAAAAACGACATAAGTCCGCTTCACATTCCGCAAACCCCGTGTCTGAGAACCAAAGTATTTATTTTGATGGCCTGATTTGATGACGTTGATGCACTCCACCCACGCATTCCATTCATATGACTTTCATTGTACCATGGAAAATATACATTGAACAAAGAAACTGTGACATTTTTCTGTAAATGACGTCGAAAGTTGACACAATGTTCATAGCAAAAGAAGACTATAATTCTACATGTGCTCCGAAAATTCGTAAATTTCGTCAGCCGATAATATCACAGTTTCACTAGATATTTTTCATAAAAAATCGCACATTTTCTTAGCAACAAAATCACATGGATTGTATCATCTAACCACATCACACAAACTGATGAAACGGAACGGTGAAGACTAATTTCAAATTTGTACTGTGAAACCTCTCTAAACCGGACACCCTGGGAGGTCCCCAGGGTGTCCGGTTTAGAGATGTTACATTGTAAATCAGGCATATGACCATCCTGAAATATATTGGCGTGCTTTGCAATCATGAACATACATTAACATCTGTGATACATTATCAATAAAACCATCAAAACAAGATCACATAGGTTGCATTGGTGTCCGGTTGAGAGAGGTTACACTGTACACTATATCAGAACCCAATTGTATTCATGAGTCTCTGATGGTAATGTATGTTCATGATTACAAAGCTCAGCAACATGACACAGAGTGCTCAGTTGCCTAAATTACAATAAAACCTCACTAAACCGGGCACACATTGGACCAAAAGGTGTGTCCGTTTTAGACAGGTGTCAATGTGCTCCGTTTGCATAAAGTCGGTGGTTTAAAGGTACATGCCCACTCAGTAGGCACAAAATGTTCGTTATAGGAATTAAATAAGTGTATAATTGTGTCACTATTCCAGCAGTTCTAAAAATTACGAATGACCGCTATACATATACATTGTATAATCATTTAGTAATATGTATTTGACTGATAGTGACGCGCGGTGGTATCCGGCTATGTTCGTATGCAAATGAGACATGATATTTGCTTCATTATTTATACTAATTAAATGCGTCACCTGAACAAAATAATATTTTCGACAGATTTTTAAGTATGATCATCGCACATAAAATAATAAATACAGAGAATAAATAGTAATGTCCGTTAACATTTTAAGGACACACGGTTGTCGCCCCTGGTATCAGTGTGGAAGTTTATGTCTGAGGTAACATGTATACTAATGCTAATAATCAATACGTAGTGTAATGGTGAATTAATGTTTATATTGCCAGAAAATGATGTACAGTCGAACCTCCCCGAACGGCCACCTCTCTACAACAGCCACCTCTCTGTAATAGCCGCTATTTTATATCCCAAATGGATGATTTCCTCTATATCTAACCCTTACACTGCTGAGCATGAACATTGTCGTCTGATGTTGATTTTGCATTCTTTCTCAATAAAAACATGTTTTTGACAGCATTTTAGAATCATTTCCATTGGAAATGATTCTGACAGCATTTTAGAATCATTTCCATTGGAAATGATTCTAAAATGCTGTCAAAACATGTTTTTATTGAGAATTATTGAAGAAAATAAATAAACATCAGACGATAAAATTGTATTCAGCATTAACCTCCCTACAACAGCCACCTCTCTATAACAGCCAATTTTGCCTCTCCCCATGGGTGGCTGTTGTAGAGAGGTTGCACTGTATCTGATATCTAAGACTTATCACACGAGTGTGTTGGTGTGTAGTGTGCAACTGAGAAAATAAAATTCACACGGGTTGGGTAACTTTTATATTATCTAACATTTGTCTAAACGGTATGCGTATATTTTCATTACAGCATATAATGGAACCTCTCTAAACCGAACACCAAGAACACTTCTGTGATCTTATTTTTCATGAGTTTCTCGGTCATTTATCTCATGTGATAATGTCTGGTCGTGATCGCATATCACACAACTACGTGTCACAATGATCAAATGCCTGATTTACAGTGAAACCTCTCTAAACCGGACACCCTGGGGACCTCCCAGGGTGTGCGGTTTTGAGAGGTCTCAATGTATTTAAAGCCATTTGTATAATGGACTCTTCTCCTGGCTCATGTTCATGTCGTAAAGGACTGATTGGCGCCAGCAGGCACGCTCAACAACACTGACGTGAATGCTCTCGACGTTATGACAACATACTAGCGGAAAACGTCATGTTTCGCCATTCTAATAATAGAAATAACAATGTATTAAATCATGAAAACATTTTCCATTTACATCTGATATGTGATTTTTGGTTCATTAACATTTACTCACAGCCAAATTTAAACATTTTTGATCACACATTTATTACCACAGTACGAAATAAACCTTTATTCCATATATTTAGACTTTATTCTACGTGCTATTTATAAGATATATACATAGGTGATTTTGTGCCTTCAATTATCTGCGTAATTTCATTAAATACGTTTACAAGATTTACACTATTTTTCATAAATAATGTCAAAAGTTGTCAAAACTTTGACGCCATTTACGGAAAATATTTTAAATTTTGTAAACATATTTCATGAAATTTTCAGATATCCGAAGGTACAAAATCACATGCGTACGTGTGTCCCAATTGAGAAACGCCATGTGATTTTGTACCTAAGAACATGTGCGATTCTTCCATAAAATATATTTACAGAAACTGATGTTTTCTACAAATGACGTCGAAAATATCGTGAATTTTATAAGTAGTTTTCACGAGATACCGCACATGTTGTGAGGTACAAAATCACATGACGTGTCTTTTACATGTATGTCATCCACTCTTACACTACGTGCATGTCTGAAGGTCCATATGGAACGGACCGAGATCAACCTGGTCATGGATGGGTGTAAAACGTGGACGCTGTGTCGCGACCGGCTGGTAGCGGCGGGGAGGCGTGTATCACTGCTGAGAGTAAAACGTCGAAAAATGCACGAGATAAATGTACCATTCAGCTGTTCTTAGAGCTGTCAAATAAACACATTTTCGTCTAGTAAGCGGCGCAATTATCTTGCGCCGGTTACTAGACGAAGATGTGTTTAAGCAGTAATAATTTTCTGCATCGATCTGAATGGGAATTCGTTAGGAATCCGGCGTCTAAGTTGACGTGAACCATATTACGCGTGCGAGGAGTGCAGCACCAGTATTATGGCTACCAACAGCGCTACTGCTCGTTCAGTCAGGAACAAGCCGACTAGCTGGATATCTGTCGCGGTACCGAGATCACATCGCCAGATTTGATTCGATTTAATGGTGTTTAACTGCATGTCAACAGTTCAGGTCATTTTAGACCAAGTTAAAGGGATCGAATACCGTATTTCGCCTGTTGTGATGGGTGGAAAATTCCGAAAATCCCAAAGTCAGAACTGAATATTTACAGAAAAAAAAAATAAGCCCTGAAATTAGAATAACATGACCTGGTGGCAGGTCCTCACCAGAACCAAAATTATACTTTTCAATGACCCCGTATTCAAGTAGCACTTTACTTTAACGTGCTACTTTAAACAATGGTTACTTATTATTTACCATGATCGATAGAAACACAGTGTTTACAATAATAAGACCCAATGAGAAGGCCACGATGCAAATTTTATCCACAGCCCTGCCCACTTCCTGCCACGTGACAGGGACTTCCTCATCGGTCTTCTCCTCCTTCCTGTTATCCTTCAAATAAAGACCTGCCGTCTTCTCACCAGCATCCATGTCCTCGAGACGAAGCGGACTAACTGAGCGTTTTGGCGGTCCAGACTTTCTTCGGCACGTGCATTTAAGTTTAGTCGTGATAAAAACGCACCACCGAGGTACCGGTACATCACCTTTTCGGAAATATAAATTCAAATTCAAAATCGTTATAACGCACATCAACACGCTGATGACAAGCGTTGACATTAAATAGTAACTCAAAATGGCCATCGGTGTGGACGTCTTTGGAAGGTTATCGCCAACGAGGGTCAAAAACACGGCTAACGCCAAAAGAACTGTAACTGCGTATGAAACTCGCTCTCCGCTCTCTGCGGGAAGGAAAAATACCAGTATGTTGATCACGGCCATGAATAGTATGGGCAATATCACGTTCACCAACAGAAACATGGGCTTCCGCTCGATCTTAAACGTGATCTTGAGTATAACGGATGCATCAACGGTGACGGATGAATCGACAAGGTTCCATTCGCCGTTCTCCGAGAAATAGTTGAGCAACGCCTTTTCGTGTTCCACCGTCAGCGTGATTTCCTGGCTGGAATATCCCCACGGTAGTAGAAGTAGGTCACACTCCTGCGAAATAAAAGCGATGACACGTCAAATATGGTTGTGATTGGGATACACGTTTAACCCTTTGAACCCAAAAGCCAGCTATAGCGGTTTATGCAAACAGTGCAGATCCTGATGAGACGGCTTGAAAGTAATTTGGAAAGTAATTTTCATACTTCCGAGAACCAAAACCCGACTGGCCGTGGCGAACTCCAGCAGCCTGACACGGATCTATACTGTTTATATTGTTTCCCAGAATCATGATGGGTGTTTCACTGACAGGATGACGAACGGTGTAGACACAGATCAGTCTCTGCAGGCTGATATGTTTCTACACTGCTCTAAAATGCCATATCCGCATTGCTCATGTCCTATTCACAAATGGCATAATGATTTTAATTATGTAAATATTGTATAATGTGCTGTCATCAATTAGAAAATGAGGCAAATATTGTGTTATGTTTTAATAATATTCCTTTTCATTTCATTAATGGAGACGGATACGAATGAAGGCACATCACAAGTAGTTTTATACAGTGGCATTGTTGCTTTGATTTGATTTATTGGTGTTTAACGGCCTATTGACAGTTCATGTCACTTAAGGCATGGACATTGGCGTTGTTCAGTATATGACAACAGCTCATGATACAAGCAAGCATATTGATACAATTCAGGATAACATATGAGATACGCCATGTGATTTTGTACTTCGGACATCTGCGTAATTTCATTAAATACGTTTACAAAATTTACAATATTTTACGTAAATGGCGTCAAAAGTTGACAAAATGTTCAGAGTACATGCGGAAGTATGTTTCGCATGTACTCTGAAACTTGTGTCAACGTTTCACTTTATTTATGAAAACTATTGTAAATTTTAAAACGTATGTATTGAGATTACGCAGATTAGACCTTTAGCCAGCAATAACCTCCCTCCCCCATGTGGGACTTTTGGTGAGTATTATTTTCAGATTCAGTAGCCTATTGTCTATCAAACCTGGTTGTATGCGCTTAAAAAGCCGATGGATGAACAAATGGCGGTCATTTTCCAAGATGGCCGCCAAACATTATAATATTGTTTTATTAAGGACTGTTAACTTTCAGTCTGACCACTATTAACCTGGTAAATTGCTATAATTAAGTCACAATTTGAATGAAAAATGATTTAGAATACATATTACATTTAATTACATCAACGAATGGCAATATATTCCAAAATGGCTGCCAAAATAGATTACAAGATTTTTCTGCGAATACAGACCTTCATAAAGTTGAAACACATGTACATTACTTTCCCTCACAAATAAATGAAAAATACAGGAGATAGTGATGCAATATCCTTCCACAATTGCCAGAAAAGTCGAAATGGCCGCCAAAATGTTCTTGTTTTGTTATATTCTTTACTATATGGAGTTGTTATAAACACCATTTCATGTACATATTACATGTATACCAGTTTGATATATAAATCAAATCATGTGATAAAATATAGGTATACAATGCTATGATTATATTTTCAAAATGGCCGCCAAATGAAAAGAAATGTTTCAAAGTGTTTCCAAAATGGATTGACTATTGACAAGGAATATAATGCTATTATTGGGCTGTCTAGTTAATGTGATTGGTAACGAGCACACTTCTCACAATTAAGCGAGCATGATGATCATTGGCTAAGGCAGTATGTATTATGGTATGATGAATGGCATGGGTATGCTTATTGCAAATATGCATGGCTTTCTCCCACATATGTATTCACATGTGCCAATAATTTGAATTAAAACCGAACATAGTAACGATATATAATTCATGCAGCCTCTGGTGTAATCAGTTCGACATTAAACACGACATGTGCTGTATTTATGTTTCTAATTAAACATTAATGAAACTAATACACTCATAACTTAATCATATACAGTGTCACCATGACTGTCAGTTTCAAGATGACCATCAACATGAGCGCGTTTTTTTTTTCAATTAGGAGGTGATATTTACGGATCTATACACTTTTAATACCGATTTCTTAAAACAGTTGATAATACCCGTATCGTGAGGGTCCCGCATCATGCGGTGACACCAAAATGTGCTAACCCATGACATATACTCGAATACATGTCTCTGGTTGCTATATTAATGGAATATGATTGTTCATCGGGGGGGGGGGGTGTAATATATGTGAAAGACAACCATAGGGATTGTTACGTATATTCAATGCCACATATGGGTATATGTATGTACATGTATGTCGCAAAGACACGTATATTAGCTACAAACTATGTGCAGTGTGTATATGCTAGACAGGTAAATATAATTCTGCATTCAGGAAATAAATGTACACATGGTCATTGGAATGACATGACCTGTTGTCAAATAGAGAAATACATATTCCGATGACACCAAAGCGCCAGCAAAATACACAACCTGATGTACAATGCGGCACAAAACGCCTTCCACAAACCTTATTCCGACCGCCTGCGTAAATAATTAGAATATCATGTGGACATTATAGTAAAATCCAAGGCTCTGTGATATTGTTTAGATGAACATTTCGATACATTGCATAATGTGTTGTGGAGAGACGTTTATCATTTATGGGGATGTATGCGCAGCTTGATGGTCCTTCGAGTGAGTGTGGCTACACGTGGTAACACATGAGCGAGTGTAATAGAAATAAGTTGACTGCTGTAAATTGATAAATTCAGGGATTTTGGTAAAAATGGGCACATCCTTTGTGTAATAGTATTGTCCAATTGATATATGAGTTTCCATCTGGATCATCTTTGGAATAACAATTCCACTAAATAGTGTCTCCTGTTGTATTTTGTAGTTATGTGCATGTAGGTCAGATATGCATATTTCTTAAACTGGACTAGATTGATGTTTGAATACCCCGGAATGGCTTTTTCAGATTACGTACATACTAATAATGGCTTGTATATATAGTTATATAATTATATACACGAACTTGCAGGTCATATAGTACATCTTTTCAGAAGTCTTTTAGCCACATTTGTCAAATATTCATTTTGGAACAGAACTGCAAAACTACATTGAAGTTTGTATATTTGAAATTTGTAATAATGATGTTATCCGAATGCTATGCAGGCATATGCCAATCTGAACTATTACAAGTTGATTACAAACCTACGTCATTTTTGGTCTTTGATAATTTGACACAACAGGTGTAGAGTAACACATGTGCTACAATTAAGAACACTGAATGTTCAAAACAGGTTCGACAAAATAGTTGATGTATGCGTACATAGCAGCTATATGAATATAGTGGATATATTTTGAAGAGCATATGCATGCTTTTAGATAGATTATGCACCTTCGATTTCTTTGTTTATATGAACATTATGAATGGTACATCAACCTTACAGGTTATCAATTGTCACTATTATGAAATCATGGTTCAATATTAACTTATAATGTCTCACTTACAAAATACAATAGTGTAATGGGTGCCTATCAAATGAGATTGTACACTATTGGAGCAATATACCTGAATGTATTAGGCAATGACCATGATGCATACACTGGTGTGCACTTACGCTGTTAATGGATGACGAACATACACCTTGGAACACACACGTTCTGTTATGATACATAGTGTATTTCAGTAGTCATACAAGTTATACATTATATCTAGTACATGGTTTTACAAGTACATTTGCCAACTACACATTTCTTCTTCCTGCTGATGACTCGAGATGGTTTGAGGGAATATCATTGGAATGCGTGATAAATAGTGTGCACATTTATGTGGAACCGGGATATACATATCCAGTTTAATCGGTTATACTACCTAATGTCAAACAAACTAATTTACTTGCATGGCTGTTATCTTGAAAGTGTACAAACAATGTATTTGTCCAGTTTTATTCCAGCTGAGCTTGCTCGTATTATTTTCAGCTATCTAATGTTCTGTATTTTAGTATTTACTGTGTCATACATGGAGTAATATGTGCTACAATTCATTCATTCATGCATGGTAGAAAAGGTATATATTTCTATATCAAATGTGCAAATTAGTACCTATACTATTGACAGTAATAATTATATTTATTTATTTTACTTAATGGTGTTTCCATGCCTGCCAACAGCTGCAAGTAATACTTATATGCATCAGAGATGTTCATATTGGAATACACAACATAGTAATTATGGTAATTGTCATGGCTGCATAAATATGAAATGGACGTATACAAAGATGAACAGACATGCATTATGTATCTGAAATGTGTGTGGGTAGCTAATATACAGGTAGCTACACGTTCATATGAACCTTTCATAAGTATCTGGCAGCGTATAAAGTAAGAAAAGTATTACATGCAAAATGGCCATTGTAAATTCAGTGGGTGGGAAATAGTTAAACCTACTTTGTTTTAGCATGCCATCATCTGCTGTAGACATTATATAATCACAATACGGGCATCAAGCATATATATGTATCGCTGAAAAGTATTGTTGTTTGCTCTTTGACTGATGAAGTCATGTGATAAACAAAATCTCAAACTCGTTTCCCTTTGATATGAGCTTTTTTTGATATGAGCAATTTTATGCATACATTGTGCGTGACTCGTTTCGTAAATATCATATCAAATGGAAACTCGTTTGAGATCCTCTATTTATCATTCTGTATTTTCACTTTATGTATCCTCGACCACGCGTACCCCTGTTCTACTTGACGGATCGTAACCAAATTCCATATGCATTTTTATCGTCGCGAGAGGAATCGTTGCGTACTGACAACGGCTGAATAGATGTATATCTTCAACACTCTTTCTGAAAATGTAATTTCACTATCTGTATATGGGTGACGAAATCAAAATACAACATTGAATGTAATAATGGATACTTGGTTCGGGTACTCGCATGGGAGGTAAGTTGTTAATAGCCGATGCAATTCATTATACAGTGGAACCTCTCTACACCGGCCACAATGAGAGGTTCCCAGGGTGTCCAGTTTAGAGAGGTTCTACTGCAATTAAACATTCCATGGATAAATTTTGTCATTTTCAATCATGAACAGTCATGAAAATGAAATGACAATGCAATGCAACCCATCTAAATTGAACACAATGGCGTCCCCTGGGTGTCCGTGTGTGAGAGGTTACACTGTATTACCTGTGTATCAAACGGGTAGTATGTGACGTCGACGCTGCATGTAGACTTAAACATCGCACCAGGGGCGAATACGGCATGCCCATTGAAATAGTACCTGACCGTCATCCAATCCGTATCTCCAATATCTTTAATATCCGTGTAGGGATTTCCCAGAATCAGAATCGGGTACCAGATATCCGCTATCTTGAACATCTGCGAGAATACACCTCCGTACGAAGCCGGGTTCCACTTGATTTCCTCGTCAATCCATTGCATGTAAACGAGTCCAACCACGGAGAATTTCTCATCGACTTCGTCGAAGTCTTGTATGGCGACCAAGTCGAATGAGACGTTGATGTTCATTGGCTGAGACTGGTCCACGATCGGCCGATGCCGCCGATCGTAACCAGTCAGCATATCCGTCATTAACGTTTTCGCCTGGGTGAGTGTTTGGGATGAAGCGTACGAAATCCCCAAGAGCAAAACTGCCAAACACAAGACGAGTCTGTTGATGGCATCCATGACTGGAATACTTACGTTGCACTGTCACATAGAAAATTCACTATACATTTACGAATACTATATCAATGTATATTGGTAAAACAATTGACGAAGTTAGTTGAATATGGTGGGTAACAGCCTCATGGAGTTCGCCCACTTCTTTCCATGAGCCCTTCAATTACATTATATGTTTGTCGCATTACATGCCATCCACAATCCATCCATTCATATATTTGACACTTGAATATTTGAGCAGCTACACGCATCGTTAAGTATTGTTTTATAGCTGCTATGCGCTTCACCTTTTTTCTTCAATGGGGCAGTTTCATGATCATGTGGACATGACGTCATCGGTTGTCAGCGAGGAGTCCCGGAGACCGCGTGATATCGATATTCGTCATCCATAAATTGAAGACTCATGTATCTGAAATATTTGTACAATATATTAATTATGGATAGTTAATTGGTTAGCAAACTACCGATAAACGATTCCATCAAACACCCACTTTCCGACACAAAACGTTGTTTATAATAGCATAATTATAGCATAGTCCACTATCAGTTGCCACACCATAAAAACGACATGCTATCGTTTAAAATTGACAAATTGAATGTAATATAGTGAAACCTCTCTAAACCGGACACCCTGGGAGGTCCCCAGGTTGTCCGGCTTAGAGAGGCTTCATTGTAAATCAGGCATTTGATCATTCTGACACATAGTTGTGTGATATGCGATCACGAACAGACACTATCACCTGAGATAAATGACCAAGACATGTTTCCGTGACATCATTACACTGACGTCATTATGTAACGTCACGTGACGTCATCCGACCAATGTAACGTCAGTTTTCACTTCGATACAGCAATATGTTATACAGCATATGCAGCCCACGCTCAATACATGTAAATCCAATAATTGTTTATAAGAAAACATTGTTAAAGGTACATGCCCACGCAGCAGGTTACACTGTACTACTACTTTTCATTTTATGTCATGCCTTATATGAGCCATTTGTCTACCCACTAACGAGTTATTTTTAATTACGGCGCGTGTTAATTGGTGTTAAATCGCATTTTATATGCCACGACCAGAAAGGGTATTTTCCAACCTCTTGCTATTTTTACCAACACGCGTCACGTGACACGGTCAATCATATCACATCTTTGACATGCGCAGTGAAGTATCGAAAGTTGAGAAGAAAAATCTCTATTCGAGTCCAAATCTAAATCTCCACGTAACTCTTTCCATTTGGTGATCTGGTCGCCAATATTAACCACTCTCTCTCTCTGTACTGCATGTCCCTCAGACATTTCGACTCTTTTTTGGACGACGCCGTTTCATACAATTTCCGTCCTGGACGTTTCGACATGTTGATATTCTTGTTTGCATAATGGGAAGCCTATTGGCGCGCGTAGTATACTGCGCATGCGCACCGCAAGCCGTGATGTGAAAGTCGTCGTCCCTGCACATTATCAAAATAGACTGTTACCGCCGCGCGTCGCTAACAGTAAATTGATAATTAATAAATGATTATATTTGTATAGCGGGCACTAGTAATTTTTAGAACTGGTGGAATAGTGATATAATTATACACTTATTTAATTCTTATAAAGAACATTTTGTGCCTACTGCGTGGGCATGTACCTTTAATGTGAAATTTACAGAGTATCTTAATTTTGCACTTACGAACATTTAAGTAGTATGATGTTTAGTGAAACGCACCCCTGGTTTGTAACTGCGAATGCATCAACGTTTCTTATGGCATTTGTGCTAGCACCTGTTTTGGCCACAGGTATTTGAACAGATCGTCAGTATGTTGGTGTCATATATGGCTATTTGGGTGGATCGTGGGTAGATTTGGGTGGATTTCGTTGTTTTTGGATAATTTACATAGTATTGTGCAACTACTAATACAATCATTACACACGATAGAAATCGTCAATTAAGTACACAATGACCGTTCCGAACTTTCGGGACCCTTTAATTACCGTACTTATACGATTAATTCGCGGGAGCTGACGTAAATTGTATATTGGTATCAATGCACCTAAACCACCACTATACCGAAATAACGCATAAAGCACCGAAATATGAACCGTTCTTCAAGAACCTGTGGTTTTGGCCACAACATGTCGTTGTGCCAACCAACCACTTATCTCGCCAGACATTGACCAAATACACGCCTACAGATAACACATTGTCGTATCCTACAGTGAATAGATATGAACATCCGGGTCACAACGAATTTAAAACTGACGTTTCATTGGTGGAACGGCGTCACATGACGTTTGACATCCGTGCAATGACGCAACGTAAGGTAACAAGCCCGCTTCTTTCAACGAAAACCATGTCATATATATATATAACACGCTGGCAAAGAATGTCACCTGATATATAGAATACCATGATAGTGTACTTTGATATCTGGATTATCAGGCTCGGCTCGGAAACGGTAGGAATTCCTCGGCTCGCCGAGGAATTCCTACGCGTTTCCTAGCCTTGCCTGATGAACTAGCTTGGGACACTCTGTTAAGGCATACATGTATACAAACAAACATGTTGTGCGGGAAACGGTCCGGAAAAAACTAGGTACGGAGGGTAGGCTTTTAAAAACACTTCTAGAAAGCTATATGTACAAATATGGCGGAATAAGTTCACTGTTTGGTACAGTGCAACCTCTCTACAACAGCCACTCATGGTAAGACGCAAAACTGGCTGTTGTAGAGAGGAGGCTGTTGTAGGGAGGTTAACGCTGAATTTAATTTTATCGTCTGTTGTTTATTTATTTTCTTCGATAATTCTCATCAAATACATGCATTAACAGCATTTTAGAATCATTTCCAATGGAAATGATTCTAAAGTGCTGTCCAAACATGTTTTTATTGAAAGAAGGCAAAGCAACAGCAGACGAAAATGTTCGTGCTCAGCAGTCTAAGGGTTATATATAGAGGAAATCATCCATTTGGGATATAAAATAGCGGCTGTTACAGAGAGGGTGTTGTTGTAGAGAGGTGGCCGTTCGGGGAGGTTCGGCTGTACTTATTTATTTCCGACAGTAACAAGTTTAGGCAGCAAGTGTGAAAAGCCAACTTTAATGTGCACACACGATATCTTAAGCACACGAAGGATCGAAAATGATCGGCCAAAAAGGTCTAGGGTCGCCGGCGTATTCAGAGGTAGGGTCTTGTTGCTTGCTCCACAAGACGTTTTTCAGCCCTTAATATGATAGTCTCTTTTGAAAAGGTCAGTAATAATTGACTTAGAAGAGATTATCGAACAATCAGTACTTCCCAATTCCGATGTATTTACATTTATCCCGTCAACACAGTGCGTATGTGCCGTGAAACACGGTGCCGTGAAACATTTTTGATATCCAGTCAATACAATTTTTGCATTTTACAGCCATTTGTAGGTGTTGACGGGATAAATAGAATAGTAGGTTAGTGCCGTGAATGGGAAAAAATATCTGGCGCGGCACGGAAACGGGATGTGCTCGACAGAGCCTCGCCCATTCCGTTTCCTAAGCCTTGCCATATATTTTTTCCCATTCACGGCACTAACCTACTATTCTCTATCTAGATTCCTTATTTGTGAACCAAAGTATATGTTGTGACCACTCATTTGAACCGTCTCGGCGAGACGGTTCAAATGAGTGGTAACAACATATACTTCTGATGAGAAATAAAGAAATTCTTGAGTCTTGCCGGATATTTTTTCCCATTCACGGCACTGACCTACTATTCTCTATGTATATGATGCTACAAAGAAGGTATTCCCAGGGTTTAGTCCCAATTTCCTGGACTACTATGTGTAAATGCCATCATGTATGTTGTCATGCTGAATTGATCAGAGTCGGATGGTGCAATTAAATTAACAATCAACACGATCGTCGGGAATTAATTCCCAGTTCGATACTAAACAATTTGTTTAATGCTGATTCCAATTGATTAGAGCCTGAGAAAATCAGGATTATTAAAAGATGCGAATGTACCGTCTGAAATGTGCAGTTTACTATTCCCATACAATGTTCATGTACCACAGTCAACCGGAATTTGAAAGCTACTTTTAAGAATACTTCGATGAAGATTTAATTCTGCTTTTTTCATGGTATTTTCATGTAACTTTGATAAAAATAAAGTTTGCGCATATGTACAAATCACAAGTGTCACAAACTCATGTCCATTACGGTCTAAGGGCTATACAACTAAAAACAAACCCTAATGGAGGGATCAACATACGTACGGACGGTCGGACAATCGCTACGAAAACTATATACTAGACAAAGTACCGATTCTCGTCTCAAAAGTTGGGTATAATTAATATAACTATTTATGTGCCTTGCCTATAGACTGTAATTAATTAGTTACCTGCAAGTATTTAAATTCCGTTCTAAAATAAAAATCCTGTAAACAGTTTCACCGTCCACGCGAGGTCTATGGTCAACTTAGATCAACGTTGGTCAAGTAAAACACAAATTTGGCTTCGACAGCATTAATAATGTACGCCTTATCGATCAAGTCACACCGAAAATTGATTTCTGATTGCGCGACAGGAGAATACTGTGCTTTTTGTCTTTCCTGTAGCCTATTTCACCAACATTGCAAAGTATACTTTTCTAGCAAAGTATACTTTGAGGGAGTAATCATTTATGTTTCCTGAAATGCATTATAATAAAAAATAATAAATTTATCCTAAAATTTAAAATTTCTCCCTGAAAATATACTTTGCTAGAAAAGTATACTTTGCAATTTTGTTGAAATCGGCTACTGGTAACCACATTCCGGTAGCCTGATTAGGATCTATACTTTTATTACGAAACATGCTCTGTGTTCAACTGGCAGCACAGCGACCAGTGCAGACCCTGACCAGACTGCGCGGATGCGCAGGCTGGTCTGGGTCTACACTGGTCGCCAAATCCGTAACTCGATAGCATTTTGACCTGAGTACATGTACATATAGACACATTTCCTTAGATTATACAGCCGTTATACTCAATTCCACACCACTCAATGAACATATATGTCATATTCGTTGCAAAAATATGAATATTCAATTTATTATATACCGCTCCATGGAAATTAGCAGTTTTTTAGACTGTATACGGTAATGAATGTGTATTTGCAGCGTATTTGCAGTCCGGCACTGCAGGTGCGCGTTATGAATATAGATAGCGGAAGTAGCCGTATTTTCACCGGAAGTTGTTTATTTCATCGATGAGAACATATGACTTTTATTTACATCGTATAACTATGTATTTCATGGGTAGGTATATAATAAAATACATTAGACCCACGTTGTTCATTGGTTAAAGTTCGTTTGACGTCATTAATTTCCACGAGGTTGTCATTACTGCACGCTATTGACCGGCAACGTCACTGTTCCAGGAATTGCGACAACATGACGTAAAACAAGATACATCTTAATTTTAACGCCATATTTGCTTATTTACATTTTAGAACTATCAGCAAATTCAGAGGAACTATAAGTAATAAAATATAAGTACAGTCGAAACTCCCCGAACGGCCACCTCTCTACAACAACACCCTCTCTATAACAGCCACTATTTGTATATCCCAAATGGATGATTTCCTCTGTATCTAACCCTTAGACAGCTGAGCACGAACATTTTCGTCTGCTGTTGCTTTGCCTTCTTTCTCAATAAAAACATGTTTTGACTGCATTTTAGAATCATTTTCATCGGAAATGATTCTAATATGTTGCCAAAGCATGTTCGTTATGAAAAGTATCGAATAAAATAAATAAACAGCGGACGACAAAATTTAATTCAGTATTAACCTCCCTACAACAGCCACCTCTCTACAACAGCCAGTTTTGCATCTTCCTATGGGTGGCTGTTGTAGAGAGGTTGCACTGTATAAGGAATAAAACCAGTATTTCCGCATTCACAATCACATTTAGACATACAAAAAAGAATGTAAGTTGAAAGTAAGGCCATAAAAAAGTACTTTGGTTCTCACAAATAGCCGCGTCTGAATAATCCCTCCGTGTCGAGCATTTTATCTTCATGGTGAAATCAAATTGTACTACATATACATTCGCCACATAATCAATAAAAAACACTACCATTCAAAAATATGTTAAATCCAATCATGTGTGACGAACATCTTGTGATTTTTCACGTCTACATACGCTTTATAGAGGCTTTATTTTTGTTTGAGATGTTCGTCTCGGATATTTTCCAGGTTGTCAGATGAAAGGTGTATGATCACGTGGTACTAACAACAACAACAAATAATGAAACTTCCAGAATCCATCTTATTCAAAGTACGTAACGGATTTTGATGAAATATGGCGCAACACACGTGTCTTGTTAAGCTGAATTTGGTGGTCTCTGTAGTTTGGCTGCATTTGGTGGTCTCTGTCGTTTTTGCGAAGAATCGATTTCCGTGTCGGTAGACACGGAAATCGATTCTTCGCAAAAACGACATAAGTCCGCTTCACATTCCGCAAACCTCGTGTCTGAGAACCAAACTATTTATTGTTTATGGCCTGATATGATGACGCTGATGCGCTCCATCCACGCATTCCATCCATATGACTTTCATTGTAGCTAAGACATTTCATGGAAAATATACATTGCACAAAGAAACTGTGATATTTTCTGTAAATGACGTCGGAAGTTGACATAATGTTCATAGCAAAAGAAGACTATAATTGTGCATTTGCTCCGAAAATTCGTAAATTTCGTCAGCCGATAATATCACAGTTTGACTAGATATTTTTCTCAAAAGTCGCACATTTTCTTAGCAACAAAATCACATGGATTATATCATCTAACCACATCACACAAACTGATGAAACGGAACGGTGAAGACTAATTTCAAATTTGTACTGTGAAACCTCTCTAAACCGGACACCCTGGGAGGTCCCCAGGGTGTCCGGTTTAGAGATGTTACACTGTAAATCAGGCATATGACCATCCTGTAATATATTGGCGTGATTTTCAATCATGAACATACATTAACATCTGAGATAAATTATCAAGAAAACCATCAAAACAAGATCACATAGGTTGCATTGGTGTCCGGTTGAGAGATGTTACACTGTACACTATATCAGAACCCAATTGCATTCATGAGTCTCTGATGGTAATGTATGTTCATGATTGCAAAGCTCAGCAACATGACACAGAGTGCTCAGTTGCTTCAATGACAATAAAACCTCACTAAACCGGGCACACATTGGACCAAAAGGTGTGTCCGTTTTAGACAGGTGTCAATGTGCTCCGTTTGCATAAAGTCGGTGGTTTAAAGCTACATGCCCACTCAGTAGGCACAAAATGTTCGTTATAGGAATTAAATAAGTGTATAATTGTGTCAATATTCAACCAGTTATAAAAATTATGAGTGACCGCTATACAGATATAATCATGTATTAATATTTATTTGACTGATAGTGACGCGCGGTGGTATCCGGCTATTTTCATATGCAAATGAGACATGATATTTCTTTTTTATTTATACTAATTAAATGCGTCACCTGAAAACAAATAATTTTTCGACAGATTTTTAAGTATGATCATTGCACATCAGTGTGGAAGTTTACGTCTGAGGTAACATGTATAATAATGCCAATACTTAATACGTGGTGTAATGGTGAATTAATGTTTATATTGCCAGAAAATGTCTCAGTTGATGTACAATGTATCTGATGATAGAACACGTGTGCTACTGAGTGGGCATGTACCTTTAATAAAAGTAAGGTTAATTTTTCAGTTCGACAATAGAACTTCTCTAAACGGGACACAATGACAATCACCAAAGCCTCGGTGTTTTTAACCCATCAACCCGTAAATATAAGACATTGATAATTATCACATTTTTTATACATTTTCGAGTTTTGTTTCTGCATTTGTTTCTGCAATGTATGGATATGAGGACGTGATAACACAGATAGATCACGTTCGTCCGCATGTACGATCGATAATCCACTCGCTAAAGCTCGCGGATTATTTCCTCGTACATGCGGACGAACCTGATCTAACTGTGGCTTATATGCCCTTTTCTGGACTATTCCATTAATGAGTATTTTAAAGTCTATGAAAAGCTACTGACAAACACTGCATATCCTGACGAGGCGGGTTATTACAAGCTGACCTGGATGTGCAGTGTCTAGAAATGTTCCCATCCCCGAAACGCACATAATCACAGAACTCGCAAATGTGTAAGCACCATATATCCGATTATACGTACTTAAATACATATATGTCTGTTCAACTATTCAGATAAACACCAATGTTTTCTGCCCGGTTATCTACGGTTCGCTAACCACATAGTATAGTTTATGTGAATTATATACATATCTAAGCATCTCGTTCAACACATGAGCATTATTACCCCAATGTGGGTCACAATAGTCACAATAACAGCCCAATCTATCACATGAAAGTATACATACTTTAACATTGGTTATCCTTTTATTCCCATGTTTGTAAACCAACTGTAAAATCATCCTGTCAAAGTATTGGTCTATGAATGTTTATAACATTACTGTGAAGTGTTCCACTTCTCACTCATCAGATTGTGTAGCAAAACGTCAGGACAGATCGGGCTGTTATTGTGACTAAAGTTTACACTATACGGGTCTCAGCTCTCACGGATACAAACAAAGTATAAAAGACAGATGAAATAGTAAAATACATCCGTAGAGCTGAGATTGTCTAAGCTAACCGCAGACATGTACAGCGGATTTCACCTGTGTGAGGAATTTCGTGAGGTGGTTTCGCCATGTTATTGTCACTTATCAGGTAACCTGTCCTGTATTGACCGAATACGTTCTGACTGATAACAGTGTTGTATCAGGCATTGACCTGATACAAACATCCGGGTACAACGAAGTGAAAAATGACGTTCCATTTGTCGGATGACGTCACGTGACGTTACCGAATGAATTCAGTGTAATGACGCAGCGTAAACAAGTCTGCGGTCGTCATCTGTGGTCATATTCCGGCGAGCACAAAACGTTTACATGATAAATAGAATACCAGGTTACGGTCTTTTGATATCAAGTTTATCAGGCTCGGCTCGGAAACGGTAGGAATTCCTCGGCAAGCCTCGGAATTCCTACGCGTTTCCTAGCCTTGCCTGAAAAACTTCATATCAAAATACACTAGCATGGTATTCTCTATGTATCATGATGCTAGGAACTTTAGAAACAATGTAGACTATATTAACCCTTTCAACCCTAGAGGCCAGCAAACCAACATGTGCAAACACTGTAGATCCAGATGAGCCGGCTCGTAACGAGCCGTCTCATCAGGATCTGCAGTATTTGTCACTAATATTCACCTCTAAAAACATCCATTATTTATCATCAGTGGAATAGTCCAACAATTAGTATGAAAATAAGCCAATGTAGGATATCCAGTGTTGAAAGGGTTAACGAATTCGTATAATATGAGGAAAATAAAAAATAAATACTAAGTCTCAAAGAAGACCGTATAGTTCCAGATTCACTGCACGCCAGCGTAAACTGATTCACGTCAAAACAGGCGCCGGATTCCTGGCGAATTTTTATTCTTATCCCATCAACACAGTGTGTATGTGCCGTGAAACACGGTGCCGTGACACATTGTTGATATCCTGTCAATACGACTTGATCACTGCGTATGAATATGAGCGGTGGCTGGGCTTATTTGTTTTGTATTTTAAAGCCATTTGTAGGTGTTGACGGGATAAATAGAATAGTAGGTTAGTGCCGTGAATGGTAAAATATCTGGCGCGGCTCGGAAACGGGATGTGCTCGGCAGAGCCTCGCCCATCCCGTTTCCTAAGCCTTGCCAGATATTTTTCCCATTCACGGCACTAACCTACTATTCTCTATTTCTACATACAGGTGATACTGCATAAATACATTTTCGTCTAGGAATGTGCACCTGTTACAGACAAAACATGCGTTTATGCGATAGAAATAGGTACAGCTGATTGGTATTTCGCCAGGAAACCACTGCATTTGTCGAGGTGAAACAGAATCTCCCGCATGTAGCTTAATGTGAATTCGTTACAAATTCAGCGCCTATTTGGACGTGAAACACTTTACACTGGTACCCAAGTGCAACCCCAGTGCTCATACCTATATTAGCTTCGAATTTATTTCGAGAGACATAGTTTATGAAACTTTACTCGACATAACTTCGAAACGACTACATCGACGGTTAATGCGTCATCGTCGGGTAATACTGAGACATACACGAGCTTGTTTTTCTCTTGGAATTACAGCAGGCTGTCTCTAAATCGCACACCTTGTTCCGATACCCGGGGAACATGTATCCACATGAGTGCTGTTGCACTGCAATCATCAACATGGTTTGCATTTATTAATTGAAACACGCCACGTGACTTTGTACCTTCGGACATCTGCGTAATTTCATGAAATATATTTACAAAAAAATGTCATATTTTCCGTAAATGACGTCAGAAGTTGACAGGATTTTCAGACTACATGCATATTCCGAATGTACTCTGACAATTTTGTAAACTTTTGACTTTATTTATGAAAAATATTGTAAATTTTGTAAACGTATTTAATGAAATTACGCAGATCTATGTCCGAACCTGCAAATTCACATGGCATATCTCATTATTGACGTCAGTGAAAACACTAATACGGTCAGTTTAAGTTCAATTCCATGTTTACTTTACCACTGTAAAAATGGGTCGCTGCCTGAGAAAGGGAGCCTTACAACAGTTGAGCCAGTTGGATATTATCCCCTTGCACATCACCCAGCAGAGCTAGACAATCTAATTGGTGTCCTGATTGTATTTAGCCTACTTCTGAATCAACGATTGAATGGTTGCCCCGGATCAGCCTGCGCATCAGCGAGGGTTACACTGGACACATTCGTTGTAAGGCCCGTTTTCGCAACACAGCGGCGTAGAAATAAGTATGGGTAATAACAGCTTTATGTTGAAGGATAACTGTCCATTTTAATACCCTAACATGTTCGGCAAGAACATCAAAAGTTCAAGTCTTTATTGAAACTTATCATGTACATGTCCATGCGGATTAGACGGAAAGACTCACTAAAGGTCCATGTAAAGGTATTATATAACATATGCGTTTGCATATAAACTACGGAATGGTAGAGGGGGAGACATGTGTATTTTTTTCATAAAGGTACATGCCCACTCAGTACGCACAAAATGTTCTGTATAGGAATTAAATAAGTGTATAATTGTGTCACTATTAGATCTAAAAAATACGAGTGACCGCTATACATATATAATCATTTAGTCATATTTATTTTACTGATAGTGACCCGCGGTGGTATCAGGCTATTTTCACATGCAAATGAGGCATGATATTTTTTAATTATTTATACTAGTTAAATGTGTCACCTGAAAAAATATTGTCGACATATTTTTAAGTATGAGCATTGCACATGCAAACATAAATACAGAGAATAATAGTAATTTCCGTTAACATTTTAAGATAACACGATTAACGCCCCTGATATCAGTGTGGAAATTTTCGTCTGATATAAAACGTATATTAATGCCAATCAATACGTCGGGTAATGGTGAATGAATGTGTTTTGGATGTCTCTGATATAAAGAACATTTTGTGCCTAATGAATGGGCATGTACCTTTAACAAAAAAAAACACATCGAGAAAATGTAGGTGTATTTTTATTGATCTCAGCTTTCGTAAAATGACCATAACTACTTGCGTTTTTCTTTCTTTACTAGGTCAATAAAAAAATACCACGAGAAAATAGAGGATATTCATATTTTTGCAACGAATATAACATATATGTTCATCGAGTGGTGTGGAATGTCCATATTTCACGAGTGCCTAACGGCACTCGTGAAATATGGACATTTCACACCACGAGATGAACAAATATGTCATATTCGTTGCAAAAATATTAATATTCTATTTAGTATATACCGCTCCATGAAATTAGCAGTTTTTTAGACTGTATACGGTAATGAATGTGTATTTGCAGCC
Organism: Conchocele bisecta; assembly: GCA_029237695.1. NCBI lineage: Eukaryota > Metazoa > Mollusca > Bivalvia > Lucinida > Thyasiridae > Conchocele > Conchocele bisecta. The sequence goes on along the minus strand of CM055273.1, from coordinate 55,120,494 downwards.
TATTTGTAGTCTGGCACTGCAGGTGCGCGTTATGAATATAGATAGCGGAAGTAGTCGTATTTTCACCGGAAGATGCTTATTTCATCGATGAGAACATATGACTTTTATTTACATCGTATAACTATGTATTTCATGGGTAGGTATATAATAAAGTTAGGTATTTTTATTGACCTAAATAAAAAACAATTCACATGTCCCATCCATGCGTCCGTACATAGCACTAAACCTGTGATAAATACTTACTGTCATAATCCAAGACTAACATCGACCCATCTAGCACCAATACGACGTCATAGCAAGAAGTTATTGACGAACGATTTAGTAGTGCGGCAAAACTACAATTCGTGTTAAGTGGTCCACTTCAAAGGTTCAAACAGAAAAACTAATACGCGCGACTGTAATTAAAATTAATTATTGTATTATCATTAGACAGGAACATGCGAGTTGTAATCTGAGTATGTGTCTAAACATTGTTTATATTGGAAAAATATCGCGGTATACTGCATATGAAAAGAAACGACACCAGAGTCAGTGTAATGAGTGAAAGAGTGTGTGTCAACAAAATAGATAAGTGATCTTACATGAGTAATGATGTAGTACATTTAACCCTTTCACCCCTAAGTAACTGAATGGGCTGCGATATGTTCGTTTTGCAACCAATCAAATCATCGGAAAATGATTTTCAGACTAGTCCATTTATAAAAAGGGGGTATTTGTTGTTCTCAAAAATATGAAAAATATACTTTTAAACAGTGCAGATCCTGATGAGACGGCTCGTTACGAGCCGGCTCATCTGGATCTGCACTGTTTGCATAAACCGATATAGCGGGCTTTCGGTTCAAAGGGGTAATATGTTATTAAAACAACACAAATGTTGTATTCTACTTATTGCATACTTGTAAACACAGCATCATCTATTGAAGCTGTACGCTGTTCTATTGAAGCTGTATTGAAACTGTTTTTGCAAAAACCACTAACCCACTTTTCCGACGTTTCGGCACAAGGCCATTATCAAGGAATTAGTTTACGCTAAATGGCATCCATTTTAAATTTCACAATGTTTATGTTTATTCACAAGGCTATGACGTCACGACGTCATTGCATCAGGACGACATAACGTTATAAAATTTTGCAAAAACCAAGAACCTACGTTTCGGCACAAGGCATTTATCAAGGAATTAGTTTCTACTAAACGCTAAGTGGCATCCATTTTATATTTCACAATGTTTATGTTTATTCATAACGTCATGACGTCGCGACGTCATGACGTTATGAATAAACATTGTGAAAGTATTGTCATATTTGTTATAATCATTGTATTATTGCGGAAATATTATTATATTGAAACTGCACGTGGTTTTGGAGAGGTCTCATTTATATATGTATTACACTTAGTATATCATGTTTTTAATACATTGTATATACTTGTAATTGCATCGGTTTCACGGAAATATATCCGGAACAATCTTAAGTATTCGTGATTGCACAGACATGTATTGCAGTAATTACCGTGGGACCGGGCAGCCATTGGATCTTCCATCAACGCCATCGTCATCATCAACATCTAGCTGCGAACAGTAACTCTTGCAATATGCTCCTGTACCGTCCGTAGTGTAGTTGCAAACAGTAAGACTTGCAATCTACTCACGTACCGTCCGTAGTGTAGTTGCGAACACTAACTTTTTCAATCTACTCCCGTACCGTATGTAGCATAGTTGCGAACATTAGCATTTGCAATATACTCCCGTACCGTCCGTAGTGTAGTTGCGAACAGTACATCTTGCAATCTACTCCAGTAGTGTCCGTCTTGCTACGGGAGTAGATTGCAAGAGTTACTGTTCGCAACTACATCAACATCATGTAGCCGGTGTTTTCTTTGGTTGAATATGGAAACACTATGAAAATCAGTACATTGTATTTAGAATTATCACTTTGAATGTAAATGTACATGTATGAGCAATACACATTTTTGAGCATTTATCTGGATATAAACTTTTTAAAATTTCCCGATATTTGTGTATTCTTAGAAAGGTCGTAAAATACTATCCGCCATAGTACATCATATCAATCTGTGCATGCGATATGAAGCAAGCCATGTGGTTTTGTACCTACATTAGAGCAAGTTCGGCATTGGTTATGAACATTCCGTCAACATTCGACGTGATTCACAGAAAATATCACTGTTTCTGACACATCGCAACATTGTAGTCACATGGCTCATCACGTGGTTACAACAACAACAACAACATGGCTCATTTGTATTTTGCTGTCTTTCAGTATACAGTGGGGTCAGCGTGTAAGTGCACACACGAACGAACACGACAGGTTGGTTCGCTACCCACCCAAAGTGTATGTTGTTACCACTCAGTTGAACCGTCTCGCCGAGACGGTTCAACTGAGTGGTAACAACATACACTTTTAATGCGAAATGAGAAAAAATGTAGAAAAATATTTACCTTTTTTTTATACATGCATTACAGTGGGGTCAGCGTGTAAGTGCACACACGAACGAACACGACAGGTTGGAACCAACCTGTCGTGTTCGTTCGTGTGTGCACTTACACGCTGACCCCACTGTAGCACAATTGGGAATTGATCTGTCGAACACGTGCCTATGTGTGACTGTGACTGGAGAAATTGGGCTTCTGTTATGCGACCAGTGTAGATCCAGATCAGCCTGTGCATCAGCACAGTCTGATCAGCTGTTCATCATTGCATCTACCAAGGTTCATGATCACGTTGTTACAACAACAACAAGTACTGAAACTTCCAGAAGAGCCTCCGATTCAAGGTACGTATTCTTTATATTGTCCTTATTATGTAACGGATTTTAATGAAATATGGCGATCAAATGCGTCTTGTTAAGCTGCATTTGGTGGTCTCGGTACTTTGACCCAAACGTCTGTCGTTTTTGCGAATAATCGATTACCATGTTTACTGACACGGAAATCCATTCTTCGCAAAAAAAGACATAAGTATGTGCCGAAGTCCACCAAATGCGACTCATGAAGACGCGTTTGTTGCGTCATATGTCATCAAAACCCGTTGCATATTAAGGAAACTATCAAATAATACTTACTTTGGAGTGTGCGCGCTTTAAACACTTTCATCCATTGTTGTTGTTGTTCTAACCACGTGATCATGTAAAATTGAGCAATGGAACAGCTGCCATTCTTCTCACGAGCAACATATATCTTTGTGGTGTTACATGAGTGTGCTTTTTGATCAGGAGACTTGTCACAAATCACATAAGCCCCATTTATCCAGTCACATTCAGTCCTACTCAGGTCAGACCCTTCTGAATGCATATTCGTGCTCCACTCTCATGCTCGACATCATTAATCCTTACTACGCTGAATTAAATGTTGTCGTCTGCTGGAAATGTTTTATTTTCAATATTTCTCGAAAAAAACCTGAAGATGTCTATGGGGATTTAACATGGGGAAATTTTGTTTTCGCAATAAAATCAATATTTGACCAAATCTCACGAAATAAAAAGAAGAAGGCTCATTCTTAAATTTTCCTTTAATTTAATATTATCGAAAAAAACATTGTTTTTGAATTGTCTATATAGCCGTAGAATTTGGGCAGGTTTCGTGAAACAGACAGTAGCTACACTTGCTCAGTGATGTTTCTTTAGCGAAATACGAATAGTGAAGACCATGAGTAGTAGACTGCGCACTCCGGTCACGCAGGCAATAAGCCATGTTTTGTTAGATCCTCAACCCACATACCATATCTGTTTAAGGATCTACAGAATGTACTTTACTCGTATATTTTCAAACAAACCATAGAATGCTATTATCATTATCATGAGTATTGCATTTTAAACAAAAAGTGTTGTTTTAAACGCACGTAGGTGTATCGGGTAGTGGGTCAATATGTTAATTAACTACGTGATTAATGAAGATCGTCGGTCACATGAGCTGATACGTCTCATGAACGGGATCGTCTCCGAGAGAATCACACTTATCACAACTCGGGTTTCGCAAAAAATTGTGAAATATTCGCATAATTTACGTTAATGTATGTTCCGTATTAGTTTTGCATTTGTTTTCAAAATGGTAAATAAATAGCAATCAAGTTTTATGTAGAATTATGATACGTTTAAGCATGCTGAAACAGTGCGGTTTTGTGGTTATTTAAGCACAGAAAATATTACCGACAAAACGACGATTGTTTGTTATTATTTTATCTAAAAATGTCAAGATGCCAAATGGATGTTTATGTCAATTTGGCAGAGATAATAAAGCCACTTGGTACATTTATTATCAGTATGCAAATCGCTATGTATATATACTAATATACCTTATATGTGACTGGCGCGAAATAGGGCTTATGGGATTTGTAACCAGTGCAACTCCTGATCGAATAGCACACTCTGTGGCATAATAACGATCTATGTTGCTTGTTAGTAGCATAATGGGTGTTTTGTTGATGGACCGACGAACAGTGCAGCTCCTGATCAGACTGTGCGGATGCACAGGCTGATCTGGATCTTCACTGGTCGGAAAACCCATAAGCCCCATTTATCCAGTCACTGTCACATATTAGTTCATTATAACGATATATATTGCTTGTTAGAAGCATAATGGGTGTTTTGTTGATGGACCGGCGAACAGTGCAGATCCTGATCAGACTGTGCGGATGTGAATTACTCCTTCAAAGCGAACTTATCTAGATTATAATGCACTCAGCGAGTTCTGTGAAATTGTCTACCGTCGTTGTTTGTACGATAATGCACATGATCCACTTATTTCACGACACCTTTATTTCTAAGTCAATATTCTTTTGCTAGGGAAATGTGGATGTTGGCCTTTACCCAGATCAGCCACACGTTGAAGTAACGGACCAAGGTAGTGAACAGACATGTCACAATTGTCGACAGACATTTTTTTCCAGTCACAGTCACGTTTTGTATCACGCGGTCCTATGAGTCAATATTGAAACAATTGGATGTACTCGTACGTCAGCGATTATAGTCCGTAGCACGCGTATGTAACTGTCTCATGTATCGGCGATCTGTCTGGCGTATTGTAATAATTGAGAAACGCTATGTGATTGTGTACCTTCGAACATAAATAAACTAAATGCTTTGATTTAGCGACGGCACTGGCTCGATGATATTGCATGTCGGGACCGACTATTTAAGTCCTCATCCGACAGGACTTGATTAGCACTAAGTTGTCTTGCCCAAGGACACGCCGAATCGGCCATTCGGAGCAGGTCGAAGTGAGAATCAAACGAGGTGTCTCCCGATCCGCAGTCCGACGCTCTACCTACTAATCCGGCCACCTTCGGACATCTGCGTAATGTCATTAAATACATTTACAAAATCTACAATATTTTTAATAAATAAAGTCAAATGTTGACAACAATTTAAGAATATAATTATGCGGAATTATATTCGCATTGTAATACTTGAGATACGCTATGTGATTTTGTACCTTCGGACATCTGCTTAATTTCATTAAATACATTTACAAAATTTACAATATTTTTCATAATTGAAGTCAAAAGTTGATAAAAGTTACAGAGTACATGCGGAATATAATTCGCATGTACTCTGAACATTTTGTCAACTTTTGAGGCCGTGTACGAAAAATATTGTAAATTTTGTAAAACAAAATCATAAAATTACGCAGATGTCCGAAGGTACAAAATCGTATGGCGTATCACATATTATGGCTTCAGACTTTAACCCTTTTAACACTACAGCCATCTATATAGCGGTGTTTGAAAACAGTATAGATCCAGGTGAGCCGGCTCATGGCGAGCCATCTCATCAGGATCTGCACTTTTGCAAGTTGTTTTCATATGTTTTAGGGGGAAAAGTAGCCATTTTCATAAGTGGACTAGTCTGCAAATCATTTTGCGAAGATTGGATTGGTCGGAAAATTAACACATACAAATTCATTCCAGATATTTACATGTAGGGGTAACAGGTAATTTTGAATATATTTGCCAATATTCAAAATCTCAGGTAACTGTAGCCTATTTCATCAACATTGCAAAGTATACTTTACTAGCAAAGTATACTTTTAGGGAGTAATCATTTGTTTTTCCTGAAATGCATTATTTCATATAGAACTAACAAATGCATATATTTCATGATTAAAAGTATGCAGAATTATTACACTGAATTTATTACATTATCACAGCCAAAATTGGCTGTGATAATGTAATAAATTCAGTGTAATAAAAATTGAATAAATTTATCATAAAATTGAAAATTTCTCCCTCAAAGTATACTTTGCTCCTAAAGTATACTTTGTAAGTTTGATGAAATCGGCTACTGGTCATGGAGAGCGTGTCTCGTTGATATTGGGTATATACTTCATATTCGCATATCTACAAAGGCAGAGTTTCTCAAATTTCCCAAATATTATTAATGGCGTGATATTGTATTTTAATTGTTTCACAAATACAAATATTGGCAGTCAAGTAATGTTGATACGATGTAGACGATAGCGTATTTGAATACATGGATGAGTAGTAAGTTTCGTAACTATGATCAAAATATTTCGAAAAATCTCACGGAGGGGCAAATATAGATGAACGATTTGCGTGCTGTTTGATCAGGAGCTACACCGGGCACACATCCACATTACTCCACGCACAGCCACAAATGAAACGTCAACGATTGTTTTCTATTCCAATCGACAGTGACGTATGGAAGATTCCTGGGGCCCGTTTCACTAAACTTCGTACGACTAAAATATGTGTAAGTGCAAAATTGTGATAGTCTCTAAATTTTATATTAACGAAGTATTTTTTGTAGACCATTATTGGATTTACATTTATAGACAATCGGATGCATATGCAGCCTATGCTCGATAAATATAAATTCATCAATTGAAATTACCAGACGATCCTAAATTTGCACTTACGAACATTTTAGTCGTACGAAGTTTAGTGAAACGGGCTCCTGGTGCCGATGATGACATATTTGTAGCCCTAATTAGGAGACACTAAGTCCTAAGTGGAAGATACTAACTCATAATTAGGAGATAATAAGTCCTATGTGGGAGATACTAACTCTAATTAGGAGATAGTACGTCCTAATTAGGAGATACTAAGTCATAATTATGAGATATCTAAGTCGTAATTACGTGATTCTAAGTCTTTATTAGGAGATATACAGTCTTAATTAGGAGATAAATCCTAATTAGGAGATACTACGTCATAACTATGATATATTGTGTCCTAATTAGGAAATATTAAGTTCTACTTAGGAGATACTAACTGCTAATTAGGAGATACCAAGTCCTAATTGGCAGATACTAATTCCTAATTAGGAGATATTATTCCGAATAATGAGATAACTAGTCATAATCAGGAAATAGTAAGTCCTAATTAGGAGATAGTAAGTCCTATTAAGGAGATTATACATACTGTAACTTCTAATTAGGAGTTGGTATCTCCTAATTATGACTTAGTACCTCCTAATTAGAAGTTATATCTGCTAATTAGAAGTTATATCTCATAATTAGGAGTTAGTATCTCCTAATTATGACTTAAACATATATTCAGCATCTGGCACCAGGACGCTACCATAGTTGTTAATGTAATACATTCAGTATAATAATTCTGCATACTTTTAATCATGAAATATATGCAGTGGTTAGTTCTATGAAATATATGCAGTGGTTAGTTCTATATGAAATAATGCATTTCAGGAAAAATAAATGATTACTCCCTCAAAGTATACTTTGCTAGAAAAGTATACTTTGCAATGTTGGTGAAATCGGCTACTGATAACAGGCGAAATGTGGTCGTTTCTGACATTGCTCATGACCTTATGCACTGGTCATGAACATAATAAATACTAAATTGACGCCAAGTATCGCCACCGAGAAAAACGCAATGCTTATTTTGTCGACAGCGGCACCGACGTCCTTCCACGTGCACGTTGCCTCCGACTCGTACATATCCTCGTTGCTGCCGCTGCTGCTATTGTTGTTGTTGTTGCTGTTGCGGTTATGAGAGCCAACCATACCAGCAACGTCAGTTGTATCCTTGATAGTAGCGTCGACACTCGCGACGTTTACGACCAGTGAACGCTCTGGGGAGATGCTATTTCTAGCAATTTTCCTTCTCCGTAGACACCTGCATTGAAGCAGTCGCGTCACGAAAACGCACCATGCAGGTACCACTATCTTCTTCGATCGGAAATATACATTCATATTCGAGATGGCGACGACGCATATGAGAACGCTGATGATTAGAATGGAGAGTAAGTAGAAGCTAAGGATGGCTACAGGTTCCGATGTCTTCGGCAGATTGTCGCCGACCAAGGTCAGAAAGACGGCCAACGCAAGTAGGACCGTGATGGCGTAGGAGATCCGCTCTCCACTCTTATGTGGCACGAGAAACACGAGCATGTTGATAACCGACATCAACATAATTGGCAGGAGGACGTTAACTGCTGTGAACATTGGTTTGCGACGAAAGGTGAAACTAACAGCGAGTGTGTTGCTGTTCGGGAACGTGAATACAGCGGTATCCAGAAGGCTCCATTCTCCACTTTCGGTAAAGTACGTTTGTAGTACTTTGTCTGTAAAGGGTGTTAACGTCACCTCAGTAGGAAGATATCCCCAGGGCGCGAAATACAATACACATGTCTGAAAAGAAAAAATAATATGGTGGACTCAAATCCGGACACCCGTGAATATATGGATGTATCTCTGATTACAATAACTTTTCAAGATACCAAAACACGTAGAATGTGTCCGGCATAAAGTGCTAACGTGTTTGATTTACAGTGGAACATCTGCAAACCGGACATCCTTATCTCCTCCAAGGATGTCCGGTTTGGAGAGGTTCCACTGTACTATATGTTCTTATCGCATTTTGCAGTCCACATAATTATACCATGCAAGCGTCCATCGCGGCAAACCATTCATTTAAGTTGTATATTTATGTAGCTCTGTGTCTTAAAGGCATATGCCCACTCAGTAGGCACAATATGTTCTTAATAGCAGAGACGTCATTAACATCATCTTAGACATTTTCCCCGTTTCACTAAACTTTGTACGACTAAAATGTTCGTAAGTGGAAAATTATGATAGTCCGTAAATTTCACATTAACAATGTTTTCTTGTAAACAATTAATGGATTTACATTTATTGAGCATAGGCTGCATATGCAGCCTATGCTCAATAAATTTAAATCCATAAATTGAAATTTACAGACGATCTTAAATTTGCACTTACGAACATTTTAGTCGTACGAAGTTTAGTGAAACAGACCCTGAACTACATATGTGGCTGTTCCTGGAGAAATGGGGCTTATGGATTTTTCGACCAGTGTAGATCCAATCCAACCTGTGCATCCACATGGTCTGTTCAGACAGTCTGGACTGTTCGCCATGTTCATTTATTCCATGGCCATTCGGGGAACAGTATACAGTTACATGTATTTCATGGTCATTCGGGGAACATTATACAGTTATTTCATGGTCATTCGGGGAACAGTATACAGTTATTTCATGGTCATTCGGGGAACAGTTTATACAGTTATTTCATGGTCATTCGGGGAACATTTTTATACAGGGGTTTATTTCATGGACATTCGGGGAACTGTTTATTTCAGTTATTTCATGGTCATTCGGGGAAACATTTATACAGTTTTTTCATGGTCATTCGGGGAACATTACAGTATTTCATGGGCATCTCGGGGGAACAGTGTAACAGTTATGTCATGGTCTACGGGTACAGGATTCTGTTAAATTTCACAGGCTATTTCGCTTCGGAACATTAAACATTATGTCATTCTAGTCGGGGAACATATACATTTATTCATGGGCTTATTCGGGGACTATTCGGGGCTATGCGGGAAACAGTATACAGTTATTTCATGCTATTCGGTGGGAACAGTATACAGTTATTTCATGGCTATTCGGGGGGGGGGGGGGGGAACATTATACAGTCATGGCTACAGTTATTTCTGGTCTTCGGGGAACAGTTGGCTGAACTATAAGTGTGTTATTGTTCACATAATGGCTTTTTAAAAAATTAAATGCGAGGGAGCGCTAGCGATCGCAGCATTTAGTTCCTGAAAAATCAATATGTGAATAATTTTGATTTTCCATATCCTGTCGAACAGTTAATCATTAAATTTATAACTTATTGGAGTTAAATTTTGCAATATGCGAAATAAGTGGATCATACTGCTGGCCAGCGATTGGCTTAGAAAGTAGGGCGAACTATACATTTCAATATGGTCTATTATGTACATATTCTACGCTACGAATGTAATTTGTATGCACAAAAAACAACAACACATTTTCTTAGGTTCACGTACCTGTGTATCAAACGGGTAGAACGTCACATCGACCATGCACGTAGATCGGAAGACGGCTCCCGGAGTAAATAACGCAAACCCATTGGCGTAAATTCTCACAGTCATCCATTCAGGATCCGCCACGTCAGCGATGGAGTCGTACGGGTTTGATAACACTACAATCGGGTACCATACGTCATAGAGCGGGAACATCTGTGATATACTTCCGCCGTACAACCAGGGGTTCCATTTTATAGCCTCGTCATACCAGGCCATGTAGAGTATTCCTACCACAGAAAACTTTTCTTCGAGTTCATTAAAATCTCGAATCGCAATGAGGTCGAATGAAACGTTGACGTTGATTGGTCCAGATTGGTCGGCTACTGGTCGCTGTCGTCTATCGTACTTATCCAGCAAATCGTCCATCAGCGAAATGGAGTTCTCTAACGATTGAGCAGAAATGTTAACGAGTACATGAAATGCACATAAGCACACACACAACGCGACTTGTCCAATCAGAGTTGACATTCTTTTAAATTGTATATGTCTACAAAGGAAATGTGCAACCTCTTGTCATTTCTTGCAACCTGTAAATATTATCAGAGGTTTTATTTGCCTTGTCACAACTTCGTATTTCCTCAAAAATAATACGGAAACAAATTCAACAGACATTGTCGAAAGTTGACACAAAATGCAGGGCACATGCGGAATTATATTCCGCGTGTGCTCTGATTTTTGTGTTAACATTCCGTCGTTTACGGACAATATCACAGATATTCTAAACACATTTCGGTAAATTCTCATTTGCGAAGTTAAAGACAACTAGATGGCCGCGGCCCACATGTCGCGCCCGCTGTATATCAAAACACGTTAACCAAAAACTTTAACCAGGACTCACGTACGTACGTATACGCCAACGTGCCGACTATATCACGCTTTCCGCAAGCGGGCGCGACAAAAAGTAGTTCGTATATTACAACATCATCATTCCAAAATGCATGTTCACACAAGTCATATACAACACAAAAACAAACTTCCAATACCAGGCTGCTGCCGACATTATATATATGGGCTCGTCCACGTGGTTTTCTACCGTATTGTATATGAGCATTTTCCGCACTTGATTTACAACATCTGCGATGATGACTTTTAACAAATAAGATCTTAAGTCCTGCTCCAGTTAGTAATTAGTAATTGAGTATTGTCACTCCATCATTTCTGAAGCAATTGGGTATTTCAAAAGTGTAATTGTGTAAAATAGAATCACACTACTGTTTACACATCATCAGACCGCACTTATTCAATCTTTTGCTTCTAAATGAAAACGCATCTTGGTATTTCATTAGAATGGTCTCCTTGGAGACACTTCTAATGAAATACCAATATGTGTTTTCATGGAAAAATAAGAAAATATGCTATATTTGTGGTCTGTTTATTGTTTTCTGTAGCATGATAAAGATACCACAATTTTTAATTGCTTTTTTTTACTCACTACTTCTGATTTCAATTGGGTTTTTGGCAATTTTAATTGGGTATTTACGCCAATACGCATCTTATCTGGAGCGCTGTTAATTTGACAAACAATTCGGAGGACACCTATAATTGAATTCAGAATGTGCACTGAAGTTGGCGATAATTTGCGACGTAATTTGTGGATATCTTTTATATTCTGAAGCAATAAAGCCTTAACAATTTCAACACCACATGCCTGTATAGTGGTATACGCAAATAGTGTAGACCCAGATGAACCGGCTCGTGACGAGCCGTCTCATCAGGATCTGCACTTTTTGCAAGTACTTTTCACATTTTTGAGAACAAAAACACCCGCTTTTCATAAATGGACTAGTCTGAAAATCATTTTGTGACCGTTGGATTGGTCTGGAAATTAACATAAAATCCATTCCAATTACTTAGGGGTGAAAGTGTTAAAGGTACGTGCCCAGTCAGTAGGTTATAATATAGGGAGACATATAGTTTTGTATATTCTGTAGATATGACATTTTCTGGCAAAATAAACATTCATTCACCATTACCCCACGTATCGATTGGAATTGTTAAACATTTTATATCAGACGTAAATTTCCACACTGCTATCAGGGGCGATAACCGTCTTTCCATAACATGTTAACGGCCATTACTATTTATTCTCTCTATATATTTGTTGATGTACAATGATCATACTTTATAATCTGTCAACAATGTTATTTTGTTCAGGTGACGCATTTAATTAGTATAACTAATTAAAAAATATCATGCCTCATTTGCATATGAAAATAGCCTGATACCACCGCGAGTCACTATCAGTAAGATACAAATTACTGAACGACTATATCTGTATAGCGGGCAGTTGTAATTTTTAGAACTGGTGGAATAGTGACACACTTATACACTTACTTAATTCCTATCAATAACAGTTTGTCCCTACTAAGTGGGCATGTGCCTTTAATGGTTGAAATACATCGACACTACAAGGTGGGACATACCGCGGTGTTGTCCATTAGCGCGCATTGTTCTGCACCCATTGTGTAGGTCTCGGATGACGAAAGCAAATTTACGGAGCTGATGACCTGGGGACCGTTTCACTAAACTTCGTACGAATAAATTGTTCGTAAGTGCATAGGCAGCCTATGTTCAATAAATGTAAATCCATCAATAGAAATTTCCAGACGATCCTAAATTTGCACTTACGAACATTTTATTCGTACGAAGTTTAGTGAAACCACCCCCAGTAGACCATGTTCTTTTTAGAATATTTGGTACGTAAGTATTATAATAAAACCTTACCTGATACATATAATAGTATGTAATTATAGCGTCTTATCAATATCAATGTTATCAGGACTGGCTAGGAAACGCGTAGGAATTCCTCGCGAGGCGAGGAATTCCGACGCATTTCCTAGACAGTCCTGATAAAATTGATATCAAAAGACACCAACATGGTGTGTGTTCGCTGTGTCCACGCCATCTATGCTGTATCTTCGAATTCACTTCGCCCATCTCACATTGACAATGCGGCGCGGTGTAGTAAATATACGTGTACCTGGCTTCGTACAGGTCACGGCTGCGCACGACCCGATATAGCTGTGGTTTTACATATGTTTCGTTTTTTTCCCTCGCGATAAATGTGTTCTAAAATTAAAACATATTTGCCGTGTGTGTTTTCCGTACTATATATACCACTTCCGGTATTACGCGACAGGCTTGTAGGCAACTAATTTACATACTCATGTAAAGAGGGACATATTGTAACCCAAATTTCTTGTGTTATTGATACAGGGGCGGATCCAGCATTTGGGGAACAGGGGAGGGGAATTGTCATATTTTCGAGCTCGTGAGTATGCTAGGGTGGGGGGGGGGGGTGTCCGGAAATGCATTTACCTATGTTTTACGTTTAAATTCTGACTCTAACTGTGGTAAACTGTGATCTATGTAAACTCCGTGGCTGAACGGGGGTAGGGTGGGGGGTTGCCGCCAAGAAACACCCCCCACCCTCCAGATCCGCCCCTGATCCAAGGGCCGTCAACTTGACGAAATGTTAATTAAGGAATGATTTCATGATCAAAATGCTTATCCGCATACATTGGCTGAACAGCTAAACCATCCATGACAATACAGTAGAACCTCTCCAAACCAGGCAGCATACACACATTTGTATGCTTAATTTTGATGGATTTAATTCCGATTATAACGCATGTTCATAATCGTACAGTACATATGCATGTCTAAGAAGCGCTGACATCCATGAACTACAGTCGAGCATCTCTAATCCGGACACGTCCGGTTTAGAGACGTTCCACTGTACAAAACATCATTTTATCCCACTGCCGCCGGCCCAGTCGCCACTACCAACACTTATCCCAGAGCCGTCCGACACATACTTGGCATACCGATGCTGTCTATTGAGGCAGCAACCGTTATTTCCTGAGCTGTCGGGTAGATCCAGACGCTGACTTTGTTCGGCTCATTCTCTGCCAGACGCAATCAAAGTACTAAAAGAACTGAAACTGTATCGCCAGAAACAAAACGTAGGAAAGTGCCTGCCCCACACTGATGATGCCCCCATTGGCAGCCTTTATAACAATCTTGATCCGGTGTGTGGTATCCTACAACACACCAGGGGCCGGTTTCACTAAACTTCTTACGACTAAAAGGTTCGTAAGCGCAAATTTAGGATCGTCTCGAAATTTCAATTGATGGATTTACATTTATTGAGCATAGGCTGCATATGCAGCCTATGCTCAATAAATGTAAATCCAATAATTGTTTACAAGAAAACAATGTTGATGTGTAATTTACAGACTATCATAATTTTACACTTACGAACATTTTAGTCGTACGAAGTTTAGTTAAACGGCCACCAGATCTTAATAGGGGACATAACGTGATTCAACTCTCAGCCACTTTACGAATACCGGAGGGCTACATATTGGTCAATAATTCAATGAAAGGTTATGCAGAGCATGATGTTATTAGCCGATCAAATCAGGGTTCAATGTCCACATTTTAGAAGTTACCGAATCTCAGGGAAAAGTGAGAGAAGTGTTGATTTCACCTGAATAGTGACTACATAACCACATTCGAACACAAACAAAATTTGACCATTTGGTGGCCATCTTGAATGACATAATGACTTTATTTCAAGAAACATTATATGACATCGATCGGCTCATCGATACCGTCGATTTGACATATTACATGACCACATTTGAACAAAATAAAAATTTGACCTTTTGGCGGCCATCTTGAATGACATAATGACTTCATTTTGAGACTAGATGGCCGCGGCCTGCATGGGGCTAGGCATGGACACTAAAAAAAGAGATATAGTAGACGGAAAAACTTTAACCAAAACATTTTAACCGGACACACGTACGTTCGGACGTACGCCAAAGTACCGACTATATCGCCCTTTCCGCAAGCGGGCGCGATAAAAACTTTAACCAAAAATTTCAAAGTAATTATACCTTGATGATAAACAGCCATGTGAAGGTTGAAGGTAATGGGCAAAGCAGGTGCATAGATATAGTACATGCAACAACTTTAACCAAAAACTTAAAAGCAATTAGACCTTGACATTGTGCACAGTGGCCGCACGGGAGGTAATAGAATGACAATATGGATGATCTTGGATTCGTCGTTCGAAGGATTTAACCTTTCCACGGCGGCCATATTAGATTCAGGTCGACTTTCTTTTAACAACTTTGAAAAGGCTTCACCGAAGGACCATGCCGGTAAAGTTTGGTGTCCATTGAATGACTTCATTTTGAGACTAGATGGCCGCGGCCTGCATGTGCATGGACACTAAAAACAGAGATATAGTAGACGGAAAAAATTTAACCAAACAACTACGTACGGACGGACGTACGCCAAAGTGCTGACTATATCGCCCTTTCCGCAAGCGGGCGCGACGAAAACTTTAACCAAAAGTTTCAAAGTAATTAGACCTTGACATTGGGCACAGGGGCCGCACGGGAGGGAGTAGAATGAAAATATAGATGCTGATAAACAGCCATGTGAAGGTTAAAGGTAATGGGCAAAGCAGGTGCATAGATATAGTACATGAAAAAACTTTAACCAAACACTTATAAGGAATCAGACCTTGACATTGGGCACAGGTGTCCTTTGACCAAGCGGTTCGGTAGAAGATGATTGAAAATGATGCCGGACGACGGACGGACACAAAGCGGTAATGAAAATAGCTCACATGAGCTTTGCTGAGCTCATGTGAGCTGAAAACATCAAAGTATATACAAACCAAAACATAATCTGGCAATTTGTTTAGGGGCGGGTGGGGATGATAATCTATAAATTTATTTGTTATTGCCTAACCTCAGTTGACCTTATTCAACCTATTGTGACATGTAAGTTATTTAGAGCCGGGTAGACTGGGTTCTTCAAACTCCGAGACACCCTACTTTATAATAGTGATGTATCAATGATCATGTGACATTTACACCAGGATCGAGCGAGCGGTTATTATTTTATACCACTAAAATATGTGAAGTTCAGTTTGAGTAATAGTTCACCAATGCTCGCGCATAGCTATTGTTGTAATGTTCATATTTTTAATGCATCAGTCAATGTGAATCCCCCCAGGGTGCCCCGGAGCTTTAACCTTTCATGATTCCCCGGGGCCGGGGCTTTAACGGCAGCAAAAATAAATGCCCCACTATTCCCTGGCTGTGTGTGTGTGGGGCTGCGGGATTTATATTTACTGATGCATAAGTAAAACAATGAGCGATTTATAAAGTTAACCATAAATAAGCAACAAAGAAACGAAAATTACAATAATTTTAATTACACTTCTACATGCTGGAGCTACATATCATTTTCAGTCCACTTCAGCATGTTTTTTAGTAAATTGTGAAGCTGCTTTCTCTCGTATTAAACTCAGTAAAATGCTACATCTGCAGTGACGTCACGTGACATCACATCGTCACGTGAAATGATCTTGCAACGACAATGTACAAAATGGAGACAAGACTATTATGTTGTACATTCAGAAACAAAAATCTGGAATATTTTGATATGCAACAGAGACCTGTGGCGAAAAGTAAATATTAAGCGATCATTGTCAATGCGCGAGTATTGTCAATGTCACTTCCACTCTACTTAATGACGGCAATTTTATTTTGCCTTTGTTAGTTCCTAGTTTAATCAAAACTTTCCCCAACACATCTGGCATCTAAGAAGGGCCGTAATGGCTCCACTTTTCTCTCGGTACAGTATAAATATACTGCAGGGACAATCCCCACTCGTATATTGTTAATTAACAGTTTGTAGCGTATATTCTGGGCAGTATTTATACTCAAATGTACTTTGAAAAACATATTACCTGTATCTGGTTGTCTATCTTCTCGCAAATGAAGCTGGCGCGCATATCAAGATCACGTGGTCGGCAACTGTTCGATTGATTGGTCAGCTGGGTGAGCCAACAGTGGTCCGGTCCAATCAAATCACGAATAAAAAATATCACGCTTTGTAACGAATAGAAGGCAAGCCGCCTAACTTTAGTTTACCGAACTCTTGTTAAAACGTTTATTTATAGCGAAATTACCGAACTCTTGTAGTTAAAACGTTTATTTATAGCCAAATTGTGTTATTTCGCTATATTTAAAGTTTTAAACAGAGATAATGGCACCAAAATAAAAATTATCCGGTTGATGTAGTTTGAAAGTGATATAACAAATTTCGCGTTTGTAGATTACCGAATATAGGAGAAAAGGGTGGTTACAAACATTTTCACAAACCAATGGATAACCAATATATAGCAGATCTATACATAGATCGGCTAATAACGATCTATAAATAGATCGGCTAATAATAAGTCCCCGGACCTGCAGCACATAAAAATGAGACCTGGTCCGATACAATACGCATGTAGCGGCTGACCGAACGGTCCTTCAGTTGGTTCAATATTCGTTCATTTCAATTCCATTTTGGTAACTTCTAATTGATCGACCTTTATAATTTATACATCATATTAAACCATAGAGAAATACATTTTGTCTGTTTTTTATTAGTCACGATTGATTATACATTATGGAAGTTACAAGGGTTTATAAAGGCTTAGGGATTGTACGTACTGTCTAGCCGCTTCCAGCACTGTGAATTGTGCAACTTTTCGTCGGTTAATCGTTACAATCAATCTCCTTAATTAAAACAGATATATAATACAGTACCGTTCAATGTGATATGTAATTTGTAAATGTGGATAGCACTGTTTAGAAATTATTAACGGTTCCGTAAGTTCCGGGGATACTAAGTTCCACTTTATCCGTGACAAGCAATGCACATTTTTGCTAACTTCAAATGAATATTTATATTAATTACACCAGTCTCAGACATAGATATCATGTACCAAATAGAAGCATAGGGACATACCTTTAATTTGCTACATTTAACATCAAAATAGGTATTATGAAATATGAATTGTAACCGTTTATAAAAGTTCCGTTTTTTAGAATTTCAGAAATACTGGACCGATTTTCAAAATTTAACCTTTGTTTTCTTAGTTAGATCATTTCCAAACTATCTAGCCAGGTTTCAGAGTCAATTTCCAAAAAAAATAAATATTTTTTTTTACTCTTGCCACAGATCCTCCATCTCCTTTTCCCCCATGTTAAATTCCCATAGACAAATCAATTTTTCGTAATAAAATCAATATTTTACCAAATTTCACGAAATAAAAAGAAGGCTCGTTCTTAAATTTTGCTTTAATTTAATATCATCGAAAAAAATACTGTTTTTGCATTGTTTATATGGCCATACAATTTGGGCAGGTTTCGTGAAACAGACAGTAGTTATCACGTCTTCATTATTCACATGTTTAATGGATGAGTAGTGAAAATCAGTTTGGATTGTTAGATTATATGCATTAGATGGGGAAAGTTTCGGGCGTGCGTGGCCATGTACACTTCAATGCATTTTCACATTGGTTCATTGGTTCACAACGATGGATCCCTGAGCTCGCGCGAACTATTTGACACGTGACACATAAGTGTTATATCTCTCAAGATACAAACAACGGCGAACTTTATTTGTATACTTGGTTTTGAGAATACTAAATACATATTATATAAAGTGTGCGAAGCCACGTACAATGATTCAATGTACAAAGGTCAATGTTCCTTTTCTATTTCTGAAATCGGCGTAAGTTCACTTACATTTTCATACCATTTGCCTGGGCCTACATATAGACGGGCTACGGAGCCTTATAAGGGACATGAGAAGAGAAAAAAATGTTCTGACAAATTCGATTATTTCGTTAGAACGCATTCCAATTCGTTCTAACGCATTCCAATTCGTTCTAACGATTTCAATTATTTCGTTCTAACGAATTCGAATTCGTTCTAACGCATTGCAATTCGTTCTAACATATTCCAATTCGTTCTAACGCATTCAATTATTTCGTTCTAACGCATTCCAATTCGTTCTAACGAATTCCAATTCGTTCTAACGCATTCCAATTCGTTCTAACGATTTAAATTATTTCGTTCTAACGAATTCGTTCTAACGTATTGCAATTCGTTCTGACGCATTGTAATTCGTTCTAACGCATTGAATTATTGCGTTCTAACGTATTCAAATTCGTTCTAACGATTTCAATTATGACCCCGTTTTAGAACCATTTTCAGGAAATGGTGTGGTGTTACAAGTGATAGAACGAGACATAACAAAGTCTCTGTGCCTCATGTTTTCATGAAAACAATTCAGTCGTGTTTAAATGTCAGGCCAAAAATAGGTGGGTGGGGTAACTTTGTAAAAATAATTAAACACATCTGATGCGGTTACTGCATTTGTATTGTGTTGCGCAATTTGTACTTCATTTGCGAGTATTTTTCAATACTTGTCGCAAGAGCTCCTTAACTGATTGTGAGAGGCGCTGATTTTTATAAGTCACCGCCGCCCTCAGAAAAGCCTTCTTTTTTTTTTGGGCTTATATTTAACGGCGGCACTGGCTCTAGGACCTTGCATGCCGTCTCCCAAGAATGGGAGAAAGAACGGAGGTAGAGATTTTTTGAGAGAAGCCGGTAATTCGTATTTACAGAGCAACTACGAATTATCGGTACCCATTTACAGCTGGGTGAACTGGAGCAGTGTGGATAAAATGTCTTGCTCAAGGACACAACGCACGCCGCTAAGCAGGCTCAGAAAAGCAGTCAATTTTGGCTATTTTCAACCGTCCCGTGATGCATAAGCTGACGTTGCCCGCCGGAAGTTCATCCCATAAAGAATCAGCCCTACACATCCGCCGGAAATGTTGTACAATAAGGCTGTCAGAAATGGCTAATCTACCATCCCGAAATTAAAATGGCATGACGGCTAGTCAAACAAGCCAAGTTGCCCAATGTAGACATATACTGAGTTGTAGCATACATGTACATCTGCACCGTCTGATTTGTGCCTGAATCCCATTTACAAATATGGTGGTCAGTTGAAGTCAGACAACCAAGAAAATGGTAAAATAGACCATCCCCTGAACTAAAATGGCATGACGGCTGGTCAAACAAGCCCAGTTGCCCAATGTAGACACATACTGAAATGTAGGACTATGTCCCGAGTATGCGTCGGCACCGTCGGATTCTGGCCTGAATCCCGTTTTCAAGTATGGTGGTCAATTGAAGTCAGAAATGCACGAAAATATCGACCACCCCTTACAACAAAGCGCTATAATGAAATGCGTTAAAACGAATTGCAATGCGTTAGAACGAATTCGAATTCGTTAGAACTAAATAATGAATGCGTTAGAACGCAATAATTGAATGCGTTAGAACGAATTGGAATGCGTTAGAACGAATTCGAATTCGTTAGAACGCAATAATTCAGTGAATGCGTTAGAACGAATTGCAATGCGTTAGAACGAATTGCAATGCGTTAGAACGAATTCGAATTCGTTAGAACGCAATAATTGAATGCGTTAGAACGAATTGCAATGCGTTAGAACGAATTGCAATGCGTTAGAACGAATTCGAATTAGCTAGAACGAAATAATTTAAATCGTTAGAACGAATTTGAATACGTTAGAACGCAATAATTGAATGCGTTAGAACGAATTGCAATGCGTTAGAATGCAATAATGGAATGCGTTAGAACGAATTGGAATGCGTTCTAACGAAATAATTGAAATCGTTAGAACGAATTTGAATGCGTTAAAACTCAATAATTTAATGCGTTAGAACGAATTGCAATGCGTTAGAACGAATTCGAATTCGTTAGAACGAAATAATTGAAATCGTTAGAACGAATTTGAATGCGTTAGAACGCAATAATTGAATGCGTTAGAACGAATTGAAACGCGTTAGAACGAATTGCAATGCGTTAGAACGAATTCGAATTCGTTAGAACGAATTCGAATTCGTTAGAACGAAATAATTGAAATCGTTAGAACGAATTCAAATTCGTTAGAACGAAATAATTTAAATCGTTAGAACGAATTCGAATGTGTTAGAACGAATTGGAATGCGTTCTAACGAAATAATCAAATTTGTCAGAACATTTTTTTCTCTTCTCATGTCCCTTATAAGGCTCCGTAACGGGCAGCTGGCCCATGAAAAAAATAATTTTCGCTCAACACCCCCCACATAAAAGGTTTGACACTTTTATTGTATTCCTGGGACACTATGTAACATATTAGGCTACAGTGTACGGTTGTAATGTGGTGCCGTTTCATGAAATGATAATTTCAAGATGGCCGCCATAAATTTACTGAAAATTTGCTTTTCATGAAGCTGGCTCTTACATTTTTATTATATTTGTGATTTTAATATTAATTTAAGATCCTACGTCGTACGCTTACGTCTTTGCACAATGGTAATGCAAATAGCAGACGACAATTAACTAATATTTTTCTTATTTCTCCCTGAAAATATGTTGGAATTTCATTATAATTTAGTTATCAGACGACAGGGACAAATAAGAAAAATACTACCGATGTGTATGCTGTTATATTTACCACCAGCATGCAAAGAGTTAACACAACTACCATTGTAACATTCCGGAGAGTGGCACTGCTCAATGACCGTTCCAATGCGATGACATTGATTTGCTGTTTTCTTAAGGAAATATCAAGTAAAATGTTGTTTAAATGGAATTTTAATTCACTCATTTGCGGCTGTACGTGTGTAACCTTGAAACATGATATAGTTATTAACATGGATATCTAATTGTATCGGTAAATTATTGAGTCAGCGCATACGAAAACCTACAAATTGCCATTTGCATCCAGCATAGCCAGATATTTCCATGTGCATCGGCGCAGTCTCATCAGGGCTTGTACTGTTTGCTATATTTTGAAACACTGTCTAAGCATGCTTCTAATAGTCGTTGTATGACATACTTAAATGGAAAATATGAGCATGATGGTCTAGAGCTATGCTGTATGGAATCGTCAGTTTGTAGATGTTTGCATGCGCTGTCTCAATTAATGCTTCATCAGTGCATATTCTGAATTTTTGTACATTCCTATCACTATGATTATCCGGGTAAATGATCAATCTTCATCGTCATCGGAAACACACTCTGTATTGTTCGGATTTTGGCATGTTTCATCTGCCATACATACACACAGTTCAGTACACGCTAACCCATTTCTCCGACAAGTACATAAGTCCATTGAACATGCAGTTTTCTTGCAGTTGCAGGAGGCCAACTCCACTAGGCCTTTGGGTGCCGGTTCAGCTTCCATAAAGACTGGTCTCAATCCAGCTGTCGTGTTCTCCCAGCCGCTCTCCAGAGGTGATGGAAGATCCTGTTTCTCTACAAGGGCCCTTGTCCAAATCAATGCTTGGTAATTCGCTCTGGCCACATGAAGGCGGAGGCTATAAGACGTCGGGGGCAGATGTTCATTTGTTTGTCGTTTCTGACAGAAAAGCCAATATCGCAGCCCGTTGACACCCATGCCTGTCTTTGTAGAACCCGAATACAATTTACAAACGAATTTGTCGCGGGAAGCAAGTAGTTCTCCTCATACAGTTTCACATTCATCAAACTTCTGGAAACTCAGCTGTAGATCATCATTGTCTTCAAGGACAGAAAATGCCCTTTTCTTGCCCTTTCCAAAGAATGATGATATCGAGTCGCAACCTGTTATAGCATGTAACCCGAGAAGTGAGTGACACAGATCTTCACCAAGTACTTCACGAAGTATGTGAATTGGAATGCAACGGAGGTTGTCTCGAGTACCGGTCTTAAACCAGAGTTGAGCACAGGCAATTTCATCGAAATGGGCAATACACAGCACCATTACATCCGTATCTGGCGAGCTAACTATTATTCGTGAATAACTAGAAGCATCATACGCCGCGTGTAATAGCAGTCTTGTATCACCTTCTTCATGATCACATTTCAGCATATCGATCTCAGCCGTTTGTCCCTTTTTCACACTGATTGCTTGTTCATTGTCAACAAAGCCTCCACCAATGACTAGCTCATGACCTTCTTCAAGATTCGCCACACCTAGGTCGCACAATACTTGCGCCAGGAAGTTACACAGATTCTTCTTATTATCTACGTTTGCAATGTACTTGTTCAATCTGCATGGTACTGGTATGGATGGGCTGTGAATGTGAATTTCATGACCTTCAGAGACGGATCCGCGTTTAACTCGTTCACCGGCTTTGATAGATATATCTCTATAACTGTCAAACACAACATCAATTCGTCTACACCCACTTACACCAAGCGCCTTTGTGATGTGATTATAATACACTTTACCCATTTCGCAAAATGTCGCAGCTCCGCCAAACTGTAGCATATGCAACACAGCCATTTCATCAACAATGACAGCGGTAGGAACGCTACTTTCAGATATGGGCAGCCATGGCATTACCTCAACTTTGTTTTCCAGTACCTTCATCAGCACACTCTTGTCAGTCTTTCTCATAGTACTATCCCTATGAGCCAGTGAATATGGAACAGCCGATAATTCATAGCTCAATACCTCCTTCAGGTTGACAGATCTCGTTTTAGCCACAATAACCAGCCTTCCGAACAGGTCCCTGTCGGCGGATATGCTGACTATCTTCTCATCCACAGACTTAGTTTCCGTTTCTTTATCATGCTGGCGAAGGTTGAGATTTTCGTCTTCTTAAGTGTGTCCCAGAACTTTATTTCACTGTTCTCAAGTATTGTGGTAACAAACTCCATCAGTTTTAGCTCTCCTATTGTCTTGGCACCCAAAAGGCTATTGCTGACGTTTTGGGAAGCGACGAGTCCTGTTGCGATGTTCGTCAGCGGCGATATGTCATTATCATCAGCTTGCAGTTTATCAAATTGAAATGGATTTGCCATCGCTTTAGATGTAATGACTTCAACTAACTTCTGAACATCCGACTCGTCACGTTCAATTCTTGACTGTACACAGTCTTTATGTGTCCCAACACGTTCAGACTCTCCGATTCCACACATATTTCGCAATGCTGTCGTAATCGCCGCTCGCTCATGCGATGTCAGAAACCACCGTTCTAAAGCTTCCGGTCGCTGACTGATGCCTATTATCCCACCGCTGTTCTTACTGTCTCGGTTGATGGTTTGCTCCAATGCCATATCGGTCCACACTCGTGCGAATGGTTGCTTCGATCTACTCACTGCATGGTTCCCATTGACGAACTTGTCGTACACTTCATGGTGTCTCTCTGGCAGCTGGTTCATGTCTGCCAGGTATATCGGTAGCCATCGGGAGTAGTTCATCCGATCCATGGCGTAGAAGTATGGTGTCATCCCAGCTGTTGCTGTCAAATGTAACAGCCAATTGCCTGAACGCTATGCCCTGATGAAATGTAACAGCAAGTTTACCATTTCAAGATAGATGTCCCAGACTGAGAACAATTGGGCATGCCCTTCTGTCTCGAATTCTCGGAACTGTTCAATGATTGGGGTCATAACAGACGAAAGCGTTTCCAACGAGTTGGATAGTTCATTCTTTTCGACGATATCTGTCTGAAGATCCACAATGAGTGCACGTATAACTTCATGTTGAGCCGGTTCGTTATTCGCATCTTTGAGCCAAGAACAGAATTCCGTCCATTTTAGCCGGAACATTATCTCTGCCACTAACGTATGTGCTTTAACTCCACGATTATACTGCTTTCCTTTGAGTAGTTCGGCTGTGGTACCACTAGCATATACCCCAGATTCAACAAGGAGATCTTCTAGACCACAGTTGTTGAACATTTTCCCCAGTACAACCAAATAGTTCAGGGCAATGTGGAAATCACCCATGCGAATTGTCAAATCTTCAAATTCGTCAGACCATCGCCATTGTATCTCTTTAGCTTTCATGTAGATAAGTAAGTCAAATGTTATGACACACTCGGATTGTCCAACACTTTTCACAATTTTCTGCACGGTCTTAAGCACTGTGTATATAGTGCTATTGTCAGTGAATGAGGCATTAATCATAGGACAATCTCCGATTGTCTTAACCAAGCGCATATCGGACTGCATCATTGTGTTGAATCCACTCCAGTTGGGAACATGTTGTATCTATCTCGAATCAGCTTCTGTCTCGACTACGAACAATGTTGTAGACACAATCTGACTAAGGCCCAGGCGAGGTCAATGAACGTTGGATCTCACAACAGTTTATCATCAGGCCTACACCAAGTCTTCTCAATACTTAATATCTTTGGAACATCTGGACGCTTTCCATGTGCACCAAACTCACACACCACTGGACCAACTGCGCCCGATGATAATGACTTTTTCTGCGAATGGTTTGCATGCGTACGTCGTGTAGCAACATTTCCGAAGTTCCCATTCTGATACACAACAAGAACAGTTGCATGAGTTGTTTGCTTGCCATCCACTGTCTCTTCATTAATGCCACTATTGGCAGCAGCAAACTGTACAAAGGACACTGTGCTGATGTTTGATGGAACAACAACGCCGTCAATTTCTGATTTAGCACTAACTTCATTTGCAAGAGCGGTCTCAATCAACTGAACAGTGTCATACGAGGAGCAATGTCCCATTCGATTCAACATTGTTATCAACCGCTTTGACCCAGACAGGTGGCGGAATAACAGAAATAACGGTAATGAAATGTTTACATTCATTGAGAGCGATGTTCATCCGTTTGTCACATGAAATACCGGTAGACATATGGGTCTCACATAACCGCCTTAGCTTTGCAACTGCGTGTCATACATGCAGTTCAGAGATCCATAAATGTGGTAAATGTCTTAATTCCTTGAGATTAACTCACACATTCAGATGTAAATGACTATATGTGTGTTTTTTAATATAATATGGATTTTTTAGCAGCCATATTGGATTTATACGACATAGAATGATATCAACACCATCATTAACCATTCTTAACTAACTACCAATGATGTTATTGCCATTAGGTTCACCTGAAAGAACGTTACGTTGGTGTGTGTGCTTCAACATAAATATTATTGAAATAATTGGGCGCCATCTTGAAAATATGCATATTTTGAAATGGCACCACATGACAGGCGTATACTGTACCTAGCGATGATCCACAATGATATATCTATCAAATCCACGGGTCAAACCTTTTATGTGGGGAGTGTTGAGCGAACTCCTTAATTATAGCCTTTTTGAGAAGTAGCTCCTCGCCTAATGTATGTATTGTCCAAAGAGATGTGGTGTGGTATTCAAAGTTTAATTTATTTGATTTTAGCATGATGTTGTAGTTTGATTTTGTTTACCAATTCAATTGCGTTCTGAAACAATAATTGTCGCCTTTGTCTTCTAATGGACATGCATTTATTTATGACAGAAACATTTCAATACATGTTGACATGTTTGTTGAAAGCAGCATTATACAGTTCAATAATAGCGCTTTAAGTGGGCACGTTCGGTCCCGTAAATTGAGTCGTGCTTTTAACTTGCATTTTCAATTGCGACTCGTGCGAAATAATGCGAAAATCTGCTTTGTATGTTTTGGTGTTATTCACAATTAGACAATGTACTAATGTGTCCTAAAGAAATGATTTCAATGTATTTATATCTAGTCATGTATGTGGTGGGTTTTAAATGTCGTGCGATTTGCCAGTGTGCTGTTATTCGATAAAATGTGTGTCTGAAAGTCTAAATTTTGTTGTTGTTGTAGTTGTCATTTTTTCCGGCGCTTATTGTTCCGTGGCACCGCATTAATTTACGTTGGTATGCTGTTATTTAAAAATATACATTCATTTCGTCCGCATGTCAAATCGTCCGCAAGTCGATTTGTCTGTTACTCGGTGAATTCGTTCGCAATCCAAATCGTCCCCAAGTCATTTTGTCCGTTGTTTGGTCAAATCGTCCGCAATTTGGTCAATACTGGTCCCTATAATTAACAGCGTCAATAAATATCGCGTTTGAAACGGCCATAGTAATGGAACTGCCAGTCTGCTGTATCTATCGGTTTTGTTTCTTTTGCAATCTGGCCTCTTTGGAAATGACAAATACAGGGTGTTGGATCACGTGGTTTCCGAACCTGATTTTCCGACGTGATCTGTGACGTCATTTTTACTGTAAATATTCTTTAAAATCTTCCTAACAAATGGACGACGACTTTAATGATATGTAGCGCACCAAATACGGTGGCATATGTGTTTTATGGGTGTTCTGAAAGTTATTTGCAATGACTTATAACTTTCACAAAGAATCGACACATCTACACAGGACTTCACGTCGTTCGGAAACACGTGCTCCCTTAAATAGTCACCGAGTAGGACAATATGGGCGTGTCGTGTTTCCTACCAGTGCAGCCCCAGATCAGCATGTGCTTTCTTTCGCACAGTCTGATCAGGGCCTCGGCCTGCACAGTTCACTATTGATTTGACGACACACACACGCATGCATGAGGTCATAAGCGCAATGTTGAAATATCAGTAATACCAGGGCTCCAGATAAGGAATTAGTAATTGAGTAGTTTCAATCCACTCCATCAATTCTGAAGCAATTGGGTATTCACTACTGTTTACACATCAACAGACAGCAATTATTGAATTAGTTTGCTTTGAAATGAAAACATATCTTTGCATTTCATTAGAATTGTCTCCTTGGAGACAATTCTAATGAAATACCAAGATGTGTTTTCATGGAAAATAAGAAACATATGCTATATTTGTGGTCTGTTTATTGTTTTCTGCAGCATGATACAGGTACCACAAAATTGTTATTGCTTTTTGATACTCGCTACTTCGGATTTCAATTGGGTTTTTCGGCAATTTTAGTTGTGTATTTACGCAAATACGCAGCTTATCTGCAGCTCTGATTACTGTATGACACTGCACTAGTGAGCTGCGCTACCGCCAACGCTGATGATTATGGTGGTTTAAATCAAGCACCTTGATTGGCTGAGTCTGAGATGTGTTACAGCTCAGGATCAGCCAATCAAACTGCTTGATTGCGAGATGAGAGTGCCAATAGATACTTAGACACGTTGACAGCTGGGCAAGAGTAACACACATGTGCACAATTTTATTTTTCTGCGAGTGTGAAAGCAAGCCATGTAGTAATAAGGAAGTCATGGTATGATGGATAAATTCTTGCGAACGTGTCGACGTAAATGACGACAGACAGAACGGGTGAACGGACGGGCAAAACTAAAGGCCCATCCAACGCCCCCCCCCCCCCACATTGTTATCGCATATATAGGGAGTAAACTGTGGCTATGACTGGAGAATTCGAGCTTATGCATTTTATGACCAGTGTAGATCCACTAAACTTCGTACGACTAAAATGTTCGTAAGTGCAAATTTAGGATCGTCTGGAAATTTAAATTGATGGAATTACATTTATTGATGCAGCATATGCTCAATAAATGTAAATCCAATAATTGGTTACAAGAAACAATTGTAAATGTGAAATGTACAGACTATCATAATTTGATACGATAGTCTGTAAATTTCACATTAACATTGTTGTCTTGTAAACAATTATTGGATTTACAGTTATTGAGCATAGGCTGCATCAATAAATGTAATTCCATCAATTGAAATTTCCAGAAGATCCTAAATTTGCAATTACGAACATTTCAGTCGAACGAAGTTTAGTGAAACGGCCGCCAGATCCGCTCACCATTTCGATAGACGATGTACTGTCGAGCCTTGTGTTTCTCGATCGTGCATCCAGGATGTCGTCGTGTATTTCCGTGACGTTAATAGAGGAGGTCACTCGATGTTCGCCGTATACGACTCGAGAAGCACCGGCGGGAAAGACAACTGGGGGCCGTTTCACTAAACTTCGTACGACTAAAATGTTCGTAACTGCAAATTTATGATCGTCCGGAAATTTCAATTGATGGATTTATATTTAGTGAACATAGGCTGCATATACTTAGTAAATGTAAATTCAATAAGTGTTTACAAGAAAACATTGTTAATGTTAAATTTACAGACTATCGTAATTTTGCACTTGCGAACATTTTAGTCGTACGAAGTTTAGTGAAACGGCCCCAGGATCTACAACAGTTACTATCGTCGCAAAGAATGGTTCCATCAATATCTCCAAACCCTCAACATCAAGGTGCATGATCACGTGGTTACAACAACAACAACGTCGCCCACTCCAAAGTAAGGTCTCACGGGACAGTGGGAAGCTAGCTTTAAAAAGGGGGTGGACGATTTTCTATATACTTCACTACCGACCCTGTAAATTACACCAGTGTGTCTAGAAAAATAGGTTTATGAATATTTCTTGACTTTGGGAGGCTTCACTAGGTGTATTTTTTAGAGTATTTCATAATTCTATGAAACTGAATGTTGATTTTTACATCTTTGAAAATGTCGCCTGCTATGCTGTCTCGCCGGTACGGTTTCGCGTCAGAATTTAAGGTATTTTTCGGGCATTTGTAGCGAAAATTTGAGCTGGTTATGACCCCGCTTTGAAATCATTTTCAGAAAATGGTGTGGTGTTACAAGTGATAGAACAAGACATAACAAAGTATCTGTGCCTCATATTTTCATGAAAACAATTCCGATAAATTCAGTCGTGTTGAAACTTTTGGCCAACAATAGGTGGGTGGGGTAACTTTGTAAAAAATTAATTGAACACATCTGATGCGGTTACTGAATTTTTATTGTGGCGCGCGATTTGTACTTCATTTGCGAGTATTTTTCAATACTTGTCGCAAGAGCCTCCTTAACTGATTGTGAGAGGCGATGATTTTTATAAGTCACCCGCCGCCCTCAGAAAAGCAGTCAATTTTGGCTATTTTCAACCGTCCCGTGATGCCTAAGTATTATTTGATATTTTCCTTAATATGCAATTTTGATGAAATATGGCGCAGCGAACGCGTATTCATGAGCTGAATTCGGTGGTCTATGGAGTTTGGCACAGACTTATGTCGTTTTTGCGAAGAATCGATTTCCGTGTCGGAGACACGGAAATCGATTCTTCGCAAAAACGACAGAAGTTTGGGCGAAAATAAAGAGACCTCCAAATGCAGCTTAACAAGACGCGTTTGATGCGCCATATTACATTAAAATCCGTTACGTAATAAGGACACTATAAAAGAATACGTACTCGGTACTTATTGTTGTTGTTAGTACCACGTGATCATATACCTTGAACATATGAGACAATCAATGTGATTGTGTATCTAAGAAGATGTGCGATAACTCGTTAAAACTGTTTACAAAATTTACGATATTAATTTTATGTAAATGACGTCGAATGTTGACGAAATATTCAGAGTGAATTCCGCATTTGCTATAGCAATTTCGTCAACTTTCGACGTCATTCATAGAAAATATCACTGTGTGTGACAGTTTCTGTCAATAATTTTCATTAAAAGTCGCATATCGTCTTCTGTACAAAATGACATACTATCGGTCTCACATGTGGCTGTTGCTTGAGAAATGGGGCGTATTGATTGTGTGCCCGGTGTAGATCCAGATCATCATGTGCATCCAGTCACAGTCACATTTACATACGTTCGTTAAAGGCACATGCCCACTCAGTAGGCACAAAATGTTCTGTATATCAGAGACATCATCTGATATATTTTCTAGCAAAATAAACATTCATTCACCATTACCCCACGCCGCATTGATTGGCGTTATTATACATTTTGTATCAGACGTAAAATGTCCACACTGATATTAGGGGCGATGATCGTGTTTCCTTAAAATGTTAACGGACATTACTATTTATTCTCTATATTTATTTTTTGATGTGCAATGATCATACTTTATAATCTGTCGAAAATATTATTTTTTTCAGGTAACGTATTTAATTAGATGTAGTATAAATAATAAAATAAAAACATGCCTCATTTGCATATGAAAAATAGCCTGATAACACCGCGCGTCATTATCAGTAAAATACATATTACTAAATGATTATATCTGTATAGCGGGCACCCGTAATTTTTAGAACTGGTGGAATAGTGACACAATTATACACTTATTTAATTCATATAAAGAACATATTGTGCCTACTGAGTCGGCATGTACCTTTAATCTCCTTTGAGTACCGCCAACGTTGGATTGGTTTCAACAGAGTATACATATATACACGTTTTATCATTAGTGTTTTAACTAATTTTAGACATTTGACCAAGTATCTCGAGAGAAAAATGCCCCTCTATATGTATTTATTACGAGTTAACATATTGTTGTGTCAGGCATTGACCTAATACAAACAACCCGGTTACAACGAAGTGAAAACTGACGTTCCATTGGTCGGATGACGTCATGTGACGTTACCGAATGACGTCAGTGTAATGACGCAACGTAAACAAGTCCGCGTTATGTCCATAGATAACGACGTCATCTGTGGTCATTTTCGAGACTAAAACGTTACCTGATAAATAGAAAACCAGGCTATTATCTTTTGATATCAAGTTTATCAGGCTCGGCTCGGAAACCGTATGAATTCCTCGGCAAGCCTCGACGTTTCCTAGCATTGCCTTATTAACTTGATATCAAAATACACTAGCCTGGTATTCTCTGTTTGTTTGTTCTGTTGTATTCCATAGTTATTGTACAATTGGTACATGGAACGTAAATGAACTATCCTACAGTGGAACCTCTCTAAACCGGACACCAAGAAAACACCTACGAACTTATTTGTTATGAGTTTCTTCGTCAGCTATGGCTGAGAATGATCAAATGTCTGATTTATAGGGAAACCTCTGATAATGTATATTCGTGATCACATAGTACACAGTAGAAACAAAAGTGCTACCACGCTCAATACCTCTCGCGATGGTAGTAATTTAACCCCATCTCTTTAATGTAACACAAGAATGAGTGATTTTTGCAATCGGTTATTCGGAATGTTTGATATGGTATTGATATAAAACTGTCAAAGCTGTATCAATAAATTAGTAATAAAGAACATACACATGCAGAAAGTAGTGTTAGTACCGTGTCAACGTTTTTATCTGACATTTACAGGTATATATTGTATATTTGAAAGCTTCATTTCGTTATCTTGAATGTTGAACAACATCAAGAGAAAATATGGCTTTCATGGGTAAATGATTTCCCTGCTCTATTCATTTTGGCAATTTACTAGTTCTACATCAAATATTATTTGTTTGTACAGGTTTGGGTATGCACTTCGGTTGCTCACAGTTTTTGAATTTGTCAAATTGTAGCCGCAGTTAACATATCGGAGGCGAATTATTGTAGCTATGTACACAGCAGCCATGGCTCAGAATGATCGAATATCTGATTTACAGTGAAACCTTTCTAAGCTGGACAACCTGGGGACGTCCCAGTGTGTCCGGCTTAGAGAGGTTTCACTGTATCGTATCCACCTCGTGGCACCATCGCCGTAATACGGTGTTTAGGCCATAGTAATTGCTATCGGATCGATACTACAATAACACGATACTACGATGACGATATTACGATACTACGATGACGATACTACCATGCCACGATGGCAATAGTACGATAACGATATTATATCGTAGTATCGTCATCGTAGTATCATCATAGTGCTATCGTGATATCGCGTTATCATTATCATGCTATCGTACTATCGCCATCGTGGCATCGTAGTATCGTCATCGTAGTATCGTGATATCGTACTATCATTATCGTGCTATCGTTATCCCCGGAGATAGATGACCAATAAACTCATCAAAAATAAGATCACATATGTTTTCTTGGTGTCCGGTTTAGAGAGGTTCCACTGTACTTACACATATTATTGAATGTATCACATATTCTGGCGCCCGTGTCCCCGTATACGCGGTGTAGTACGGACAGAATGACAAGGAGTCGAGCCTCCAAACATGTCCCACGTCCCATAACAATGTCTGAAATAGATGATGAACCTTCGCTGGAATTACTTCCCTTGTCGATTCGCCGTATTTCGCCGATATCTTTTGCGGAAATCAGCCATATCTTCCGTAAATGACGTCGAGTGTCTACATAAAATGTGGAGCTCATGCGGATTTGAATTACACATGAGCCCCGAATTTTATATAAACATTCGACGTCATTTGCGGAAAATATTGCATTACATATATAAACTTACATATACAAGCTAAGACATATGCTTAGAAGAACTTAGCTTAAATCCTTGTTAAGACGGAACATACGGTAAACGTGTTTATTGCTCAAGTTGATCGTGTTGTGTGTTGCCTATGTAGCCGTCGGCAAAGATAAATCGCAGGGTCATGGCTTTGCCACATTAGATCGTCGCCTTTAATAGACATCAAATAGTCTTCCCTCCATGGCATAACACCTACTGGGGTCCGTTTCACTAAACTTCGTACGACTAAAATGTTCGTAAGTGCAAAATTATGATGTTCATGGATTTACATTTATTGAGCATATGCTGCATATGCAGCCTATGCTCAATAAATGTAAATCCATGAATTGAACTTTCCAGACGATCCTAAATTTGCACTTACGAACATTTAAGTTGTACGAAGTTTAGTGAAAAGGCCCCCTGGTGTATACATTCCCGCCATGTCCGTGTGCTTCAGGTAGTGAATCTTGAATCATCTTAAAATCGATCAACCGGAAATTAATTTACTGGACTTCATTGCCATACATTGTTGCGAGTAGTAATCTGCGAAACTCCCGTACAGTCCGTGTACCGAAGTTTTGCAGAGCTACTTACCGGCCCGCAAATATACTATACATATATGTTGAAATGCATGTTCATGATCGCAAAGCACACAACCAAGTTCTGAATTTGGTATATATGTGATTCATTCGGAACCTCTCTAAACCGGACACTCTGTGGATGCCCAACGGTGTCCCATTTAGTGAGATATTTCATTTTACAGTGAAACCTCTCTAAACCAGACACCATGTGCGTTGCTTTATTTTTAATGTATTCGGTTTCTTTGTTATTTATCTCCGATGGCATATATGTTCATCTCGTGGTGTGAAATGTCCATATTTCACGAGTGCCGTTATTTTTGCAACGGATATGATTTATCCCGTCAACACAGTGCGTATGTGCCGTGAAACACGGTGCCGTGAAACATTTTTGATATCCCGTCAATACTATTTTTGCATTTTACAGCCATTTGTAGGTGTTGACGGGATAAATAGAATAGTAGGTTAGTGCCGTGAATGGGAACAAATATCTGGCGCGGCACGGAAACGGGATGTGCTCGACAGAGCCTCGCCCATCCCGTTTCCTGAGCCTTGCCAGATATGTTTTCCCATTCACGGCACTAACCTACTATTCTCTATATATACATGTATGTTCATCGAGTGGTGTGAAATGTCCATATTTCACAAGTGCCGTTATTCATATCTTTGCAACGAATATGATATATATGTTCATCGAGTGGTATGAAATGTCCATATTTCACGAGTGCCGTTAGCACTCGTGAAATATGGACATTTCACACCACGAGATGAACATATGTTTCATATTTATTACAAAAATAT
This sequence comes from Conchocele bisecta, assembly GCA_029237695.1. Classification (NCBI taxonomy): domain Eukaryota; kingdom Metazoa; phylum Mollusca; class Bivalvia; order Lucinida; family Thyasiridae; genus Conchocele; species Conchocele bisecta. The sequence goes on along the minus strand of CM055273.1, from coordinate 55,085,881 downwards.
GAATATTCTATTTATTATATACCGCTCCATGGAAATTAGCAGTTTTTTTAGTCTGTATACGGGGATGAATGTGTATTTGCAGCCTATTTGCAGCCCGGCACTGCAGATGCGCGTTATGAATATAGATAGCGGAAGTAGTTGTATTTTCATCGGAATTGTTTATTTCATCGATGAGAACATATGACTTTTATTTACATCGAATAACTATGTATTTCATGGGTAGGTATATAATAAATGTTCATAATCGCAAAGTATGAACACGTGTCTTGGAGTTGTCATATGCCTGATTGACAGTGGAACCTTTCTCAACCGGACACCCTGGGGACGTCCAACAGTGTCCGATTTAGAGAGGTTTCACTGCATACGCTGTTGTTTTCGTAGGCGAAATATGACACTGCAGACAACTGTGGAATTTTATCGTTTTATTTATCAAAAAATAAAATGCAAAATTCGACATAGAAGGACCTTCGGAACATAATATGTCCCGAAGGTCCTTCTATGTCGAATTTTGCATTTTATTTGTTGATAAATAAAAAGATAAAATTACACATATTTTATTTAGTTTACATATTATGTCGAGATTTCGAAATGTGTTACTAAGATAAGGATATGAGGACACGTGACCTGACAGATCCGACACAGTGAAATCCTACTGCATATACAATGCACATACGGAGTACAGATATCTGACTGTGACTGGGGCTTATGGGGTTTGCAAACAGTGTAGATCCAGATCAGCCTGTGCTGATCTGGACCATACACTGGTCTGGATCTGCATTGTTCGCCATTCCGTCAATAGAAAATATCCACCATACTTCTAACAAGCAACATGGATTGTTATTAGGCTAAAGGAGTGTGCTATTTGATCAGGAGCGACACTGGTCACACATTCCATAGGCCCCATTTCTCTACATACGACTCGGGATACAAACACGTGTTATCGAAACGTTTACTTCATCCACTTTACTCATGTCGTTTTTTTAGGGAAACCTCCACACATTCCGTAAATTGATAATCGACGTCATTTTTCTGGTCACTTCTCGGATAAGTTCAACCATTGTAGCAGAACGGCACCGGGAATAATGGCGCTGAAGTACATATCAGTCTTGTGAATAGATTAACCCTTAGACTGACAAGCACGAAAATTGTCGTCTGCTGTTGCATTATATCTTGCCTTCATTCTGAATAAATAAAAACATGGTTTGACAGCACTTTAGAATCATTTCCATTGGAAATGATTCTAAACTGCTGTCAAATCATGTTTTTGACGAGAAAAATCGAAAATAAAAAATAAACAGCAGACGAGAAAATTTAATTCGGCAGTGTAAGGGTTAACACCGAACTTGTAATATAATGAGTGACTTCCCTTTGAACAACTTACCGTATTGTCTGCCTACATGACGTTATTAGTTTAAAGTAAAGTAATTTTAATACCGATGATGGCACAGGGAGTAGTTCTTGGGGACATTACTCGCGATTTCCCAAGTTCGGTGACCTATTTATGTAAATAAGTCTGCTCTACATATTTAGATGGTTTTATGCGGTCTTTATATTTGATTTTCTGGAATGTTCATGATTGCATAGCATATATATGAGACACGTCATGCGATGTTGTACCTTCGGACTTCTACGTAATTTCATTAAATTCGTTTTAAAAAATTACAATATTTTCCGTAAAGAGCGTCAAGAGTTGACAAAATTGTATTCCGCATGTACTCTGGAAATTTTATAACTGTTGACTTTATTTATGAAAAATATTGTAAATTTTGTAAATATATTTAATGAAATTACGTAGAAGTCCGAAGGTACAACATCGCATGACGTGTCTCATATATATGCTATGCAATCATGAACATTCCAGAGATACATGATAATGAAACCCATTACATTTAAACACAGACCAGTCTGAGTGTCCGGTTTAGAGTGGTTCCACTGCACCAGCTAGGAAACGCCAAGCCTCGGAATTCCTACGCGTTTCCTAGCCTTGCATGATAAGCGTGATATCAAAAGACACTAACATGTTATCTCTCAATAATATATTGTATAAGGAAAACTGATTTCGAAACTATTGAAATGTATGAATAATAGTTGAGATCAATTTGGCACATGCGCAGTATTAATAAAATAATATTTACAGTTACGCGACGGAATACAAGTCCAGTGAAACCTCTCTAAACCGGACGCCCTGGGAGGTCCACAGGGTGTCCGGCTTAGAGAGGTTTCACTGTGAATCAGACATTTGCTCATTCTGAGCAATAGCTCTGTGCTATGCGATCATGAACAGACATTATCATCTGAGATAAATGACCAAGAAACTCATCAAAAATAGATCACAGATTTTTTCTAGGTGTCCGGTTTAGAGAGGTTCAACTGTATATATTGTACGTTGTCACTGACGAGTCACTACTAGTCCTGAAATTGTGCTACCACTATAGGAATATTTATTTCACCGGCTAAACAGTGTGTGTCTCTGCTATAGATCTACGGAGCCCCGCAGGGAACATGGATTTCTTTTTATTAATACGTTCCCACGAAATAACAATTCGTTCCCATGATATAACAATTCGTTCCCTCGAATTAACAATTCGTTCCCACGATATAACAATTCGTTCACTCAAATTAACAATTCGTTCCCACGAAATGACAATTCGTTGCCTGAATTTAACTTTTCGTTCCCTCGAATTAACAATTCATTCCCACGATATAACAATTCGTTCCCACGAATTAACAATTCGTTCCCGTGGGAACGAATTGTTATTTCGTGGGAACGAATTGTTAAATTGAGGGAACGAATTGTTAATTCGTTAAAAGGAATTGTTAATTCGTAGGAACGAATTGTTAAATTGAGGGAACTAATTGTTATTTCGTGGGAACGATATGTTACGAATCAATAAAAAAAAAAAATCTACGTCCCCTGTGGGGCTCCGTTGCTATCTCTATATTGGCAATGACGTTACATTGTATACTCATCTGTCCGTCCATGACCTAATGTTCGCATTGTTAAGGTTGATGTACCCTTCTTGTGGCCCCATGTAAAGTCAATGGACATCTAATAAAAAACCCTACTCATAAACCGATAGCTACTTACACAAATAAACCATATATATGTGTTCAATAATCTTTGTATACCGCAACCATTGCTCCATGTAGCATAATAAAGGGGGTTGAATAAACGTTGTTTATATCTGAAGTAACCTAATATACTGTTTATTTCCGATAAATTGGTAAGGGCACGTGACGTCACGGGGTCAGTGGTCTATGTCTAGTATAGCTTTCTAGGGATGTAGCCGTTTGCAGCCATTTTAGGTGGCCGAATCGACGCCTTATCTAGAGCAATTTAGAGCTGGAAAATGCATGCTCCCGATAGCATAGGAGATAATTTAAATTACCAACTTGTTGAATGGTGAAAACGGCGATTGAAAACCTCAATAAATGCCATATTTGTAAACATAAAACGTTTCGATAATTGATTCATTTTGATTGCCCAGTCGTCCGCAGATATTGGCATTATTGTCCGCACAGCTTAGGTGGTAGAGCGCTTGGTAAATGCATTCGACCTGCGTTCCTTTTGTGCGAGTTCGAGCCTCGGACAAATTTTTTTTTTTTATTCATATAACAGATTCAACATTTTCTCACTTTTTGTCTTCGATAGAGTTTGACAAAAGGGTACTTGTGACGTGTGCACTGGGTTTACAGCGTCACAGATCAGGATGCACATCACGCAGTCAGATCAGGGCATACGGTGTTCGCAATTCATTTACTGAATAAATATTTCACTATCAAACAACGTGAAACAAATGATGTAGACACATTCTAAAATTGTCCCCAGTGGGTATTTCATAGAAACGACAGTACGGGGTTGGGGGACTCTTGGGGACGTCAACTATGCACATGCTCTGGGTTCTCGGCCTCCTAATTCCCGGCCCCTGGAAATGTTTGACTGTAAATACACCCACACATTGTATGTCCGCCGCCCCAGAGCGGGGGAAACATTGGTTGCGCGCTTATACATTTTGTCCAGACAGACATATGGATGTAACTAAGACGATTAAAATGACATTATGTCTTTATCAGTTTTGTTAACCAATACAAAAGTATGTTTCTGTTAGCTACATTAAATAATGTTAATAAAATAAACGTATAAACGACGGCAGATATCTATCTGGGAGTATAAAGTGAGGGACACAATTCAATAAAAAAAAGATAGCACAGTGATGATTTTGAACCCACAACCCTAAACGTTGATTAATTAAACAAAACAATAACTGTTACTACTACGCTATATTCATCAGATACGAACAGTAATATTGGTCACATGTTGATATAGGTGCACGTATGTTTTACGCTCCTTGTATGTTCTAAAATTAGATAATGAAACACAGGTGCATCGTTATCGATTACTATTTACTCGCTCATGCATGCATTTCCAATGAGCACTTGACATATATTGATGTGATACATATACGATTCGAGTGCCTGTGCTCACTATTTTCTTGTTCAGCAAATACGTAACAACAAAAGTGACAACTTCAAAATATGCCTGAACGTTACTTGAAGACATTTCGGGCCAACATTGGTGACATGCATGCTACATCGTCATGCTAATATCAGTTTTGCATTTATAACACACCTACTTTACCTATTACGGTTCGATATGGAATATCCTGTGACCTTTGCCCTTGCCACTATATCGGAATTCAACAGTGCCTGAAGTAGCCTAATATACATGAAGTGCCGATTTTGCCTTTATTTTTTCACCCTTGAACCCTAATCGCGGCCTCTGATTGGTCATTCTCAACAGAAAATTCAAGATGGCGGCGGATTTTAAAATCTAAATCGCTGTCAATTCAGGTGAATGTTGTCCATTTTTACAGTATATATGCGACATAACCAACGACACGGACATGTCCGTCATCACTTTAATGCTTATTATGACAAATGTGGAGTCTAAAGCCAGCCAGTATTGAAGCTCATCGTAAATAAATAGAAGATTTAATCAGATACTATGTGAAATCAGCCTAGCGTAGAAGCCGCCGTTTTGCTTTGAATGACGTCGCTAGATTTGTGACGTATGGCGAGGGAATGACATCAAAACATGACGTCACGCACGTTCATGAAGTCATGCACGTTCAAACAATTAAGTCCAGTATGCGGTATGAATTAAATATATGATTAGTGCCGTCGAACATAAACTATATTCGGTTTCGCCACGACAACGGCTAAAACTCGCCCCAATATTGAATAAAGCTGTCTAAGGCTCAACCGAATATATTTTATATTCGACGGCACTAACGATATATTTACTATATGCATTTGTATATGTATCTGCATAAAGACTTACTGATCGCATTCATATTGTTTATTTATGTAAGTACTGAGCTATTGTTTTATTAGTATGTGTTTTTATTAGATTTCCAAGGAATTTACATGGGGCCACAAGTAGGGTACAACTATCTTAAGTCAGGACCATTAATCGTGACCGGTAAACCGCTATAAATATTTTCATAATTCACACTTGCATACATTTTGTTCTGGGTACATAACTCTAATGACAGTATATTACATTGCATTAAACAAGAGTTATTATAGGAATGAATGGCCTTTTTATGGAATTTATCGGGGTATAAACTTGGAAAAGTTCCAAGTTTATATCCCCGATAAATTCCACAAAAAGGCCATTCATTCCTTATAATTCCAGCATTTGAAATAAATTCATCAAGAAAATGTGTTTAGTTTCCGTTTTCTTAAGAATTATTTTAACTGCGCCTCACGGTTACGGCAAGTAGTTCGGCGTGGGAGTTTACTGGGATATAAATTTTGGACAGAGACTTGCTACGGGCCAATCAGATGTTAGGGAATTGTGAAAAAAAAATTGTTCTGGAATTATGACAGAGTAGTATTTCCAAATTTCCGTTTGAAGCGTTCTTTCCTTACTTTCCTACTTCTTTGAATTTGAGAGTGACACAAGACATTTGCAATTACACCATTTATTAGCTCAGTTTATGAGAATATGTTTGTCTCATAATGTTGCCTTTACTTACAATAAGAATTACACATGTAGCGAAGTATGAACGTTCACGTCTAGTGAATAATCGTTACATATTTACTGCGCGAAAGGGCGAAACTGTATTCCGCAAATATGTACTGTTCGCTGCAGCGTAGCAGTATAGTATAGAGCAATACCTTGCATATAACGCGGAACACGTGCAAACAGTAAGCATTACGATTACATGACATTTGTACAGATTGACCGGGTCTATATTGTTTGTTGGAAAGGTCATGAAACGAATTTGTACATACATGTACACCATCTCTTGCGTCAATCTTGCACTGTAGTCTATTTCACCAACTTTGCAAAGTGTACTTATCTAGCAAAGCATACATTGAGGGAGAAATTTTCAATTTTAGGATAAATTTATTAATTTTTATTATACTGAATTTATTACATTATCACAGCCATTTTGGCTGTGATAATGTAATAAATTCAGTATAATAATTCTGCATGCTTTTAATCTTCAAATATATGCAGTCGTTAGTTTTATATGAAATAATGCATTTTGGGAAAAATAAATGATTACTCCCTCAAAGTATATTTTGCTAGATAATTTTTTCAATTTTGGTGAAATCGGCATCGGCTACTGATGTCAACGGTTCTGAACATCCATTGGCAATATCAACTCGCAATCAAACATTTGTATTGGCTGTAGCACAGCTCTGGCTCAGCGTATCAAGCTGATTTAAAACAGAGGTATTTTGAAATAAAAATAAATTCAATTAGGCCTATCAAAAAAAATTGTTTGTTTAGGGGAACGGGCTCAAAATCATTAGGTAGGGTAGGTACGGAATTTTTTTTTTTTTTTTTTTTTTTTTTTAAATGAAGCTGTAAATCGTTAAATACAACATGTACCTTGTTTACTTTATATGCCATTAGTAGTATGAATATTAATTAAGCTCACAATTCATTGTATATTCTGGTGGATATTTTGCATCAAAAGGACACACAGAATGCACATGAAACTGTACATCCTGTATGGAATATAATATATTATATAACAAATTATCAATTGTAGTGTTTAATTCAAACCCAAAAGCCATCTGTAAATGCACATGAACTAGTGTTGAGAATAAATAAGACTTGACCCAAAACTTAATCCATGGTTTAATGCCGAAGACACTGATGCACAGGTGTTTGTTTGTTGGGGTTTAACGGCCGTTCAACAGCTAAGGTCATTTAAGGCCAGGTCAATGGGTTTAGTACTAAATCCCATATATTGCCTGTACAAATGGGGGGAAAATCCCAAAATCAGAACTGAATATTTACAATATTAAGAAAACTATATATTCAGCCCTGAAATCAGAATAATCCTGATTTGATGCCTGATTTCTACACGTGCACTGCTCGCAATACAATGGTATCATGTCCGCAAACACTGATGAACTAGCTATAGAGGGAAAATGTCAAATGTTCGTCTTTCTGGAGAATGTTGGCATACATCTATGTTTATATGTAACAAGATGCGAGTCCCACTAGACGAAACCCCAGCCATCGTGCCAATTGGCAATTTCTGTTGTTGTTGTTGATTGTAGGCTTACGGTGCTGTTCGGTGATTTCGCGCAGCTAAGGAAACAATAACATAATCGATCTATAAATATCGCATATTCAGACCTACAACTTTATATGCATAATAACTTGCCATTTCGCCGTATTTCTACGAAATATCATGCAATAAAACAAAGTGCATCAATGTAAACGGCCGCCATTTGTGAACTCACATTGGGTATTCCCCGAAAATCTGGATGTCCGGTGTACTTGCGCAGTGCGATTTTAGTGACGTCAGTTAATTATATTTGTCTATGGTGGCCAATACACGCCAACATGACTGTCATTTATACGTTCAGGGAAGGGGGTCAATAAGTCAGCATGTGATAAATTACAGTCAGGGAACAAATTAATGACAGTATAACACATCCAGCGTACATTAATACCCAGATTAATGCAAGAACTCAAAATACTACAAAAAACAAATATTCAAACAAGTTTGGACTTCCATACATTGAAAATTTTGTAGTAGTTTCCCCAATGACATCATTTGTATGTTTTAATATACTCGATCCGGGGCCAACTATTTCATTCACAAAACAGAAGTAAACATGGTTTTGACAGACGATGTCTTCTGCAAAATGTGACGTATGCATGTATTCGGATACGAAGAGTAAAACCGACACAAACAAACTTGTACTCACCAAATATACTTAGACTGGCCAAATATCGTCAGAAGCTGTATAGTTTATGAAAAGGTTGACTTCTAATATACCGACACCAGGTAGCGAGAGGTTGACAATGCGAATTAAAGAGGAGAGCGAAATCACCGGACGCGCGAAATGACCGGACACAATTGTATATTCGGATAACCTCTGCAGTTACCACAATGCTTGTCCCGGCGCTTCGTTTTCGCCGCACTTCGAGTCGTAAGACTGTCGCGAGTGTAAAAGAATATGTAGTTTAATATATCGGGTATTAAAATGTCATTTACCAACAAAGTTGCATGATATTTTGCAAGACAAAAGTTACAAGGAGAGGGATAAAAATTAACAAAATTAACAAAATAGACAAAAACTTTTTTCTTCTGAAATGTGGAAAAAAAATAGGGTCGGCACATTTTGTTAATAAAATAGCAGGTAGGGTCGGGTGCCCCTAAACAAACAATTTTTTTTAGGCCTTATTGGCAAGGTTAGCACAGGCGGTGATGCTCTTTCCGACGTCTGATGTACCACTGTACTGTGCCTGTAGAGATGGTGATCGTAGTATTTGTAACCAGCGAGTCTTCTGATCATATAGCATACACATGTAGCCTGATACAAGGTGCATGATCACGTGGTACTAACAACAACAACAAGTACTGAAATTTCCAGAATCCATCTGATTCAAAGTACGTATTCTTTTATAGTGTCCTTATTACGTAACGGATTTTGATGAAATATGGCGCATCAAACGCGTCTTGTTAAGCTGCATTTGGTGGTCTCTGTATTTTCGCCCAAACTTCTGTCGTTTTGGCGACGAATCGATTTCCGTGTCTCCGACACGGAAATCGATTCTTCGCAAAAATGACATAAGTATGTGCCAAACTCTCTGGACCACCAAATGCAGCTCATGAAGACGCGTTTGCTGCGCCATATTTCATCAAAATCCGTTGCATATTGAGGAAAATATCAAATGATACTTACCACGTGATCATGCACCTTGCTGAAAACGATTCCTGTTGTACATTGCTTGTTAGAAACATGTCGGGTGTTTCATTGATGGAATCACGAACAGTCTGATCTGGATCTACACTGATTGCGAAACCAATAAGACCCATTTCTCCAGTCACCTCCAAATATTATGAAAGTCGGCAGACCGTGCATTTGTGTCATTTGTTTGAATTTCGAAACCCCACAATCGTGTACCAAAACACACATCTACATGTAGGTATTTTTCACCGGAGTAGATACCGTGTATATGCATACATGAAATGGTGTCATGTGATAGTCATATTCTATTACAATTAGACCGCCCATATTGCAACAGCATTTGTTTCGTGAGCAAATTAGACATGGCACGAATTACCGACATGTTGTCTCGTTTTACTGGAACGACACGACCGTAAATCTTATTATTCCGACGCTAGAGTAATTGTTTTGTTTTGCAACAAGTTCATGTTAATCGTTGTGTGGGTTATAGACTGACTTCGATGTCAGAACAGATTTTTAGACAGCCCAATCATTAGGAATATTATATTTAGACGTCAAACAAACATCGTCTACGCGCGCATGAGAAATACACACGATTTTCACATATATGCGCGCACATCTTAATTCACCGCGAATTTCCGCAAACAAATGACACCAGAAGAAAAATTCGCAGGTAACCAACCAATCGTGTTAGATGGCAGTATGTGGCGCACTTCCTGACAGCCAATATGACCAGAACTGCGTTGATTGACGCTGTAAGTGGGACTGATATTCGTTTCTCAGAGACGGACACCAATTATTATGATTGACAGGCACGACACTAGATGCTTAGTGCCTCTCACGGTAAAACGAGCAACATGACGTCGGGGAAGTGCACAGGCCATACAAGCATTCGTCCATTGCGATCCGAGGAAACGAGCTTGACGCCGATCTCCAGTATGTAAAATAATATTTTTTGTGCTATAAATAAAATGCGTTTTCACGTTTAACTATCACATGATACTGTTCCGTGACAGAGTTTCAGTGGAATCTCTCCCCAACCGGACATCCTGGGAGCCTCCCAGGATGTCCGGTTGGGGAGAGATTCCACTGTAGTATAAATATGTCCACATGTCATGTCTCAATAGTCTCACTTCTTCGTGTTTCAGGTTCGAAAGCTAGCCATACTTTTCATAACCCATTCCATGCGGAATATACATTTAAATAGATACGAGAAAACTAATCGGATTTTTCTATCAGCAAAAGGGGAATCCCCAGCAGGAAATGGTTTAAATGACGTGGAATAGCGGGATTTTCTCTTCAATGATATCATGGTTGACTTTTGAAATAAATCAGACTAAACTTTATTCTTAGAAACGTAATACACGACTTGTATACACGGATAAATCATAAAAGTCTATATCGACTCTCGCGGAGAAGCGGTAAGACAGATATTGCGGCAGCGACTGGACCCGAATGCGTGACGGAACCAATTTCGGCCATGCCAATTGCGACAAGCGCTGGCGGGGAATTCTGTGTGGAGTTATTTGCCGCGGACGATTATATTTCTACGCGGATGAATTTTGGCCTGACACGAAATACGTGCATACATTCGCTAAAGCAATTACATAAATAATGGAAGCACCAAACGTCCATAGACGGTACGCGAATGGAACTTTTTAGACATTAAAATACCAAATGTATGCATAGCAGGTGAAAAGTAGTCCGGCGATATTCCCGGTGATTTTAGGCAACTGTTCATAGAACCTGATATTTTGTAAAGATGAAATTGACAAATATTGGCAAGATTAGCGCAGGCGATAGAATACTTAACCCTTAGATCGCTACTCACAACAATTGTCGTCTGCTGTTGCTTTTATATCTTGCCTTATTTCTCAATAAAACATGGTTTGACAGCACTTCAGAATCATTTCCAATGGAAATTGGATTGTACACTCTTGCATTTGAATAACTCCAGTCCCGCTGGCAAAATAACCACAGGCGCGTCAGTATCTGTAGAAATTACTGTCTATTTCACGAAACCTTCCCACATTTTACGGCAATTTCCACAGTGTAAAAAATAATATTGCTGTTTGCTAATATAAATTTTAGCTACATATGTAAATTGAAGAATACACTTTTTTGTATTTTGTCAAAAATAGATTTTATTACATTTCTCTATGGAAATTTAACATGCGGAAAAATAAGCGTGTGTGGCTGTGGCTGTCAAGTAGATACTTCCCAACGCCGGATGTACATGTACCACTATACAGTAGCGCTTTTCTGCTCCTTACCTATCTGTATATAGAGAATAGTAGGTTAGTGCCTTGAATGGGAAAAAATATCCGGCAAGGCTCAAGAATTTCTTTATTTCTCATCAGAAGTATATGTTGTTACCACTCATTTGAACCGTCTCGCCGAGACGGTTCAAATGAATGGTCACAACATATACTTTGGTTCAGAAATAAGGAAAATAGATAGAGAATAGTAGGTTAGTGCCGTGAATGGGAAAAAATATCTGGCAAGGCTCAGGAAACGGGATGGGTCAGGCTCTGCCGAGCACATCCCGTTTCCGCGCCGCGCCAGATATTTTTTCCCATTCACGGCACTAACCTACTATTATATTTATCCCGTCAACACCTACAAATGGCTGTAAAATGCAAAAATAGTATTGACTGGATATCAAAAATGTTTCACGGCACCGTGTTTCACGGCACATACGCACTTTGTTGACGGGATAAATACTAATATCGTATACATATCGTAATCGTATAGTATTGGTATATTTAATGAGCATATCGTATGATCATATAATATTGGTATGTTTGTACCGTATCATCGTATAGTACAAACGTACTATACGAATATTATACAAACATACGATATCCGTTCGTATATACGATATATCCGTACGGATATGGTATGAATATACCATAATCTGGTATGTTTGTACGATACAAACGTACCAGAATTATACACATGTATACAAATCGTATACACGTACGATTTGAATGGTATATCTATACGATATTGGTTGGTATGTACGGTACAAACATACCGTACGTTTATATTATATGCATATCGTATAGAAAACATATCGTATTGGTATAGTATACGTATAGTATTGGTATAGTACGTATAGTTGACCGGCAGAAAAGCGCTACTGTATATGGCTGTGATTGGAGGCATGAGTTTTATGGGATTAGAGACCTGGGGCCCGTTTCACTAAACTTCGTACGACTAAAATGTTCGTAATTGCAAATTTAGGATCGTCTGCAACTTTCAATTGATTGATTTACATGTATTGAGCATAGGCTGCATATGCAGCCTATGCTCAATAAATGTAAATTCAATAATTGTTTACAATAAAACAGTGGTAATGTGAAATTTACAGACTATCATAATTTTGCACATACGAACATTTTAGTCCTGCGGAGTTTAGTGAAACGGCCCCCAGCGTAGCTCCTGATCAAATATCACACTGATACTGGCCTATATTCATTGTCCGACGCATTGCGCGTGTTTCTTCTATATAATAATGAACAGTACATATCCTGATCAGACTGTGCGGATGCACAGGCTGATCTGGATCTGCACTGGTCTGTAAAACGCACAAGCTCCATTTATCCAGTCACAACCACATTAATTATATAGCCACTGTCTGATACTACCGGAGTGGCATTGTGTACTCCAGATACTACCTTCATGCCTCTTATTTACTCACGTTACAAATATGACATTTCGACTTTGGTTCACCATCCGGGTTGAATCTTCCACGAGTCCTGCCATTTAGTCGCTGTCTATTTATGTATACAATTGTCAATACTTGTGCAATGCAAAGACATTACACAAAAAAAGACGAGACTAAGCGACTATATCGTGCTGTCCGCAAGCGGGCGCGACAAAAAAAAAGGTTTTCGCGGGTAAATATCATGTAGTGTATTAAAATAATAATACGATTTATCCCGTCAACACAGTGCGTATGTGCCGTGAAACACGGTGCCGTGAAACATTTTTGATATCCAGTTAATGCAATTTTTGCATTTTACAGCCATTTGTAGGTGTTGACGGGATAAATAGAATAGTAGGTTAGTGCCGTGAATGGGAAAAAATATCTGGCGCGGCACGGAAACGGGATGTGCTCGGCATAGCCTCGCCCATCCCGTTTCCTGAGCCTTGCCAGATATTTTTTCCCATTCACGGCACTAACCTACTATATATTATCTCTATAATGCGTGTAGTGTATATGCATATTATGAAAAGTGTTAGGCGATCAATGTAGCTTCATGTATGTTGATGAGCTGATAGTTATGAAACTTGTAGATTGCGAGGCTAGGCATCGTCTCATTTATTATGAAATCCATGAACGAATTTAATAAATATCATATGAAATAAACAGTGCTGTAAAATTATCTATTTACGTCACCTCCATCATTGCACATTTTTTGGTTTCCCCAAGTTTTGCTCTTAACCTCTACTAACATGGTGTATGATCGCGTGTTTACAACAGCAACAACAACGAGTACTAAAAATTTCCAGAAGCCCTTCGATTCAAAGTACCTATTATGTTATGTTGCCCTTATTATGTAACGGATGTTGATGAAATATAGTGCATTGTTAAGCTGCATGTGGTGGTCTCGGTTTGGCCCAAACTTCTGTCGTTTTGCGAAGAATCTATTTCCGTGCCTACTGACACGCAAATCGATTCTTCGCAAAAACGATACAAGTATGTGCCGTACTCCCGGGAACACCAAATGCAGCTCATTTTTCCCATTCACGGCACTAACCTACTATTCTCTATCTATTTTCCTTATTTCTGAACAAAAGTATATGTTGTGACCACTCATTTGAACCGTCTCGGCGAGACGGTTCAAATGAGTGGTAACAACATATACTTCTGATGAGAAATAAAGAAATTCTTGAGTCTTGCCGGATATTTTTTCTCATTCACGGCATTAACCTATTATTCTCTATCTATTTTCCTTATTTCTGAACCAAAGTATATGTTGTGACCACTCATTTGAACATATTTCATCAACATCCGTTGCCTATTATGGAAAATATCAAATAATACTTACTTTGGAGTGGGCGCCCTTTCAACACTTTCATGTCGTTGTTGTTGTTGTTGTTGTTGTTGTAACCACGTGATCATGCCCCTTGACTAACTCGGTACTGCACAGTTTGCATGTTTTCGTTGGTTGAGGCCGTCACCTCACTGTCTTCTTGCAATGACGACAAAACAATCTCTTTCCATGACCACTAATTGAAGCAGACACGTAATTATTCTGGTTTTGGTAAGCACGCTACATGATATACGTACTGGTAATGTGTATGTAATATTTGAAGCCGCAACAGCTTCAGTCAAAATGGACCTTAATATGAAGATCCGAATGTTATTGCTTAAAATGGGTTTTCACAGTTTCATTGTTTATAGTATATTAAAACCACTAGACTAAGTGTGATTCATATGCAAATAAGCCCGTTACATAAAACATATTAGGTAATCAGTACAGCTTCAAATTATGATGATGTGCTTATGCAATAAACATAATCTAACATTTGTTGTTGATTTAATATGATATTTATTAAACTCGTCAAAGCCTCTTTTCTTATGAAATCAGTTAACTAGTTAAATACATATCATATTGAATCATCACTTATGTAAGATCCTCAATTTGTTGCACACTAGCTCAGTAGGATTAAGATACCACAAAACCTCTCTAAACTGGATATCCAGAAAACAGTACTGGTGATTTTCGATATGATGATAAAATATGTGCATAATTACAATTCAGACACACATGTACAATGGGGTCAGCGTGTAAGTGCACACACGAACGAACACGACAGGTTGGTTCCAACCTGTTGTGTTCGTTCGTGTGTGCACTTACACGCTGACCCCACTGTACATTGGAACCTCCCTAAACCGGTCACCCGGGAGGTCTACATGGTGTCCGGTTCAGAGAGGTTCCACTGTAAATCAGACATATGACTAACCAACGGATACATCGTTTTCTAATTAAAAAAAATAAAACTATGTGAAAGTGACCAAAAACAAACCCGTGGTGTAGTTATATTGTCTTATTAATAGTAGTAAGTATGGATTATTGACTATTTATGCTAAAGGCCCAACAATCGGTGCCCTGGTACCGAATTTAGTAGGAGGGGCATATCCAATTACTGATAGCGTCCCCAGCCTGTCAGTTATACACTGGCTTTATAAATAGAATACATAAACAGCAGCACATGTTTGTCGTCTGCTCCCAATATAGAACAATGAGGGGGCAGCTGGATAGCCAGTGTAGAGGTTTCTTTACTGACCAGTATCTAGATATATGGTATGTAGGTTTGTTATCAAACGTGTGGTCCCATAAAACACACAAATGATACAGTGTATACCAGTCCCTCTAATAGTATCAGACGACAAACATGTGCTGCTGTTTATGTATTCTATTTATAAAGCCAGTGTATAACTGACAGGCTGGGGACGCTATCAGTAATTGGATATGCCCCTCCTACTAAATTCGGTACCAGGGCACCGATTGTTGGTCTTTTGGCCCAACTGGGATATAAAAGCCCACGATTATAAGCCGGGAACGATACCAGGATATGTTCACATAGTTGACATGTACTGGAGCTAACACTCAAGTCTGTCTGGATCTGTAGCCTATTTCACCAACATTGCAAAGTATATCATTTATTTTTTCCGAAATACGTTTTGTCATATAGAACTAACAACTTCATATGTTTGACGATTAAAAGTATGCAGAATTATTATACTGAATTTATTACATTATCACAGCCAAAATGGCTGTGATAATGTAATAAATTCAGTATAATAACAATTTATAAATTTAGCCTAAAATTTGAATGTTCTCCCTCAAAGTATACTTTGCTATATAAGTATGCTTGGCAATGTTGGTGAAATATACTACTTGAGAGCTTCCAATGTACAGCAAAGTTTACTGGCCGCAATTTGTATTACTGTCTGCGATTATTGAGTGGGGCATATGACCGTAATTAATAGCGCGCCTGCAACTCCCTAATGGCACGTCCTTTAGGACACCGACAGTAAATCATAATGATAAACTAATTATCAGACAAACATGTGTCTAAAAGAGCCGTTCCAAATTAACCGTCTCCGCCATTAGCAACATTCAATTGCCGTACGTGTAACTAAATAACATTTAAGTTACACTAGTCCGGTCACATGACCGCGGTCACACCGTCTCCTCTGCCCTGTATAAACAGCATCGGGTTTCCAACAATGGCATGACAGGTTGCCGATAGACGTGTCAAAATATCCAATGGTCGGGGATACTACGTCATCCCTCACGTGATAAATGATTACCGATTCACTCAATTTGGCCCCCGTTAGAAAGGTAAAAGGATTATTTTTTTTGAAAGACATTAAATTTAGGAAATTATTTATAGCGCAATAACAACTTCCAATATCCATTTTAATTTAAGTAAAGCACTTTTGCTGGATAATTAGTCGGTTAAAGCCTAAACTAAGTTTTAATCAATTATTGATGGGGTTCCCGATGAACTCCGATCATACAACTGCAATAACTGTTTAAAACGCCCTTCATCATACTAAGCAGATAACACGCGCACAGAGGTGGTCGAGAAGCCTTCAAACACTCCACCACTAGCGGTCTGCTGTCCAAATGAAATGTACAAATGAAAAGCAACAGTACGTGAAATACATTAAACAAACAAATACAACGAAAGACGCACAACAACAATTCCCGTAATCAACTACGGTACCGAGAAAACAACAGTCTCAATAGGAAAAACAAATCACAATGAAGTAGAGTACACAGCACGAAGACATGGCATCTCGAGTGCCGCCTTGGAACGGCCAGTTAACAAAACACTATACTGATGCAGTTGAACATTGCTACATGTAGCGCAGAACCGCAATCTCCTGCGTACCTCGCCAGTATGGCTGAAAATTACATAATTATACAAAACTGAAGTGTATTGAAACTGGTTCCAGAGTTAGCGGACGGTCAAGCATTGGATACCGCCGTCTACTGCATATGTATGAAACAACACCAGGCGGAACAGCATTTGGTGAACGGGGTGGGGGTGGGTGGGGGGTGTCTAGTTGCGAACGGTAACTCTTGCAATCTACTCCCGTAACGTACCGTCCGTAGCTAGCTGCGGACGGTACGGGAGTAATTGCAAGAGTTACCGTTTGCAACTAGGGGGTTGTCCTATTTTCGAGCTCTTCGAAACACACTTTCCTGTGTTTTACGGCATTTAAATTCAGACTCCAACTGGTGGTAAACTATGTAAACTCCGTGGGGGGGGGGGGGCGGTGATGCAACCCCGGAACTCCCCCTCTAGATCCGCCCCTGAACACTGTATATTGAATTTATGGAACCATTTATAAATATACCGATAAATGATGATGTATTCTGAATATATATATATATATATATGGATACATGATGATGTTGGATGCGACAGGAGTTCAATCATACGTCTCTGACCAATAATCGAGACGATACGGTGGTACGCGGCAATGGTGTTTAGATAGTATAAACCATGTGGGTCCGAAGCCGTGCTGGGACCAATCACACGGCCTGTGACAAACGCCACATGTAACACCAATATGTATTACCCAACACCTTGTATAAGTTAATCTTCCATAGTTTTGATTGATTACCTTGGTCTTGGGGTGCCTGGGGCCCATTTTACTAAACTTCGTAAGACTAAAATGTTCGTAAGTGCAAAATTATGATAGTCTGTAAATTCCACATTAACACTCTTTTCTTGTAAACAATTATTGGATTTACATTTATTGAGCATAGGCTGCATATGCAGCCGATGCTCAATAAATGTAATCCATCAATTGAAATTTCCAGACGATCATAAATTTGCACTACACTTACGAACATTTTAGTCGTACGAAGTTTAGTGAAACGGGCCCCTGGGCAATAGTTCTGCGTGCCTGGGCAATAGTTCGGTATGCCTGGGCAATGGTCAAAACTAGTTCAACTCTGAAAATCATGACGAAAATTACGTCATAAAATTAAACGTAATTTAGATCTGCACGTCGATGCGCCCGACGCCAAAGTTCCGTTCAATGTGGCACATACACTGTTAACAGGTTGATTACTGAAACAGATATGCCATGGTAATTGGGGGAACGGTCAAAACGGTCAAAACATATTGCCTCTCGATGCTGTGGACGACCCGACTGTTGTCGTGCCGGGACGAATCACTCGGTTCACATACGACAACAATATCTAGATAGTACTGTTTTGTCACAGGTCTTGTGATTCGTAACATCATACGTTCATAGCCGGACTGTATTGCTCATACCACCACAAATTGTCTGAACTATGCGCTGATACAGTCGGACCTCTCTAAGCCGAACAAAGAGAAATGTTGGTTTTGCTAAATTCTGATCGAGTTCATTGCAATGTATCTCCGACGATACTGTCTGTTTGTGATCGCAAAGCACCCACACGTCTCATGAGGTAGTCATCTGTATGTTGTATAGTGCAACCTCTCTAAACCCAGGGTGTCCGGTTTAGAGAGGTTTCATTACACAAGCGGCAGGTATTGCAGGGATAGGGGCGACTCAGTAAAAGGTGATAGCGTTGTGAAACAGGACGGAGCAAAGTCTATTTTGATCAGTTTTGTGTGGGTGGTACATGTATCATGTGTATAGTGGCTTTATGTTTAACGTCTAACGTTTAACGTTTAACGTCTACAGCAGCCGGTTTACACATGTGTGTCTTCCTGTGAATGGTTGATGTATGTGCATGTGCGTTGCACTGTAGATAGAGAATAGTAGGTTAGTGCCGTGAATGGGAAAAAATATCCGGCAAGGCTCAAGAATTTCTTTATTTCTCATCAGAAGTATATGTTGTGACCACTCATTTGAACCGGCTCGCCGAGACGGTTCAAATGAGTTGTCACAACATATACTTTGGTTCAGAAATAAGGAAAATAGATAGAGAATAGTAGGTTAGTGCCGTGAATGGGGAAACATATCTGGCAAGGCTTAGGAAACGGGATGAGCGAGGCTCTGTCGAGCATATCCCGTTTCCGTGCCGCGCCAGATATTTTTCCCATTCACGGCACTAACCTACTATTCTATTTATCCCGTCAACACCTACAAATGGCTTTAAAATGCAAACAAATAACCCCAGCCACCGCACATATTCATACGCACTGATTAGGTCGTATGGACAGGATATCAAAACTGTTTCACGGCACCGTGTTTCACGGTACATACACACTGTGTTGAAGGGATAAATCATGGTTAGATGACTTGATACCAACGTCTGTGTGGTTGTGAGCGTTAGTAGTGTTTGTTGAACATACTGTGCTATACTTACAATACATAAGTCGGTTGATGCAATCCATAGATACATGTAATGTTGAATTCAAAGCTAATCATTCAGGCATAATGCCAAATTAAATTCCGCAAGTTTTCTAATTGTCCTTTCGTGAACTCGATACATTGTTTGTCGAATATAAATGTATGTTAGGTGTTTTTTTCGAAGGTACTGTGCCTCCGATATGCCCGTGATAACTCAAAATAAAAATAGTTCAAGAAACAACAATAGTATACTTGTTTATGTGTTTCGTTTTGCTGAACCCTAAGTGAACATTGGATTTTCCATGCTAATTACTGGACTACATGTATTCCATTCATGAGGAAATGCTGATTTTGTTTAGAATTGAACAATACTTGCAAATACTGCAGATCCTGCATATCATTTCTTTTGCACATCCACGGACAGACCTCAGTAGATTAACCCTTACACACCTAAGTAACTGGAATGGATTTTGATATGTTAATTTTGCAACAAATTCAATCGTCACAAACTGATTTTCACAGAAGTACGTTTATGAACATTGGGTGTTTTTGCTCTCAAAATAATGAAAATTACTTGCAAAAAGTGCAGATCCTGATGAGACTGCTCGTCACGAGCCGGCTCAGCTGGATCTACACTTTTTGCCAATACCACTAGACAGGCCTGTGGTGTAGAAGGCTGAAAGTGTCAAGGGGGGTGCGTACGCACCCGTCGCACCCCCTCTGCGTACGTGCCTGCGTTACGAGTCGCTCACCTGGATCTACAGTCTTTGAAAATGTTAGCTTTTTTGTCTGTCGGGTTGAAAGGGTTAATCTTCGGAAAATCTGGATTTTTAAACAAAGCTTCCGTAATTCTGAAAAATAACAATTGCTCTGAACGTCGTTTTTGCGCTATTGATGGCAACGTAAAGATCACCCGAAATCTCTTTGTATATTTCAAGCAGTATGATTATTTCAGAGCAAATAAAAACCATGGTTATATGTAACACAGTGTGCTTTCTGCTATAATTATATGGGAACACTATTACTCAACCATCACACATGTTTATCCCATGCTATGATAGTATATAATTAAGTGCATCACTACAAGCGTATGATTCCGAATTGAACATTATTGTTTAGGTTAACAAAGCTTGCCATTTTATGGTATGAATTGCTACATGTATCACGGTTGAACATGATAATAAATAAATGCCAATTTGTACATTGACCTGTCTGTATGCTGTTCTAAAATGTGGCTGGGACTGGGGAAATGGGACTTATGAGTTTTGCGAACAGTGTAGATCCTGATCAGCCTGTGCATCCGCACAGTCTGATCAGGATCTGCACTGTTCGTCATTAATGAAAACCCCGTCATGTGCTTCTAACAAGCAATATAGATCGTGAGAGAGGTTCATGAGTGTGCTGTTTGATCATTAATCAGGAGCTACACTGGACTCAAAACCCATAAGCCCCATTTCTCCAGCCAGTGCCATAAATACAGTGGGGTCAGCGTGTAAGCCTGTCGTGTTCGGTCGTGTGTGCACTTACACGCTGACCCCACTGTAAGCTCGCTTAGTCATGACGACGTACTGTATACCGGCATTTTGTTATTTACATTGTGTGCACGTATTGATGACTTCAGTGATCTGCAAGTGGAAGAAGCCTTGGGTATATCAGCCGCGCCCCCGTTGATTGGTAATGACATTGTAATCGGTAGTCATTTGTTTTCTACGCTGCAACTGTTGCATATATTTTGCATTGCAACACACACTGGCTGTATCTCTCTGATCATCGCAAACTTGACATTTACGAAAGCTTCCGATGTATTTGTTTGTCACAGATGATATAACCGAATCTAATAACCATAATATAACACAATAAAACGTCAGTGACCTTGACCTTGGACGGTCGAACGTGCGTCTATTTAAAACAATGCACCATCCCTAGACACACGTACGCACGTACACGCCTACGCACATACGTACATGGAATCGCGCTATATCCCCTCTTGCCTATCGGCGAGGTGATACTAATAATGAGATTGCCCCACCCACCTTGACAGTCAATACCGTTAGGCCATAGCAAGTTCTTCCTCTGTTAAGCGTCCGCGTGCGTGTAGGTTTTGAGAGTGGTTCTGTGAGAAAACAAACAAACTGTGTATGCTATTTTACACTATTTACTGGTGAAGTAATATTTAGAGGTTAATACGTGGCTTGTTTGATATCGGCCTAGGTATCGGCCCGAGGTAACTTAATATCATCCTGAGTCCTGCCTCAAACAAGACACGTATTAACGTATTTATTACTTAGATTACTTAGATATCAATTTCAATATCAATCATCCGGCAGTTGTGATAATCCTATATTAAAATATATACCGTTATCCATGATTGCATGATGAAATACAGAGCCTACAAATTTAAATTCCCGGCATCTGTAAACATTTACGCAGCCGATAAAGTAAACATATGCAATGCGCATGCCCAAGGGAGCTGGTTTAATACGCGCGCGAGACATGGTATCGGACTGGAAACGGCGGTATCAGACTAGTAACGATGGTATCAGACTAGAAATGACAGTATTAGACTAAAAGTTTCAGTATCAGACTGGAAAACACGCCGTATCCGCCTGGACTGTGTATGTTAAGGCAAATACAGGCAATTTCTAGGCAAAAATCTAAGTAATAAGAAATTTATTTGGCTTGTCTAAGTTTTAAATCCGTTCATGAATTTACACTTAATAAGTTTAATAAGAGTGTTTTCTTATTATAACTTCATCAAACCTTTGTACATTGCAATGGGTTGAAGAAGTTTTTAACATAAATTTACATTGGTCTTTTTTGAAAGCCTTGTTTGTTTTTACCGGATACGTAAGTAGGTTTTGGCTATGCAGGTGGACGCTTAACAGAGAAAAACTATGGCATGACCTTAGCACGCAGAAAGACCTTGACAGTCATCACAATTAGTATAGAGAAAGTATTTATGATCGTAAGTTCGTATTTCTTATGTGGACTGTACATTGCACACTATCGTATATAGAAATATTGACGCAAGCATGCATGTAAGGACGGTATCTACGAGTCGCAGGTGTAATGTTACAGGATGAGGAAAACGGAGGCGTTCTGTCAGTAAAGAGGTCGTATACAGTTTGTCTATTGTTTAACCCTTTTGTTTGTCAAATGTTACAGTTATGATTTTGCTGAAGAAGCCTTTTCACATTTAATAGAAACGGCGGCCTTGCGCAATCCAAGATTGCCGCCGCCCTAAAAGTGGGTCAAATTCTTAACTATTTTCTCATGAACTGACAAGTGGAGCAGAAATAAACTTTACTGAATTGTTCGACCACGGATGCTCTTTCAGAATTGTTAAAATGCTGACCCGTGGTTCATATAAATGTCATTATTTTATTACCAACTTCAAATTCCTTTGGTTGGGAGTGTGATGTGAAGGGTAACATTTACGAATTGATTCATCCTTTATGGTTTTACGTCGTACTATCTCCTAATTAGGAGATACAACATTTTTAGCATTGACACAGATCATAAGTCCTAATTAGGAGATAGTAAGTACTAATTATGAGATAGTAAGCTAATTATGAGATATAACTCCTAATTAGGAGTTTATAAGTCCTAATTAGGAGATAGTAAGTCCTAATTACGAGATACTAACTCCAAATTAGAGATACATTCTACCAATTAAGAGTTAGTATCTCCTAATTAGGAGTTACCTATATTTGAGCATTGACACCAGGACGCTTCCATAAAATATGGCATGGAGCGGTTGATGGCGGATATTTAGTGGTAAACCACGATACATCTTCTTTTTCCACATGCTGAACAAACCAATCTATATAGATCGTCCGCCGTCTTTCAAAATGGGTGTTGCCGAATTATCGTTGGTATGGCTGGATCAAGACAAAAATATCAGCCGTGGTCGAAATTCAATTAATATGGTAGCTGGCAGCCCGTGAACACCAGAGACAGTATGATATGTTCCAATATATGGCGTTCTCTGATAAAACTAGGCTAGTTACATGTTCACCATCGTCGGATATACTCAGCAAGCATGTTCATACAGTCTGATACGGAGTATGACGTTTCACTTGAGGCCATTGGAATATTTATGAACTAACCAGCGATTGCTCTAGTCCTAGATCAGAATGCGCGCAGTCTGATCTGGGCCTAGAGCGATCGCACGGACAATAACCCACTTATCCCATTGCGATTTCCAATATTCTATGACGTATATGTTATACTCAGACATATTGTTCAATCATTTGGAACACCTCATTCATTTGAGGTCGAAACGAGTTACACTGACGCGTTCCCGTCAGTGGAAATCGGCAATCCTCTTTGAATGTAGCTCACATCTACTGTCTGTTTCACGAAAGCTGTCCAAATTTTACGGATATATAAACAATGAAGAACCAATATTTTGTTCGATAATGTTAAATTTTATCAACATTTTAAGAATTAACTTTCTTTTTATTTTGTGGAATTTAGCCCAATATTGATTTTATTACGAAAAAATAATGTCCCATGTTAAATCCCCATATAGATCTTCACAGAGTGAAGATGTCTATGGGAATTCAACACGGTAACATTTTTTATAATTTCAGAAATAGTGGAACGATTTTCAATATTTAACTTTTGTTTTCTTAGTTAAATCATTTACAAGATATCTAGCCAGGTTTCGGAGTCAATATCCAAACTTTTTCGTTTCTTTTGACTCCTCCCACAGCTCCTCCACCCCCCCCCCCATGTTAAATTCCCATAGACAAATCAATTTTCCATAATAAAATCAATATTTGACCAAATTTAATGAAATAAAAAGAAGTCTCCATTCTTAGATTTTGATAACATTTAATAGAATCGAAAAAAATAATTGTTTTTGCATTGTTTATTTGGCCGCAAAATTCGGGCATGAAATTATAAGAAATTTGCCCTAGCGTTAATATTTTAAATGCACTAAGTATGCGACCTTGACCTATGGTGTAGTGGGGACCCGAGAATCATGGATGATATAGCATGATATAGAACGATCAGAGGAATGTATGTGTGAAATATGAAGCAATTACATGCACGTACAAAGAAACAGAAATTATAAGACATTTGCTCTAGCGCTGATGTTTTAAATGCACTAAGTATGCGACCTTAACCTAGGGAAACGGAAAACGGAAAATAAACACATGTTCTTGATGAATTTATTTCAAATGCTGGAATTATAAGGAATTAATGGCCTTTTAGTGGAATTTATCGGGGATATAAACTTGGAAAAGTCGCGGGAATACTGGACGAAGGCCGGAAGGCCTCGTCCAGTATTCCAGCGACTTTTCCAAGCTTATACCCCGATAAATTCCACAAAAAGGCCATTCATTCTTATAACATATGACGATCAGAGGATTTTATGTCTGAAATATGAAGCAGTTATCTGAAAGGAAACAGGAAGTGTATAAGAACGTTTCTCGAACGTTACGGTTTTGAACACACTAAGTATGTCACCTTGACCTGGGTTTAGCGGGGGACAGAGGATCGCTGATATGTCACATCATGATAGATGATCTCCAGACAAATGCATGTGTGCAATATAAAGAAGTTACGTGAAGGGAAACAGAAATTGTAGGAAATCTACCGAGAGGATGGACGTGACGCACGGACGGGACGTACTGGACGGACAGGACGTACATGTCCGGACGGACGGGACGTGCGGAATTCAGTAACATTATATGCACCACTCACCATTCTGTGGCGGGAGCACTGAGTAGCAATGCTACATTTATGTATTACGGACGAAAGATTGGACGTTCCTATGTGACACATTGTAAATTCTGTGTTTTCATTTAAACAAACGAATGACCATCTAAGGCATAACAGGCTTACGTGGTTACGATAGGAGTTGCATTGGGTTTCTTAGACCACGTGGACCTACATCTACCTAAGACCCCGAACCCGTGCCATGACGGATGATCGATCGGACGGACGACAGGACGGTAAGGCAAAACCACATACAGGCGTACTATAGTCTATACGATATGGGTTAGAAATAACCACTTACAGGCGTACTATAGTCTATACGATATTGTTTAAAAGTAACCACCTACAGGCGTACTATAGTCTACACGATATGGTTTAGAAGTAACCACTTACGGGTGTACTATAGTCTATTCGATATGGTTTAGAAGAAACCACTTACTGTAGTATATACGATATGGTTTAGAAGTAACCACATACAGGCGTACTATAATCTATACGATATGGTTTATAAGTAACCACTTACGGGTGTACTATAGTATATACAATATGGTTTAGAAGTAACCACTTACGGGCGTACTATAGTCTATATGATATGGTTTAGTAGTAACCACACACAGGCGTACAATAGTATATACGCTATGGTTTATAAGTAACCACTTACGGGTGTACTATAGTATATACAATATGGTTTAGAAGTAACCACTTACGGGCGTACTATAGTCTATATGATATGGTTTAGTAGTAACCACACACAGGCGTACTATAGTATATACGATATGGTTTAGAAGTAACCACCTACAGGTGTACTATAGCATATACGATATGGTTTAGAAGTAACCATCTACAGGCGTATTATAGTCTATACGATATGGTTTAGAAGTAACCACTTACGGGTGTACTATAGTCTATGCGATATGGTTTAGAAGTAATCACTTACTATAGTATATACGATATGGTTTAGAAGTAACCACTTGGTGTAGTGGTGAAAACGGAACGTCCAAAGTGGCATCAATCCGACATATCTAGCCTCATGTGTATGGAACGCCAAAACTACATAAACTCAAATAATTATTGCTAGCTTTAAATCACTAGAGTATCATTAGAGCAAGCATTAATTTGGAGCTGTAGGGAACGCCGAATCTACATAAGCTCAAATAATTATTGCTATCTCTAAATAATTAGAGCTAGCATTAAATATTTAGAGCTAGCTCCAAATAATTTAGAGAACTCTTCAAATGATTTGCAGCTAGCTCTAAATATTGAATGCTCGCTCTAATTATTTAGAGCTAGAATTAATTATTTGAGTTTATGTAGATTTGGCGTTTCATACATTTGACAATTACATTGAACATAGAGTTTAATGAAAAATTAGAATTTAATCTACTTTTTAATTGTTTTACATGAACTTCGTATGGTCACGTGTTTATAAAATACCGTAATGACTGTATTCACACAGTGTTATGAATATTAACCCTTAGAGCGCCGCGGGGAAACGAAAATTGTCGTCTGTTGTTGTCACATATTTTGTCTATTTTCTCAATAAAACATTGTTTTGCAACACTTTAGAATCATTTCCAATGGAAATGATTATAAAGTGTTGCCAAACCATGTTTTTGCTGTGAGAAAATGGAAAATAAATAGCAATCAGCAGACGGCACAATTGAATTCAGCACTGTAAGGGTTAAATGCACCGCTACACGTATAATTTACAACAGTTACTATTCCATTGTATGAATTTCTATTTTTGTCGATGTATTGTCAAATTAATATGTGGAGACAAGACACATGTAGGTATGCATATGTTTAATACAAGCACCGATCATAGAATGAGACATACACAAGGCGTATGATCACGTGGTACTAACAACAACAACAACAAGTGCCGATTCAAAGTACGTATTCTTTTATAGTGTCCTTATTACGTACGTGACGGATTTTGATGAAATATGGCGCATCAAACGCGTCTTGTTAAGCTGCATTTGGTGGTCTCTGTATTTTAGCCCAAACTTCTGTCGTTTTTGCGAAGAATCGATTTCCGTGTCTCCGACACGGAAATCGATTATTTGCAAAAACGATATAAGTCTTTGCCAAGCTCCCTGGACCACCAAATGCATCTCACGAAGACGCGTTTTCTGCGCCATATTTCATCAAAATCCGTTGTATATTAAGGAAAATATCAAATAATACTTACTTTGGAGTGGGCGACGTTGTTGTTGTTGTTGTAACCACGTGATAATGCACCTTGATACAGTATCCTATTTGATATGGCATTTTGGAGAATAGCTACAATAATTCGCCTCCGATATGTTATCTACGGCTACAATTTTACCGATTGAAAAAATGTGAGCAACCGAAGTGCATACCCAAACCAGTCCTGTTGCATGCAGGTCAAACTTTAGTAAACTGTATAGTTTGTACATTTAAACAAATAATAGTTGATGTAGAACTAGTAAATTGCCCAAAATCATAGAACAGGGAAATCATTTTACCATGGAAGCCATCTTTTATTTTGTTGTTGTTGTTCAACATTCAACATAACTAAATAAAGCTTTCAAATGTACAAGATATACATCACACTGGTTAGGCCGAACGCTTGGTCGACAGATGCAACGAATATCCGTACGTTTTGGAACGCGCGGTAGTCAGATAAAATGGCCGAAAATGAAGCAGTTTTTGAGGTAAGCGTTGTATTTATATTTATATTTATGATATATAAACGAATTCAGCCTCATGATTGGTCTTACGGAATGCCCCCAAGTATCCGCCGTCTGCAAATACTGCGTTTGAAGCTGTGTAAGTGGAATTGATGGAGAAATGCAAAACAAAGTTTGGGTTGTCAACAACAAAACTTGGATTTTGTTTTCAAAGTAGCACAAAATGGCCCTGTATGCCCATTTATCGTACACATATGTGACCCCCGGCATTGGAAATCATTGAATACATGTAGAGAAATACAATTTGAGACACCTGCCGACACAACAACACATTGCATGCAGAATATTGACATTTTTTTACTGCAACGATGGGCAATGCCGATTGACATGCAACGCATATGCTGCCGATGCAGTATCAATTGAACGAATAATATGTATTTCGGCATAAGTCTTACGTGTTTATCCAGCATCCAGCATTACTGCATCCAGTGATCGACGCGTAGATAACAAACAATTATAGCTGGCCGATTGTGACAAATTAGATACATTCTTTGTTTTATTCGCGGCGGTTACAATGGTATGAATCCACAGCGTATGCTTTCCCTGAAGCATTTATATGTTATTATTTTTCTTCCACAAATCTACGCGTCGATCACTGGATGCTGTAATGTTGTACATCTTAGAAGTGGTGTCTGCATGGTACGCTATAAAACCTGATAAGCCCGGTTTCCTGTGGACATGGTTCCGCCTGTCATTTTAAAGCCATCCTCAGTTAACCCACGTCTGTACAGCTAAACACGACAACATGCGAACATAATATCCCAAAGCAGGCAAATACGTTAATAACCGATGTACCTGCCCATGGGACACACAATTGTAATATTTGCAAAACAAATGAGGCATTACATTTCGAATATTGTAATTATTACAATACGCGCTTGACAAGAAGACGATACGATGGCGCGTGCATGATGGTCATTAACATACAATGGACACAGTGACGACTATCTCAGACCTTATACGTATGGGTTAAAGTCTGAGAAGAAAGGCCTTGTGAATTTGCGGCTAGCGTCAGCGCAGTCTGATCATGGCATACGCTGATCAGTATCGAACCTCTGAAGAATCGTTTCCGTCGTCAACAACACGATTATATCGTAAGCAAACTATGTAAGCGCACAGTTGAATCAGATCTTCGGTTGCTGCGAACGTCATATGGTCACTTTTCTTAACCGGTAGTCTGTTTACGATGCATATAAACGGCGAGTTATTCCCCCCTGGAATTCCCTGTTTGCCACTACGTATTGGATTTAGTCGCCATTATACCGGTACTATGTCACGCATAACGGACCAGGTTTTGGTACAACCAGTTTTGTTGCGATCTCAAAGTTCATCTGAAATATCATGTTTTACGTTTGCTCGTGTAAAATAAGGCTGCAGACGACATACAGTGGAACCTCTCTAAACCGGACACCCTGGGAGGTCCCCAGGGTGTCCGGTTTAGAGACGTTCCACTATATAGCATACAGATGACGACCTAATGACACGCGTGGTTGCTTTGCGATCACGAATATGCATTATCATCGGAGATAAATGGCAATGAACTCGAACATGATTGAACAAAACTAATGTTTTATCGTGTCCGATTTAGAGAGGTTCGACTGTATAAGCAATGACATGTCCAGTGTAGCTGTTGTTCTCCAAGCAAACTGCCGTAGCCTGCTAAGTATTTAAAGGTACATGCCCACTCAGTAGGCACAAACTGTTCTCTATAACAGAGACATTTTCTGGCAAACTAAACATTCATTCACTATTACCCCATGTATTGATTGGCATTATTATACACTTTATATCATACGTAAATTTTCACACTGACATCAGGGGCGCTAACCGTCTTTCATTAAAATGCTAACGGACATTACTATTTATTCTCATAGGTTGAAGTAACGGACCGAGGTCTATAAATACATTAAATATGCCTAAAAGCATCAATAAATGAAGAAAAAAAAAATTACCCCCTCCATCTAATAATTATAGGGAAGGTGTCCAACTTTTTAATAGGCCGAGCCCATACGGGCTCGAGACAACGGACTCTCACGAATCGTCAACCGAGTTATATCATTGTCGCCTATTGCAGAAGTTGGGACAATGTTAGTATTCCGCAACGATATATTCCCCATTGCGCTATGTCAACGCGTTTTCGAGCTATCGATTGTTTTGTTGTAAAACAATTATCATCATTGCTAGGTCGGGAAAGAACGGACACATTTCCGAGGCCGATACTGCTATATAAAGGAGTAAACATCGGGTTGAAAATACACTTTTACGTCGTCCCGGCCCGTAAAGAAACATTTCGCATAGAGAAAACATTGTTTCCAATCGAACATTTGATCAAACCTACATTAATACCCGTCCTGTGCGTCACGACCGACAATTTAATCGCACAGACATTTCTATCATTTCTCGGGAAGCCATTTTGTATAAACATCGTCGGAAAGGTTTATTCGCCGGAACTCGGGCACTTACTATGTGGTAAAAAAAACGGAACTTTTATAAACGGTTATAATTCATATTTTAGAATACCTATGTTGATGGTAAAAGTATCAAGTTAAAGGTATGTCTCTCTACTCCGATTTCAAGTTTTGTCAAATATATTTTTTTCTAATAAACATGTTTTGGCAGCTTATGAGAATTGTCCGTGGGGTCAAATTTTATTTTTGACCGAATATGGTAATGTTATATATCAAATCGAAGGTATCAACGAGGCGATCACTCTGGTGCATTTTTTTGTCGAAATCGGATGGCTATGTCATGAAGCCTTTTCAGATTTGTTAAAACGGAGGTTATCGCTAATCCAAGATGGCCGCCGTCTAAAAATAGCATAAATTCTTAACAAATCTTCTTCTCATGAACCGCTAGCCGGATTTCGACGAAACTTGGTAAGAATGATCGATGTACAATGTTCTTTCAAAGTTGTTAAAATGGTGACTCCGGGGTCAAAAATGGGCGTGGCCCGTGGGGTAAAATTTGGGTAAAATTTTATTTTTTACCAAATATGGTCATGTCTATATCAAATCGAAGGTATCAAAGAGGCGATCGCTCTGATACATTTTTTTGTCGAAATTGGATGGTCATGTCATCCAAAATGGCCGCCGAAAGGTCAAACGGTCGTTCTTTTATTAGAGATTTCAAAATTCTTCTTCACACGCACCGCGTGGCCCAAGGTGGCCAAACTTCACAGTTATGGTCCATGGGTGAAGCCTTTTCAGATTTGTTAAAACGGAGGTCGTCGCTAATCAAAAATCTTCGTTCTCATGAACCGCCAGCTACGCCCATTTTTTACCCCTGTGTCACCATTTTAACAACTTTGAAAGAGCATTGTACATCGATCATTCCTACCAAGTTTCGCCGAAATCCGGCTGGCGGTTCATGAGAAGAATTAAGAATTTATGCTATTTTTTACGGCGGCCAACTTGCCTTCCGCTTTTGGAAATATATCTTGCTGTAATCCGAATTATAAAACGCAGGTAACGCAAGGCGTCTTTCCCCGTGTTAGAGACAGAAAATTCGGGTTAGTTTTGCTCATGCGTGTTAATGAGATCATGAAGCAAAAATGCGCGATCTTCCATTTTAGGCATATTTAATGTATTTATAGATCTCGGTCCGTTACTTCAACCTGTGTTTATTCTCTGTATTTATCTTTTGATATGCAATGATCATACTTTATAATTTGTATAAAATATTATTTTTTCAGGTGACGTATAAATAATTAAAACATAGCATGCCTCAATTGCCTGATACCACCGCTAGTCACTATCAGTAAGATACATATTACTAAATGATTATATCTCTATAGCGGGCACTCATAATTTTTAGAACTGGTGGAATAGTGACATAACTATACCCTTATACAATTCCTATAAAGAACAGTTTGTGCCTACTAAGTGGGCATGTACCTTTAAGTACTAATTTCAACCTTTAGAATCCGAGAAACGTAACGGTGGCTGACTAAATGGCAAGAAATACCGGAAAAGGGAAATACTCAGCCCATGTGACAGACCGTTGGCTCGATATGATCGCCATCAGTTGCATACAGGAGGCATATAATTCGTGTATGTGTGTAAGAAATGTATTTCAAATGATAAGTATTGGAATTCCTACTTGTAGTCGTCTTACATTTAAAAAATCAGATTTTATATCGTATCAAGCTCGCAAATATCGCAAATTTACGCCGCCATCTTTGAACGTCGATGTCTCCCAGTACGCCACATTTCTCCATCTCTTCAACAAATTGTTGTCTGCTGTTATTTTATATTCTGTCTTCCGTCTCAATAAAACATGGCTTGAAAGCACAGTGGAAATGATTCCACTGTGCTGTCAAACCATGTTTTTGAAGTAAAAAATTGGAAAATAGCACATAAACTGCAAACGATAAAAAATAATTCAGCTGTGTTAGGGTTAACCTTTTGAACCCAAAAGCCCGCTATAGCGGTTTATGCAAACAGTGCAGATCCAGATGAGCCGGCTCGTAACGAGCCGTCTCATCAGGATCTGCACTTTTTTAAAGTAATTTTAATATTTTTGAGAACAAAAAAAATACCCCCTTTTCATAAATGGACTAGTCTGAAAATCATTTTGTTTGCAAAATTAGCATATCAAATGGTTCAAATGGCTAAGCATAATTATGTTCTACGTATTTCTATACAAACACGGTTTACATTTTCTCGTAAACAGAATCTGGAAGTTTCCCGCAAAGCAATGCATTACACAATTACGTTGTCTATCAGAACGGGACAAAGGCAACCCACTTTATTCCGGAAAACGGATCACGTGTGGCACATGTACAGTGGGGTCAGCGTGTAAGTGCACACACGAACGAACACGACAGGTTGGTTCCAACCTGTCGTGTTCGTTCGTGTGTGCACTTACACTCTGGCACCCATTGTATGTATCTCAGATATATCACAGAGTGCATGCATGTAGTTTATACAAGTATTGGCGTAGTGTGTTGGATAAACCTTAAGTTCGAATAGTATCCAGGCGATTCTCAGGGTGCATGATCACGTGGTTATCACAACAACAACAATGTCTGAAAGTGTTGAAAGTAAGTATTATTTGATGTTTTCCTTAATATACAACGGATTCTGATGAAATATGGCGCAGCAAACGTGTCTTCATTACCTGGGACTTCGGCACATACTTATGTCGTTTTTGCGAAGTACCGAGACCAAATGCAGCTTTAACGAGACGCGTTTGATGCGTCATATTGCATCAAAATCCGTTACATAATAAGGACTCTTACGGAAGTTTCAGTAATTGTTGTTGCTGTTGTAACCACGCGATCATACACCTTGATTCTCTTTGTTCATGTTTGCGTCATCAGGACTTCGAGCCAATCCAAATCCTCAATATAAGTTAACTACGGTGAAACCTCTCTAAACAGGACACCCTGTGAGGTTCCCAGGGTGTCCGGTTTAGAGATATTCCCCTGTACATTCATTAACATTTGAGATAAACGGCCAAGAAACCCATCAAAAATAAGACCACATACTTTGTTTATCCCGTCAACACAGTACGTGTACGTATGTGCCGTGAAACACGGTGCCGTGAAACATTTTGATATCCTGTCAAAACGACCTAATCACTGCGTATTAATACGCGCGGTGTCTGGGGTTATTTTTATTGCATTTTAAAGCTATTTGTAATGTTGACGGGATAAATAGAATAGTTGGTTAGTGCCGTGAATGGGAAAACATATCTGGCAAGGCTTAGGAAACGGGATGGGCGAGGCTCTGCCGAGCACATCCCGTTTCCGTGCCGCGCCAGATATGTTTTTCCCATTCACGGCACTAACTTACTATTCTATAGGTCCCGTCAACACTTACAAATAGCTTTAAAATGCAAATTAATAACCCCAGCCGCATCTATATATTGTTGTTCGGTGTTTAGACATGTTCTACTGTACGTGTATCTTATCGGAAACGTCTCAACGTCGATTATCCAGTTATTCCAAGTTTAAGTAGATATGGGACCTTCTGTTAAATTAGTTTTTAGTAATTTCGAGGAATAATGAACGCTATTCACAAGGGATACTGTAAGTATGTCGTTAACACATTTTTTACGGAATCGGTTACAGCGACGTGATAGATTCAGTTCCATTCATGTCCATACTATAATGAAGATCCGTATGTGGGGCAATTAGTTGGTGTACACTACATAACTATTTAGTTGTTTACTTCGCGTGGTATTGACCGTTTAAGGTGACCATGCTTGTAGCCTTTTGCAGCCACTCCTATTTATGTGAATACACTGTAATTCCGATGTAAGAGCACTGAAACACACGCCTGCTCATCTGGATCTGCACTTATTGCATAAACCGCTATAGCGGGATTTCGGGTTCAAAGGGTTAATAGTCTTAGTCATATTTATGGAAGCGTCCTGGTGTCAATGCTAAACTATATATATATATGTATCTCCTAATTAGAAGATACTAACTCCTAATTAGGAGATAATATGAGCCGCGCCATGCGAAAACCGGGCTTAATGACAACATTTTCAGTTTTTACTTTTTCGCGTATTCTGAATTGTACATCTTTTAAAAGCCATATGCCGCCAAAATTACCAATGTATCCCAATTATTTTTCATTTTAGAAGTATTTTTATGACGCGTGGTAAAAGCTTGTATGACGTTTTAGATCAATGACTTTGAAATTACGACGTTTTTATCAACGGCGTATACAAGGGGTGTTGATAAAATACCCGGACAAGTCCTATAGATTTGTCATCTTTTATCGCATGTCAACCAAATTTGGATATCTCGTAGCCCTTCCGAGTGTTTCCCATTAGGCCAAGACAAAGTATGAAAATAATGTTTATTGCAGTTGCTATTAATGTAACGTCATGTTTTGGATTGCGGCCAAGTAACTTATTTCCGTATGCATAATTTTCAAATAAGGCAGAGTATTGGCGTTTCCCTGTTGTTTGCTGCTGTCTGAAATAATTTTGGGGAATAATAGCGACATTATTTAACATTTCGTATGCAACGATATATTTTAAAGTCGGAAGTAGGCCGCTTATAACATTAACTTTGTAACAAAACACGACGTCGGGCAGATTTGGTAGCGTGATACCTTATAATTGTCGCCGTGTGTCTTTCTTGAGGATCGCATTACCATCGCCTGATTCAGACATACATTATTATGCAATGAAGTGACAAGCTGATAATTTGATACTACAACTCGTGCGAAAAGCAAGTTTATGACCATCAAATTTCCAATTAATTTCAAGACATTTCGAAAACTCCACCGACCTCACTGTGTGTTTTGTGCATTATGTATTGCTTATACACAAACAATGAAGGAGCTGCAAACCCTGGATATATATGTCATTATATAGCTGCGTGTCTACCTGCGTTTATGATAAAATGAGTGGCATTAAATGGCATATCATTCGCTAAGTACTGAATAGTATTGTTCAAAAGTGTCTCAATTTACCAAGATAATAGATGGTAATATCGTTGGCATACACTAGGTTGTTCATATTTAAGATTATTTAGGATTCAAGGTGCAGTGTAAGCGAAGACTTCGCTGATATGTAGTCAGTTAAATTATGCGTTCACCATTTTGAATTCATAAGGATAACCGACGAAAAAGAGTGACAATGTCAAAGAATGACAGTTAGGCGACAATGCACAGCGCCTGAAGCATTTCTAAGTCATTGATGCTGTGAGGAATAGTGCAAATATCCTTGCTATACTATTTTGTCACGACACCATGGCCATAACGTCAAACATGATTTCACGTTCAGTGACGTCACAAGTACGTGACGTCAAGTCATGACGTCATAATATGTGTACTAAGGTGCAAGGCATCGCGTCTCATATTAGTGAAAGTTTCAGTAAGTTATAAGTTTCCGTTTTCTGTTCACACTTAATGTTAACTGACACCAGTAAACGTAAGTTGGAGGGCAAAATGTGAAATTTTACTGCGACGCTGCAAACGTCGTTTTTTTCCGACGTCGTTTACCGCTTTTCATGACGTTGTCATTAAGCCCGGTTTTCGTATGGCGCGGCCCATATCTACTAATTTTAAATGGGAGATACTAATTCCTAATTAGGAGATAATAAGTCCTAATTATGAGATACTAACTCCTAATTAGGAGATACTAACTCCTAATTAGTATCTCCTAATCCGAATTAGTATCTTCCAATTAGGACTTACTATCTCCTAATTAGGAGTTAGTATCTCATAATTAGGAGATAAATTATTTTAGCATTGACACCAGGACGCTTCCATACATATTAACGACGTGTTATGAATATATTACGTTCTTACATTTCAGCCAGTAGCTAAATTAAACAAATATGACGTTGAATTACAACAGTATGTTCCGTGTAGAGCAGCAGTAGTGTACACCACTCTCGTGTTAACCATATATGGAGAAATGATGTCTGTAACATTGCAATGACGTGTTTCATTCTGCCAATCAAATCATGTTCTCAGACAAACCCTCTGAACCGCGAGACATTCGCCTTACCCTACGGTCCGCCTCCAGAAATTAATGATATGCTTGATTCGCTTTAATATTTATAACAAATCATGTGCGAATTGTAAGAATTGTTTTATTTAACAGGGTGAGCATTAATGTATTACTCGTTTCTTTGTCGTAAGGACCCGATCACTCGTGCATACTTTCACAGTAATCAACACAAATCGTTATTTAAATAAACGTTATATCATAATGTCAACATGTTTATGTCAAATCCGCATGTTAAACGCTTCAGCGATATGTATTGCGCACCGGTAGTGATTCGAAAATAAAACCGTTCTCTCGTATTTGGATTGATCATGGCATTTAAGAGGACACTCTCTCCAATTTATTGATGTGTTATAATAATATCGAAATTGTCTAGAAGTCTATAGCATGATAATTCCAGCACAAAAGTATTTACACAATTCCCTAACATTTGATTGGTCCGTAGCAAGTCTCTGTCCAAAATTTATATCCCAGTAAACTCCCATGCCGAACTACTTTCGGTAACCGTCAGGCGCAGTTAAAATAATTCTTAAGAAAACGGAAAATAAACACATTTTATTGATGCATTTATAAGGAATGAATGGCCTTTTTGTGGAATTTATCGGGGATATAAACTTGGAAAAGTCGCGGGAATACTGGACGAGGCCTTCCGGCCTTCGTCCAGTATTCCCGCGACTTTTCCAAGTTTATACCCCGATAAATTCCACAAAAAGGCCATTCATTCCTATAGTGAATTTCATGAACCATCCCGGAAATGTACTGCTATCCTCGCCAATACACAAGTATCTGCGTTAATCTTGCCCTGTAGCCGATTTCACCAACATTGCAAAGCATACTTTTCTAGCAAAGTATACTTTGAGGGAGAAATTTTCAATTTTAGGATAAATTTATTAATTTTTATTATACTGAATTTATTACATTATCACAGCCATTATGGCTGTGATAATGTAATAAATTCAGTATAATAATTATGCATACTTTTAATCATGAAATATATGCATTTGTTAGTTTTATATGAAATAATGCATTTCAGGAAAAATAAATGATTACTCCCTCAA
Organism: Conchocele bisecta; assembly: GCA_029237695.1. Classification (NCBI taxonomy): domain Eukaryota; kingdom Metazoa; phylum Mollusca; class Bivalvia; order Lucinida; family Thyasiridae; genus Conchocele; species Conchocele bisecta. The sequence continues at coordinate 55,048,352 of CM055273.1, read as the reverse complement.
AGTATACTTTGCTAGTAAAGTATACTTTGCAATGTTGGTGAAATCGGCTACTGATGATCACCTTGTCTAACATATATTGGCAAAGTCAATCAGCAATCAAGCAGTTTGATTGGCTGAGTCTGAGCGGTCGCACTGCTCAGACTCAGTTAATCAATCTGCTTGATTTCAAGCACAATATAAAATATTTTGAAGTAACATATGTTGACAATGCCAACCCGCAATCAAGCAGTTTGATTGGCTGAGTCTGAGCTGTCACACAGCTTAGACTCAGTAAATCAATTTGCGTGATTTCAAGCACAATATCAAGTATTTTGAAGTAACATATTGGCAATGCCAACCCGCAATAAAGCAGTTTGATTGAGTGAGTCTGAGCTGTCACACAGCCCAGACTCAGTCAATCAATCTGCGTGATTTGAAGCACCTCGATGATGCGAGACACGAGACAATTCATGCTCAGGTGGTGCCGCATGATAATTGGAAGTCCTTGGAGGTTAACATACCGGATGATCTGCTTTTTGACATTTGAACTTTGCTCTAAATTGATTATAACACCATTATAACAGTGCATAGCGTCAACCATAAACACTGCGCAGTTTATCTTGCGCTGCACCTGAATCAAGTCTGCCCAGCCTAGCACAAACAAGGGCATGATTATCACTAAGCTAATCCCCTCGCTGACAGCCTTGGTAATACAATTAAAAAACTCTAACGCATTTACCTTACAAACAAGGTGAGCACAAATCCACAGTGACCTTGACCTTGGACAGTCAGACGTGGGTTGTATGCAAAACAACGCACCATCCCTAGACACACATTGTGGCCAAATAGTATCAACATCGGTGAAGCGGTTCATAAGTTTTGAATAAAAAACACTTCAACGCATTTGCCTTACACACAATGTGAACATAAGTCCTCAGTGACCTTGACCTTGGACGGTCGGACGTGGGTCATATGGAAAACATCGCACCACATTGTGGCCACATATTATCAAAATCGGTGAAGCGGATAATACGTTAATATTGAACAATGAAAGGTGTTACTAACGTACGTACGCACGCACACACGCACACACGCACGCAAGTACGTACATGGTCTAACGCAAGTACGTACATGGTCTAACGCAAGTACGTACATGGTCTAACGCAAGTACGTACATGGTCTAACGCAAGTACGTACATGGTCTAACGCATGTACGTACATGGTCTAACGCTATATCCCCTTTTGCCTATCCGCGAGCACAGACATTCGGCGTGTTTCGGCTTTCCTCGGTATAACTCTGTATATCGATGGTCTAGTAACATAGGTCTGACACAACCTTGTATCATAACAAATGAAATAATGTGTTTAAGGCTCTAACGTCAATATTGTAGTGGCAAGTTCTTATGATCATTTGAGAATTATCAATATCCTGCAGAAATACATAGAATGCATAGAAAATTGCAATTTGAAACATGTTATTTTGTTATGATACGAGGTCGTGTCCGACCAAAGTTAGAAGCCTTGTTCATATATGTATACAGAGTTATACCGCGATGAAAGCCGAAACACACCGAATGCCCGTGTCGGCGAGGGGATACTCAGCAATGTCGGTGTCTGTCAGAGCGAATTTGTAGGTTAGAAGACACCAAATGGTGCGAAACCGCCCAGGGTGTATGCAAAAGTAGTCCGGTATAAAAAAATAGTGGGGGTGTTTTGAGGTCACAGACACCGTTTGCTTGCAAATCTTGATCCATTACTACCCAGTTTCACTTGAGGAACATTTTGGGGTGCCTTCAACACCAGTTTTCAGCATATTTGTAGCATTTAAAAGAAAACACTGACCCTGTTGGTCACTTGATGTAAACGGAGTTTCCGTGGCCAAAAAATGTACACAATATTGGAGGATATGACAAGGTTGGATTTTTCTTTCTTAGGAGTAAGTGAACCTATTGTTTAGTTCATGCAGAACCAGTACAGACTGGCTGCAGGTCATGTACAAGTGGGTCCCACAGCATCCATACGAATAGTGAAAGTAGGAGAGACTGGCCTTATTGGATGGCATTCGGTTAAATTATATATTAAAACTATTGGTGGTGTCTAACCTATAAGGTGTGCCTAGGCCCTATGTGAGATATGTTTGTTTGTAGAATTTGAAGTTGGAAGTTTATGTTTCTTGTAGCTATGTCTCTGGGAACATAATTTAAAGTTACTGCGACAAGAATAATCGAGCGGACTCCGCGATGCAACATATTTGTTCTTTTTGTATCTCAGACGGACAGTTATCGGCTTCAAAATCTTCTAAAATCTTGATTTCTCAGCTTTATTTAGTCAAATATAATAAACCAGTGTATGCAAATTACCTGTAGGTGATTGGGCTTGGAATGTGACAGAAATATACACCGAAACAGTGATTATAGTGTGTTTTTCATTTTTTTCATTGATATTGGCTTGCTGATGGACAATTAAGAAGTTATGGAAAGTGGCGCGACATCGCGACGCTGTTCCAAAATTTGCCAAAATTAGGCGTAAGTGTATTGTTTTCACATATCGGTATAGTACCAATACACTAGTACTCAGAAAACTTTTTTTTTCCTTTCCACCTGTGTTATAAAGCAAATTTCTTGACTGACCGTTCCAAGCCAGTACCCTTTTGTCTGTCGACCATTCCAGAGTGGCATACATGTTTGTATAGTTTCAGTGATGAGTCTGTATATGTAGAATTGTTAGCTATAACACTATTTAGGGTAATGTTATGTGATTTTATGGAGATTTGTGCTTTTAATTCATCACCTATTAAAATTCTCCATAGGTCTGTAGTAGCTCAAATTAAGGCAGAATGTGGACAGTCACATGGTGGAGTTACACAGCTGCTGTGTGACAACCATTTGAGATATTTGCTCCAAACTTGGTACTGTATCCAGGAATAGAAGCTACTTTTTGAATAGTGAATATTGTAGAATGATTTGTAGTGGGACTGGTACACTTATAACGTGCAGCGGGTTAACAGGGGACTTAAGCGTTGGCGGCGTGTTTTATCGATGATAGTTCTGGAAAACGGCGCGCAGTCAGGCACTGATGTAATTCTGGCATGGGTCGAATGTTAATTTCTTAAATCAGTCGGCGTTGTATTAAAATCTATAATCAGACGTGCTGGAGTCACTAGACTAATCATCGTTCTTGCGTTTTGGTGTTTTTTTTTTGTTATCTGTAGTTTATTGATGTATCAATTTGTGAATGGAAACGAGGAATGCTCATGAAATAATTGGATCGTAGCCTTGCGATGTTTGCATCATTCATCTTCCAGCACATACACACGGTGGGATATAATACTCTTTACTACGGTTTCTGGCGGTTTTAACACTTTATGGAGAACGCTTTGCGCAGGCTGATCATGACATACGATGTTCTCCATATAGTTTTTCCACCACGTCCGCCCAGTTCCATAGATATATAGAGGATATTAATATGTTCGCAACGAATATGACTTATATGTTCATCGAGTGTTGTGAAATGTTCATATTTCACTCGTGCCTAACGGAAATATGGACATTTCACACCACGAGATGAACATATATGTCATATTCGTTGCAAAAATATGAATATTCTATTTATTATATACCGCTCCATGGAAATTAGCAGTTTTTTAGACTATATATGGTAATGCATGTGTATTTGCAGCCTATTTGCGCTGTTTTGTGCAGATGCGCGTTATGAATATAGATAGCGGAAGTAGTCGTATTTTCACCGGAAGTTGTTTATTTCATCGTTGAGAACATATGACTTTTATTCACATCGTATAACTATGTATTTCATGGGTAGGTATATAATAAATACTTTTATTCCTCCATAAACATGACGAGTAAAACACATAGAACATAGAATACAATATAGATATGCATGTTAAGATTACTACAACCCTCTATAATGGTATTTGTAAACAGTGCACATCCAGATGAACCGGTTCTTGAAGAGCCGTTTCATCAGTGTCTGCATTTTTGCAATAATTTTTATTTTTTGTTTTGAAAAAAAAAAAGACGCACTTTTTCGAGATAGACTAGTCCGCTAATAATGTTATGACCATTGAATTGGTCGACAAATCAACATCCGCAGGGATGTAAGGGTTAGGTGAAAACATCGACAACACCAGGAACCTCAAGAAAGTGCATGGAAATCCAACCACATTGTATTTGCATATACAGTGGAACCTCTCTAAACCAGACACCCATGGTTAGAGAGGTTCCACTGTAAAACAGACCTCCCAGTGTGTCCGGTTTAGAGAGGATCCACTGTAAAACAGACGGATGACAACATCATGATACGAGTTGTTGCTTTGCGGTTATGAACAGATATTATGATTGAAGGTAAATTTGCGACCAGTGTAGATCCAGATCAGACTGTGCGTCCGCACAGTCTGATCAGGATCTACACTGTTCGAATAGCAATGAAATATATCAAAATTAAGCACAACTGACCTTCCTCTGTGTCCGGTTTAGAGATGTTGGGCTGGATACACCATATGACACAGACGGTATTTTCCATATAGTTCTCCATCAATTCAGCCCAGTGCGATAAGAATCGGTAATAACGTGGTTGGTCAGAGCGAATTCGTAACTGCGCTGCCGTGCAGGCTGATCAAGGTGTACCATTGTTCGTAATGTCATAAGGTCCGTTGTGACAGTATCCTATACTTGGGCATTTCCCAACACTATCTGTTACTTGTCATTGTGACAAAAACATGAACCGGTCCAGCATTAGGAGATCATAGCTAATAATTAGGAGATACTAATTCCTAATTAGGAGATAATAAGTCCTAATTAGAAGATAGTTACTATCTCTTAATTATGACTTACTATCTCCTAATTAGGACTTAGTATCTCCTAATTAGGAGATACAAATAGCTTAGCATTGGCACCAGGACGCTTCCATAGTTGCGAGTACGTACATGTACTATCTGTTATGTTGCCGGTGAAACGACACATAATACGCAAGTAATGAAAGTACTGAAAGTACTGAACATAGGGTACTACAAGAATTCCGCCACGGAAGCGGTGTCGCGCCTGAAAATGCCTTGTCAGTACAAAACAATGTTGCAGCAGGATTGTTGTTAAAGTTTCTGCATTACTTTGACATCGTCATGTTTACTTCTGTTTTTTGAATGAAATAGTTGGCCCTGGATCGAGTATATTAAAACATACAAATGACGTCATTAGGGAAACCGCCGACAAAATGTTCAATGTATGGAAGCCCAAACTTGTTAGAATTTGTTTTGTTGTCGTATTTTCTGTACTTGCATTACTATGGGTATTAATCTACGCTGGATGTGTTATACTGTCATTAATGTGTTCCTGACTGTAATTTATCACTTACTGACTTATTGACCTCCTTCCCTGAACGTAGAATTGACACTCATGGTGGCGTATATTGGCCACCATAGACAAATGTCAATCAGGAAGAATTCGGGAATGTCACTAAAATCCGCTGTAAATCCATCGATAGAATGAGGATTAACATCAGCTAGACCCACACGTGCGATTTTTGTTGCGACACAATCGCGATCATTACAAAAATCTGGGTCAACAGGTAGATGTAACCCCTTGATATCGTTTGTGTGTTGAACGCGTCGCGTGTTTACACGTGTTTATAAGGTGGAGAGTATTCGGTTCGGAGGGGAGTTAACTCTGCCGAAAACTATAGCCTGTTACTAAATTTACCGATGACCGCACAATTTGTGACGCAAATGGGGGGAAATAACAACTTGAATGCGTAACAAAATAATCCGATGTATTTTTGTACGTAGAACATCCGTTGTTGATATTGTGCAGTGCAAGTAGTTTTTCATAATATTATTTTCAATTAGCGGTTGCGTAGACAGTTAAACGTTGAGTAACACAATGCATTTTGTTGTTATGGTTATTCCAAGATATCCTTACGGACTAGCCCATTGAGGGGGGTCTGGGGCGTGGCTAACTGTCCGAGGCGATTCCAATACATAGGCTACCCTATGTAAACAAAGATACACAATTGTAAGCCATGAAATACACCCACTATTGTCAGGCCATTTTATTATAGGAATGAATGGCCTTTTTGTGGAATTTATCGGGGTATAAACTTGGAAAAGTCGCGGGAATACTGGACGAAGGCCGGAAGGCCTCGTCCAGTATTCCCGCGACTTTTCCAAGTTTATATCCCCGATAAAGTCCACAAAAAGGCCATTAATTCCTTATAATTCCAGCATTTGAAATAAATTCATCAAAAAATGTGTTTATTTTCCGTTTTCATAAGAATTATTTTAACTGCACCTGACGGTTACGGAAAGTAGTTCAGCATGGGAGTTTACTGGGATATAAATTTTGGACAGAGACTTGCTACGGACCAATCAAATGTTAGGGAATTGTGTAAATATTTTTGTGCTGGAATTATACATGCATACACTTGTAGTTGCACAATCATATCTTAGTATATGGCGACGGCTACGAATACGCGCCGTGGGCCCGTTTCACTAAACTTCGTACGATAAAAATGTTCGTACACTAATTTTTATATTGCTACCTAGCACATTAATTTTGTCAATTAATGCTACCGTTTACTATCTACATGTAAGTGTCTCATAAAATCGGCTGTTAGTGCGAATTTTGTTGGGAATTTTATGTTTGTACTTACGAACTTCTTAGTCGTACGAAGATTAGTGAAACGGACTCCTTTTGTGTACGAGTAGCTCGACGCATTCTGAATATATGTACATGCAGATGCAGTTGCGACTCGCCGTAAGACAGAATATGAATATAATCATATAGCATACATAGAGGATGTTCATATTTTTGCAACGAATATGACATATCTGTTCTATCTGTTCATCGAGTTGTGTGAGATGTCCATATTTCACGAGTGCCGTTAGGGACGAGTGAAATATGGACATTTCACACCACGAGATGAACAGATATGTTATATTCGTTATAAAAATATGAATATTCTATTTATTATATACCGCTCCATGGAAATTAGCAGTTTTTTAGACTGCATACGGTAATGAATGTGTATTTCCAGCCTATTTGCGCTGTTTTCTTTCAGGTGCGCGTTATGAATATAGGATAGTGTAAGTAGTCGTATTTTCACCGGAAGTTGTTTATTTCATCGATGAGAACATATGACTTGTATTTACATCGTATAAATATGTATTTCATGGGTAGGTATATAATAAATACTTTTCTTCTAATACCGTTTATTACGGGTACACGTACAGTGAAACCTCCCTAATCCGGATACCCTAGGGAGGTCCCCAGGGTGTCCGGTGTAAGTCAGGCATAGGTGTGTGCTATGCGATCACGAACATACATTAACACCAGAGATAAATGACGAAGAAACGCATCAACAATAAGATCACAGGTGCTGTATTGGTGGCCGGTTTAGAGAGGTTCCACAGTAATTGAATGAAGTGAAGCAGGAGTATCAGGGTACACACTTGTTGCAGATTCTTCATTGATCAATTTTCCAGTCTGTGGCCAATTTCATAACTGGTTCCTTAAGTAGTCAGCAAATCATGCCTTCATCAGATTTTATCAGATTATCGACTGTTCATCGTCTATACTGTATATCAGTAGCCGATTTCACCAAAATTGCAAAGTATACGTATCTTGTTATATTATAAGTACACTGTGAGGGAGAAATGTTAATTTTAAGGATACTCTTTTAATGTTTTTATTATACTGAATTTATTACATTATCACAGCCATTTTGGCTGTGATAATGTAATACATTCAGTATAATAATTCTGCATACTTTTAATAATCGAATACATGCAGTCGTTAGTTGTATATGAAATAATGCATTTCGGGGAAGATAAATGATTACTCCCTCAAAGTATACTTAGCTAGATAAGTATGCTTAGCAGTTTTGGTGAAATCGGCTACTGGTATTCGGAGCGACAAATACGGCATTTTCGAGAGAGCATAATAATATAATAATAGTGCACCACATACTTAAGTTGCTTTGTTTCTCTGGGATAATTATTGCACGGGTAATTATTCCCATGTGACATATGTCGGATATCCGATATATTTGCCCTTGGTTATTGGTAATTATATCGGTGGGATGAAGTTTGCTTCTGACGATCGAAAAAACCCAAAGGAGGATAAGTAATATACTTACAGCACGGTTCGTCCTCATTTACGAAGAGTTTTGTTTGTTTGTTTGTTTGTTTTTTTGTTTTCAAGCTGAAAAGTCATATACAACATTTTTCGAACTGAAATTGTTAACTATTTTCTTTTTATGTACAGAAGTACATATTGTGACCACTCATTTGAACCGTCTCCTATAGGCGAGGAGATAATCCGCGAGATTGTGCAAGTTATTTTTAGCGAAGTTACAGCGAAGTGAAAACTTACATTCCATTTGTCGGATGACGCCATGTGACGTTACCGAATGACGTCCGCGTTCTGTCCATATATAACGTCATGTGGCCATTTTCGAAAATAAAACGTTACCTGATAAATAGAATACCAGGCTAGTGTCTTTTGATAGCAAGTTTATCAGGCTCGGCTCGGAAATGGTAGGAATTCCAACGCGTTTCCTAGCCTTGCCTGATAAACTTGATATCAAAAGACACTGGCCTGGTATTCTCTATGCAGCCTATGCTCAATGAATGTAAATCCATAAATTGAAATTTCCAGACGATCCTAAATTTGCACTTAAGAACATTTTAGTCGTACGAAGTTTAGTGAAACGGGCCCCTGGAGTGCATGTGTGGGCCCTGGTGTTAATGTAAATACTTGGATTTAACGACGGCACTGGCTCGATGCCCTTGCATGTCGTCTCACAATAAGGGGAGAAAGGAAGGAGGTGGATACAGAGGAAACAGGCCCCAAGGCGCCTAGCTCTTATTAGAATAGTCCCCTCTGGTTCTTTAACGTGCCGCCCAGACTCTCCTTCAAATCTGATACACGGGACCGCCTTTTAAAGTCCCCATCCGAAAGGACTAGTAGAGAAGGAAATACAAAGACCTGGTGAATTCTCCTCGTCACAAATATACCATTCAATTCAATTGTTCATTTACGAGACGTAAATGAACAATTGAATTGAATTGTATATATTGTAACGAGGTGCATTCAATTATACGTCATAAAATACACAACAGTAAAACAATACAGGTACATGTTCAATTGCCATTCTATAAGAGGTGGCTCTTTTAAAGGTACATGCCCCGTTAACATTTTAAGGAAACAGGGTTATCGGCCCTGATACCAGTGTGTAAATTTACGTCTGATATAAAATGTATAATAATGCCATATAATAGTGTATAGAGGGCACTCATATTTTTTTGGTTGAATAGTGACACTTATATAAATCATGTAAAGAACAGGTTGTGCCTACTGAGTGGGAATGTACCTTTAATGACTAATTTAAAAGCACTCATCACCAAAAAGCAGTAAAAAACAAGGTGTATGATCACGTGGTACTAACAACAACAACAAGTACCGATTCAAAGTACGTATTCTTGTATAGTGTCCTTATTACGTAACGGATTTTGATGAAATTTGGCGCAGCAAACGCGTCTTCATGAGCTGCATTTGGTGGTCTAGGGAGTTTGGCACAGACTGATGTTGTTTTTGCGAAGGATCGATTTCCGTGTCAGAGACAGGGAAATCGATTCTTCGCAAAAACGACAGAAGTTTGGGCGAAAATACAGAGACGACCAAATGCAGCTTAACAAGATGCGTTTGGTGCGCCATATTTCTTCAAAATCCGTTACGTAATAAGGACACTATAAAATAATACGTACTTTGAATCAGATGGATTTTGGAAATTTCAGTACTTGTTGTTGTTAGTACCACGTGATCATACACCTTGAAAAAGCAACAAACCATTGCAGTTGCTGTTGCTTATCCACAGTCATGTTACAACCACATACGGAGCCCCGCAGGGGACACAGACATTTTTTATTTATTCTTCCCACGAAATAACAATTCGTTCCCTCAATTTAACAATTCGTCCCCTCGAATTAACAATTAACAATTCGTTCCCACGATATAACAATTCTGTTCCCACGAAATAACAATGGTTATATCATGGGAACGACTTGTTATTTCGTGGGAACGAATTGTTAAATTGAGGGAATGAATGGTTAATTCATGGGAACGAATTGTTAATTCGTGGGACATAATTGTTAAATTGAGGGAACGAATTGTTATTTCGTGGGACCGAATTGGTATTTCGTTGGAACGAATTAATAAAAAAGAATTAAACGTCCCCTGCGGGGCTTCGTATGTTACAACTATACTTCGTATTGCGCATTATATTATTGTCTTCATGGGTTCATTGATCTCCGTCAGGTATCTTGTTCTCTAGTTATATGCAGGATGGTAGTCAGACTACGTCAATCAACGATGGCACTGCAGGACAATATTGGTCCAAGTGGTCAGGAATTATCGCTAATTGAAGGCAACAAAGGAGCCGTTTTGTTGGGATTCCAGACTAAATGGACATATGCGACTGCGACTGGAGAAATGGGCGTATGTGTTTTGCGACCAGTGTAGATCCAGATCAGCCTGTGCGTCCGCACAGTCTGATCAGGATCTGCACCGTTCGCTATTCCATCAATGAAATGAAACGCCCGTCATGCTTCTAACACGCGATATATATCGTTATCAGGCTACATGAGTGAGCTATTTGATCCGGAGCTACACTGGTCACAAATTCCATACGCCCCATTTCTCCGGTCACCGCCTCGTGTTCAAGTACCGACTCAGATAGGTTGTTGTTCGCACGCACGGAATAAAAGCAAATACAATCCCACGTAACACGATGTATGTATAAATGACAGACTATAATAAGTTGCTGGAGGTCAATCGATGAGTCCAAATATAGGAATATTGCCACGGGTATTTCTACCTGTCTCACCTATTCTGTGTTTTGTTTATGATCGGTTTGTATGTAAACAAGTAGTAAGTTATCGTCTGCGGACTATACCTTGAAACCATAAAACGAAGGATACACAGACAGCCTGTGTGTCCGGTTTAGAGAGGTTCTACTGTAACATACCGGGAATGTAACGTTGAGGACACGCATGTACACGAATCAACAATTCGTTCCCACGAAATAACAATTCGTTCCCACGGGAACGAATTGTTAATTCGTGGGAACGAATTGTTATATCATGGGAAAGAATTGTTAATTCGAGGGAACGAATTACTATATCGTGGGATCGAATTGTTAATTCGAGGGAACGAATTGTAAAATTGAGGGAACGAATTGTTATTTTGTGGGAGCGAATTGTCAATTCGAGGGAACGAATTGTTATATCGTGGGAACGAATTGTTAAATTGAGGGAACGAAAGGGGACTCCGTACAATTCACTGTTAGGCACATGAGGATACTGTAACATGTATCATAAGCTGGAGATAGAAATGTCGGACATGACAGACACGCCCCGATACCCAAACAACGATTTAGTATAGGTCATATACTGTGAAGGGTTTGCAATTGACATGTTTTATAAAACAAGTAAAGAATGTTAATGATAGAAAGCAAACACACATGAGACACGCCATGTGATTTTGTACCTTCGGACATCTGCGTAATTTCATGAAATACGTTTACAATAAATTTCATAAATAAAGTCAAAAGCTGAAAAATTTTCAGAGCACATGCGGGATTTTTTGTCAACTTTTGACGCCATTTACGGAAATATTTTAACTTTTGTGAACCTTTTTCATGAAATTACGCAGATGTCCGAAGGTACAAAATCACATGGCGTGTCTCAAATACATATAATGAGCATTTTGTAAATTGATAAATACTAATGATTTGCGTGTTTTATAGCGCACTAAAATTTCTGTTTAAAACCTTAGATTTTTCACGAAGAATCGAGTACCGTTTTTGTTACAATTCACTGCTCGCAAATATTGCCTTCAATGATAAGACTTGATGTTACGACAAAACTATAGAAACATTTGATCACGTATGTTTGGCGAAATAAGGAGCGAACATTGTTGCATTCGATGCACATATTTCAACAAAGTCACTTCTGCTATTTGAATGTAATTGAAGTAAACCTACTCAAATGACGTCCAACACTGCGTTACAGGGGCCCGTTTCACTAAACTTCTTACGACTAAAATGTTCGAAAGTGCAAATTTAAGATCGTCTGTAAATTTTTCAATTTATGGATTTACATTTATTGAGCATAGGCTGCGTATGCAGCCTATGCTCAATAAATGTAAATCCAACAATTATTAACAAGAAAACATTGTTAATGTGAAATTTACAGACTATCATAATTTTGCACTTTGCAATTTTGAACATTTTAGTCGTAGGAAGTTTAGTGAAACGGCCCCCAGATCTCTACTAGCACGTGACCACACACAGAGGTAATGCAAGTTTTATTTTACAACGATTACAAACAAGCGTGAAAGCACTCAGACAATTTATTTCCTTGATGCATATGAAATCGTTGTCTTTATTGTATTGCGTGAGGAAACCGGAGTACCCAGAGGACTCCCACTTCTGCGATCTGGCAACCGCCTTATTCATTCATACCTGAGCGAGGACCATTTGCACTGACCAGACAAAGAATCAACTGGGCCGATCAGCAACCAGCAACATTCAATGGCTCTGGCTGTGTCAGAAGAACTGGGGCATGTGGCATTTGAGGCCAGTCTACTACAGTGGAACATCTCTAAACCGGACACCCTGGGAGGTCCCCAGGGTGTCCGGCGTAGAGAGGTTTCACTGTAGATCAGGTATTTGATCATTCTGAGATATAGCTGTTTGCTATGCGATCAAGAACAGACAGTATCACCAGAGATAAATGACCAGGACACACATCGAAAATAAGAGCACACGTGTTTTCTTGGTGTCCTGTTTAGAGAGGTTTCATTGTACCTTCTATGCTCGTACATGCGTTACAATCTTGTAAGCATATGCTTATATGTATACTGTTTGTTAGAGGCATCGCGGATGTTTCATAGAATGAATAGCGAACAGTTTAGCCACAGATCAGACTGCGCTGCCGCGCAATCTGATATGGGGCTACACTGATCGCATATTACATAAGCCCTATTGCCTCAGTCACCGTCACAATTGAGACACGCCATGTAATTTTGTAACTTCGGACATCTGCGTAATTTCATTAAATACGTTTACAAAATTCACAATAGTTTTCATAAATAAAGTCAAAAGTTGTACATATAATATAATTCCGTATGGACTGTGAAAATTGTGTCAACATTTGACGCCATTTACGGAAAATAAACGTATTTCATGATTACGCAGATGTCCGAAGGTACAACATCACATGGCGTGTCATTATTAAATCGAGTATTTTCACCATGTGCGTAAATAATGGACATGACTGCATCACTAATGTGTGCGCAATCCCCGTTCTGTATTAACCTTTAGCCTGCTGATCGCGAAAACTGTCGTCTGCTGTTGCTTTATTTGTTGCCCTGTTTCTCAATAAAAACATGGTTTGACATCACTTTAGAATCATTTCCAATGGAAATGATTCTGAAGTGCTGTCAAACCATGTTTTTGATGAGCAAAATCGAAAATAAAACATAAACAGCAGACGACAACATTTCATTCAGCAGGCTAAGGGTTAACATATACGAACTGACCAACGCTTTCCACAATACCATGTCCCCTGCGCTACGCATGCTAACCTATTGACGCAGCTAGCATAGGCGCATGCGTAGAAATCAGTAGCTCATGAATATTCGCGAAATCTTATGAATATTCGTCAATAATCGTGTGGGAGTAGCATCCGAGACGAGTCACGTGATTCCATACTACTTAAAGACACCAGGAACTTTTGATTGCGGATCATAGAACATCTCGCGGTTGCAAACAGGAAAAGAAAAGTTTATTCTTCTAGTGGGACATTACAAACTACGTAACAACTAGAGCCCGGAAACAAAACAAACAGAAATATCCGTGCTATTTAGAAAACAGGGAACTAAAAGGTAAGTGAAATTACTTTGTATTCCAACTATTGAATGGATATAAGTATAATAGTGATACGGTGCGGGGTATATTGAAATATGTCTAAAATACAGTTAACAAATACGTATATTGCACATTGAACTCTGTGATTATTAGCTCGAATCCAAAGCATTATATGTGGCAAGAATGCATATAATGTATACATATGTATACATTATATGCATTCTTGCCACATTCCCATTTATTCATATTTTACTGAAGGAGAAGAATTCACATAAGCTCTGTGAGCTTGTTTTCTAATCCTTATTCACAGTTACTTTATATGTATTTTGATGCATATATATATATATGTATATTATTTGAAATAAATATTGTTTAAACTAAAGCATTATATGCATTGAAATTCCATCGTTTACAATATGTGGTGTGGCTGGTTAAATGTGGTTTAAGGGCTTTGCGACCAGAGTAGATCCAGACCAGTCTGTGCATCCGCACAGTCCGATCAGGATCTGCACTGTTCACGACTGGAGAAATGTGGCTTAAGGGCTTTGCGACCAGTGTAGATCCAGACCAGCATGTGCATCCGCACAGTCTGATCATGATCTCCACTGTTGGCCGTTCCATCAATGAAACACCGACGCGATCAGCGTAGCCTCAGATCAGTCTGCGCGTAAGCGCAGTCTGATCTGAGGCCTACGCTGGTCGAAAATGCTCCTAACAAGGAATATAGATACAACAGGCTACAGGAGTGTGCTATTCGATCGGGAACTACATTGAGCACAAATCGTATCCGCACAATTTCTCCAGTCACAGCCAAATACGAGACACGCCATATGATTTTGTACTTTCGGACATTTGCGTAATTTCATTAAATACGTTTACAAAATTTACAATATTGTTCATGAATAAAGTCAAAAGATAACAAAATCAGAATGCATGCGTACTATGATTATGCAGGTACTCGTCCACTTTAGACGTCAATTACGGAAAATATTTTAAATTATGTAAACGTATCTAATGAAATTACGCAGACGTCCGAAGGTATAAAATCGCATGGCGTGTCTCAGATATCTTTTCCGTCAGATGATTACGTGGGTTTGACAATTAACAATATTTCATTGCCATCGATTTCCCACTGAAGGCAGTGGGACGTCAAATTAAACGTCGGGAAAACTAAACACCTCTGTATGAACTCAATACTTGTGTAGTCTATAGCTTAGCATCGGTACATCGGTGACCTATAGGTTTGAAATCACAATAGGCTTAACTGTATTGTAATTATAAGGTTAACTGTATTGCAATTTTCAAATTTGCGTCGTATATCAGAAAATGATAGTTTGGAAAATTCGTTTAATGGCGACGCGCTAGCGTCGCCATTAAACATGTTTTCCAAACTATCATTTTTTGATATACGACGCAAATTTCAAAATTACAATGCGGTTAACCTATTTCTAATGCACTCCTTTACTACTGGCGTATTTTAAAGCTATTTGTAGGTGTTGAAGGGACAAATAGAAAAGTAGGTTCGTACCGTGAATGGGAAAACATATCTGGCGCGGCAAGGAAACGGGATGTGCTCGGCAGAGCCTCGCCCATCTCGTTTCCTAAGCCTTGTCAGATATTTGTTCCCATTCACGGCACTAACCTACAATACTCTCTATATCTTCGGACTTCCAGTAACGTTGAAGGATATGTTTTCGGCGATGATATCAGTTACGATAATCAATGGTGTCTTAAATCCGGTATCACATGTTAATTGGCGATAAAAAAGGAACAAAAGAACTAATGGATTTCAATAAAAGTAATTGAAGCCATAGTTAGTTCCGGTATCCGGAGATATGGATATTATGGCAAAATTTGTTAGTATTATATAGAGAATAGTAGGTTAGTGCCGTGAATGGGAAACAATATCTGGCAAGGCTCAGGAAACGGGATGGGCGAGGCTCTGCCGAGCACATCCCGTTTCGGTGCCGCGCCAGATATTTTTCCCATTCACGGCACTAACCTAATATTCTATTTATCCCGTCAACACCTACAAATGGCTTTAAAATGCAAAACAATAACCCCAGTCACCGCACATATTAGGTCGTATATCAAAAATGTTTCACGGCACCATGTTTCACGGCACATACGCACTTGACGGGATAAAATGAGATTATGGCATGTTTGGCCAATCTAGCTCGCGAGCCAGTAACATATCCTGGTGTTTGCTTTTAAAACTTTCTGAATGGAGTGGGTTTCTATTTCGCATTTGCTCTGAACATTTTCTCAGCTTTCGGTGTCATTTAGGGGAAAATATCG
Source organism: Conchocele bisecta (assembly GCA_029237695.1). Taxonomy (NCBI): domain Eukaryota; kingdom Metazoa; phylum Mollusca; class Bivalvia; order Lucinida; family Thyasiridae; genus Conchocele; species Conchocele bisecta. The sequence goes on along the minus strand of CM055273.1, from coordinate 55,032,137 downwards.
TAGGTTTTGTAAATATTTTTCATGATATATTGCACAGCTGATGTATGTTATAACCACGATGGAAATGATTTTGAAGTGCTGTCAAAGCATGTTGTAAATTTAAAAAAAAGGTGGAATAGTGTTTTTGTCCTTTATTAATCACCATACAACATACATCATATATCTGCGCGAAATTGATTATATAAGTATGCAGCTGTCAATATATTTCTAGCACGCGGGCGGGGGTGGCGCGTGAAACTCAGTGAAATATACAGCGAGCTCAACATATTAGTTTGACATTTTGAGAAACGTCATGTGATTTTGTACCTTCGGACATCTGCGTAAAGGTACAAAATCGCATGGCGTGTCTCATATTAGCTTGACATATGTGACAAGCTCTGCGATTCTGCACATAACAAGATTTGCGATATCTCATGAAATCTATTTACAACATTTACGATATTTTCCGTAAATATCGTCGAAAGTTGACGGAATGTTCAAAGCAAACGTGGAATATAATTTCACATTTGCTTTGAAAATTTCGTCCACTATCGACGTCATTCACAGTTTCTGTAAACATTGTTAAATAAAATTCACACATCTTCTGAGGTAAAATATCACATGGCTCGTCTCATATTATCATTGCGAAATGGTGAGCGGATCATGATCTACACTGATCAGCAATGTTATACAATGGGGTCAGCGTGTAAGTGCACACACGAACGAACACGACAGGTTGGTTCGCTACCCACCCAAAGTGTATGTTGTTACCACTCAGTTGAACCGTCTCGCCGAGACGGTTCAACTGAGTGGTAACACCATACACTTTTGATGCGAAATGAGAAAAAATGTAGAAAAATATTTACATTTTCTTTTATACATGCATTACAGTGGGGTCAGCGTGTAAGTGCACACACGAACGAACACGACAGGTTGGTTCCAACCTGTCGTGTTCGTTCGTGTGTGCATTTACACGTGGGGTACTGTAAGTCGAGTTTTGTCAGATCGTAGCTCATTTTATATGAAGAGTAAACGTTTTTTTCACAACATTTGTTGTCGATTTATATTAAAATAAGTGCCCTATGTAAAATAGACAGCTATAGAAAACATGTTATGGCAACACTATAATTATGGTGTACTTATGCAATACTTATATGTTATTTGATTTGTATGTGGATATATGCACGAGTTCAGCAGCGTGCGATATCGCGCGACTTTAATAGCGCGATATCGTTGGGCTGCGGAACGAGTGTTATATATTCACATACAAATTAAATAACCTTTTTATAAATAAAATAAACAAATTATTTGTGATTTAGAAGGAACTATTTTGCCGACACTGACCAATATGAGCTCACGAGACGTCACTTCATTACTCATGTAAGATATTATATGTATTGTCTATTTTGGGGGGCAGCTCGAAAACCTAAGTTTGGAAAATTACAAACTCGGACCTATTCATTGTAATCGATTGCTACTACACTATAAGCTATCTGAACCGGATATAGAGACCACCCCGGTATGTTTGAGTATCGTTAGTTGATTTTAAACAATGTGTATTAACCAGTTCAACCCTAACACACTGGAATGAATGTTGATACGTTAATTTTGCAACCAATCCAACCGTCACAAAATGTTGTTGTTTTTTTTTTATAAAATTGGGATGTGAAAATATGAAAATATATTTAAAAAAACATACTTGCAAAAAGTGCAGATCCTAATGAGACGGCTCGCTACGAGCCGTCTCATTTGGATCTGCACTGTTTGCAAACACAGTTATAGCTGGTTGTCGGGTTCAAAGGGTTAAGCAATATGTTACAGCTCAAATAATATTGTTTGTTTAAAAGTCATGGGATTTGGTCGAAATATATTTACGTGATGATAGGTCATATGGAATAATACATAGTAATACACTAAAACGTAAGTATATTTAACAGTGTCCACAATAACAGATAAAGTAGAAACACCAATGTACGCTAATCCGTAGAAACAAAATTACTACCACGCTCCATACAAGGGTAGCAATGTAACCCCATCTCTTTAATGTAACACATGGAAGAGTGACTTTTGCAATCGGTTATCCGGCGTGTTTGCTATGTCAGCGATATAAAACTGTCATAGCTGTATCAATAAAGTATTAATAAAGAGCATACACATGCAGAAATGTTACCGTGTCAAAGTGTTTATCTGACATTTACATGTGTGTCTTGTAAATTTGAAAGCTTCATTTCGTTATGTTGAATGTTGAACAACAACAAGAGAAAATATGGCTTCCATGGGAAAATGATTTACCTGTTGTAATATTTTTGACAATTTACCAGTTCTATATCAAATAGTATTTGTCTAAAGGTATAAAATATACAGTTTATAAATTTTAAACTACATTAAACAGGTTTGGGTATGCACTGCGGTTGCTCACATTTTTTTAATGGGTTAAATTGTAGCCGTAGATAACGATAACATATTGGAGGCGAATTATTGTAGCTAGCCAATCCGTGCCGTTGCGCGTCACATATTTCAGGGATATTCATGCGAATTGCAATGTTGAGCGGTGCAACAATGAATAATTAATAAATTTCCCTCTGTCATGTTCCATTGCCGAGGGCTGCTATAAGGTCGCGGGTCTATTGTGTTTGTCAACGTCGTAGTTCACGGACGGGGGTTTATCTGGATGTATGCGCCTGAATTGGATATGTGAACACCCAAAGCAGGTCAATTACGCCTCGACTCTTGTATTATTTTTCGTATAAAGTTTTTATTATTTTATTATTTCAACGATTTTGATGAAGCAATGCTTACGGAAGGCATAACATGATGTGCAATACGTGACTGCTGATCGTTTCCTCATCTTTGCAGCCTGTCCCCCACGTCGATGCGAAAATGGCCTGTGTTTGCGGCACACATATCCAAAACACGCACCTGCATTCGGCTTGAATCCCCTCCGTGGTACAGTGAAACCTCTCTAAACCGGACACCATGGGACCTCTCCAGGGTGTCCGGCGTAGAGAGGTTTCACTGTAAATCAGGAATTTAATCAATCTGAGCCACAGTTGTGTGCTATGCGATCACGAACATACATTAACATCCGAGATAAATGACCAAGACCACATATATAAGATAAGATATGTTTTCATGGTGTTCGGTTTAGAGAGTTTCCACTGTAGTTGACATTATATCAATCTACGCATGCGCAACATGTATCACTGACTTAAATCTACATTTCATACATCAACCAGTTCTAAAAAAAATATGACGGTGACGTCACCCTTAATAAGTATATTTCCAAACAAAAGGCGTGATGTTGGAATTGTAATATCACTCAAATGGTTTTTTCTTTTAGATGGGGATGAATTTACAAACCGAATACCCCATAATGGGTGGTTGGCATAACATAGCAATACGGACGCCACCCTACAAGCTAGCACTAGTGTATTTTACATACAAAACTTGCAAATGCATTTACATCTATGGACAAATGGATTTGTTTTTAACCCTTTCAACTCCAAGTAACTTAATAGGATGTTCCATGCCAATGTTTCACGCTATTTCATTAATTTTGTTCATTCAAATTATCCCATTCTTCTAAAAGGGTAATCTGTATGACGTTTAAAATTATTAACAAACAGTGGAGATCCTGATGAGACGGCTCGTTACGAGCCGGCTCATCTGGATCTGCACTGTTTGCAAACAGTGTCTCTATAGAGGTATGTGGTGTTAAAAGGGTTAAACATACACGCCTGTAGCGTTGCACTGTATCTATACCATTTCTTTCGCGGATTCTCTTAATGCACCGCATGAGTAAAACTGTCAGAATTACGTCCAATCCTGGCAAATATAGGCGAAATATACACCAAACGTGACACTGTCTAATAATATCACTCCATGAAGAACCAGGCATCGTTATATAGGCGGCTGGCTGCGAATAAGGACCTTAATACATATGCAACACATATAGGTTCCTGTCTTTCCGCTCACTGCCATGGCTGATTTAGAATTGCACTACTTTTTTGAAATGTGAAAGCATAGTCTGATCTGGGGCTATGCTGGTCGCATATATCCCCAGCATAGGAACATACACATTTGTCACTGATGAAATACAAATACATGTACGACCAGCTTAGACCCAAAACCCTTGCGCATATGGACATGCACAGTCCGAAATCAACTCATTTTAAAACACCCATCATGCTTCAGAAGAAAATGAATGTATTTGGATTGCGCATGCGTGGCCTGCGCAGGGTCTAAACGGATGACCATTCAGTTCCGTATTAATACATGTACAACATATGCCATGCTTCCAAAATAGTATACATATCGCATTCAGAAGTGAGCTAGCAGGGCAGGTGGTAGTTCTGAGTACATAATTATATTACATTGCATTACATATTGTATTACATAAGCGTTATGATGGAGTAATATTTCCAAATTTGCGTTTGAAGCAGATTATTGCTATATTTTGTGCGCGTTATTCCGTATTTTTTTACCGTTGACTGCGGTGTAGCGATATAGTGCAACCTATTGCCTTTAAAACGTGCAACTAGACAGGTGGTAGATCATGCACAATGTTATAGGACTCATTTCTCCAATCACCGCCATATTTACAGTGGGACCTCTCTAAACCCGACACCAAGCAAATATATGTGATCTCATTGTGAGAGGTTTCTTGGTATTGCATCTCAGATAATAATCCCATGTTCATGATTGCAACGGACATAAGTATGTCCCATAATTGTTATATGCCTGATTTACAGTGGAACATATCTAAACCGGACACAGGTGTGTCCGGTTTAGAGAGGTTCCACTGTAATAAATAATTCCCCAATACTGATATTAACCAGGAACAAACATTGTCCATGTGGGACCCCGGTCTAGAAATCGGTCATGTCGGCGCATAGATGCGGAAATGTAATGTAAATACTACCGTATGTATATAAGACGCTACTGCCGATAGGGAGCATTTACGGTGTTACATTTCCGCATCGAGATGCACATGCAGTTGATAGCACCACATGTATATATTGATGAAAGAGCTGTTCTGCATGATCTTTTTGCGCTCGGATACGGCCGGTCACTTGTGGTTGAAGTCGTCAGTAGAAGAAGGGGAGTTAACCCCATCTTCCACTGAACCCTTCAGTCGATCCTTCGTGTCTTGTCTACATTGGACCTACATTTCTGTACGTGGTTGCCGCTGCACATTTGTTGCTGGAAGGGAACAGTGGATAAAGGGGGCCAACTGCCTATGGAGTTATCATCCTTCCGTTAAACCCTTCAATCGATCATTCTGTGTAGTCCTTAGTATCTGGTTTAGAGAAAGTTTGGTATGAAGGGTCAGTGAAAGAAGGTGGCGAACTCCATTTGGAGTTCGCCCCCTTCTTCCACTAACCACTTCAGTTGACTTTTCCGTGGTTTCCCTGGTGGTGCCTGGTGTAGTGTTGTTCTGCCCTTTTCTGCACGCGGATTCGGTTTCAACGTTGGCGTTGAAGTCGTCAGTGAAGGGGGCTAACTCCTTTTGTAGTTAGCCCCCTTCTTCCACTAGCCACTTCAGTTGATCAGTCTGTGGTTAGATTGGTGGTGTCTACTCTAGATTGGTCTATATGTCTGCACGCGGCTGCGGCTGCAAGTTTGAGGTTTCAGCCTCCAGAGGCTCTGACCTGTCTAATCGGCTAGATGCTTTGGCGTATGAGATGAACCACACATCTTCGGCGGCAGTTATGTTCCACGTTTATATGCACATACAGTTGATAGCCCCACATGTATATATTGATGAAAGTGCTGTTCTGTATGATTTTTTTGCGCTCGGATGCGGCTGGTCATTCCACGTTTTGCTGCTGACGAACTTTTGGCTGTTAAACACATTAAATCTAAAATATATTTAAAAGTAAGTACTTTTTTACCAATAAGAAAAAAGTCACCCTCCCCAAAAAAAATTATTTGATGAAATTCCATCAAATATTGATTTTATTGCGAAAAAAAGATTTTCCTATGGGAATTTAACATGGGGGGCTAAAAATATATTTTTTAAAAATATTTTTTTTATTTGTGGACCGATTATGAAAATACAACTTGTTTCTTAGTTACATCATTTTCAAGCTATCTCGCCAGGTTTCTGAGTTAAAAAACGAAAATGTTTGGAAATTGACTCCCCATGTTAAATTCCCATAGGAAAATCGTTTTTTCGCAATAAAATCAATATTTGATGGAATTTCGTGAAACAAATCTATTTGGGGAGGGCGACTTTTTTGTTATTGCTGACAACGTACTTACTTTTAAATGTTTTTTAGATTTAATGTGTTGAATGGCCAAATGTTCGTCGGCAGCAAAACGTGGAACAGACAGTAACTGCTTGCTTAGACAGTACACGTATAGTGGAATCTCTCTGGCCCAGACATCTTAGCGACATCAGCTATATTTGGATGGGTTGCACCGTATATCTAATGCACAGTAGAACCGGACACGCATGCAGTCTGTGTATCGTATCTTTAATTGTATGGGTTTCATTGGTGTATACGCTTATACACGTACACGTAGTGTTGTTCGTGCCGTCCAAGCTCTGTGTTGAACAGTGAATTACCCATTCATCATTGTCAAGTAAAATTGGATTTTTATTTTATTACACTAAATTTCATTCCGCAACAATTTGTTTCTGTGTCCTCAATTATACCGAGTATCAGTTATCGGGTTATCTTGACAGCCTGCTTGCAGAGTTCATTCCTTCTTGGGTTATACTTTTGGGCCCGTTTCACTAAACTTCGCACGACTAAAATGTTCGTAAGCTCAAATTTAGAATCTTCTGGAGATTTCAAATGTTGGATATACATTTATTGAGCATAGGCTGCATATGCAGCCTATGCTCAATAAATGTAAATCCAATACTTGTTTACAAGAAAACTTTGCTAATGTGATATTTACAGACTATCATAATTTTGCACTTACGAAGTTTAGTGAAACGGCCCCCTGGTGAATGCATGTGAGATCATGACTGGACCAAATAAATTTGTGATATACAATTTAGTGCGATATATTACTGGACGACCACAGTTGCAAGGCAAAAACGATTGGCGGATTTATAGTTCGCCCTAATTTCTAAGCCAATCGCTGGCCAGTATCGAGCTACACTTATTTCACATATTGCAAGATCTAACCCCAATAAGTTACATATTACCAGATGTAATCATTAATTATTTGACAGGAAATGGAAAAGCAATACTCGTATGTTTGATGCACAGTAACATTTGGCTGAACTATAAATATGTTATTGTTCACATGACCTGCATTTGGTGGTCTCGGGACTTCGGCACATACTTATGTCGTTCTTGCAAAGAATCTATTTCCGTGTCAGTATTGATACTGACACGGAATTCGAGACCACCAAATACAGCTTAACAAGACGCGTTTGATGCGCCATATTTCATTAAAAATTCGTTACATAATAAGGACAATATAACACAATACATTCTTTGAATTGGAGACGCATCTGGAAGTTTCATTAATTGTAAGTTGTTCTTGTATCCACGTGATCATGCTCCTTGATATTACTATGGTACTCGTATTTCTCATTCGACGAACTTCCGTCAAAAACATGAAATGCATCCGTACATTTCCATGTTGTATCTGCATTATGTCGACATTCGGCGAATCTATTAATATCGTTTAAGTATGTTCAAGCGTATTGAATCATTTCAGCCGGAAAGTGGAATATCGGCTCATTGACCGGATACTATCTCATTTGTATGTGGGAACGGCCACCGGTCGGCAATAATATACGTTTACATACATTTTACTGTTGCGTTGAAGTCTCCCGTGTCCTAAGCAAGTTCCCGATTTCAACGTTTTCCAGTCTGAGAATATGTGTGAACTAGAAACAGGAAGGAGGTTAGACTAAAGTACAGTTGGACATCTAATCTAACATATCCGAGTTTATCCCCTGTGTTAAATATGAGGCGAAATCATATGTAATGATTACATATGATTTCGCCTCATATTTAATACAGAGGATAAAACTATATTGTTTAACAGTAATTGTTCAATTTGTAGACCGATTTTAAAAATCTAACTTTTGTTTTATTAGTTACATCATTTCCAAGCTATCTCTCCAGGTTTCGGTGTCAATTCTTTTTTTTTTCGTTTTCGACCTTTTTGTCCCATGTTAAATTCACATAGAAAACTCGTTTTTGCAATAAAATTAGTGACAGTTGGTAGAACCATAACAATTTGTTCACAGTGCACACAGTAGAAGAAACAAAATCATGAATACAATCAGTAGCCTATTTCACCAACATTGCAAAGTATACTTTTCTAGCAAAGTATACTTTGAGGGAGAAATTTTCAATTTCAGGATAAATTTATTAATTTTTATTATACTGAATTATTACATTATACTGCCATTTTGGCTGTGATAATGTAATACATTCAGTATAATAATTCTGCATACTTTTAATCATCAAATATATGCAGTGGTTAGTTCTATATGAAATAATGCATTTTGGGAAACAAATGATTACTCCCTCAAAGTATACTTTGCTAGATAAGTATACTTTGCAATGTTGGTGAACTAGGCTACAGAGGTTATGTGATGTGCATGTTAGTCTCCGCATGAGGACAAATATATTATCAGACCGTTAGGTTTGTTTACATGATGGTATATGTTAACACTAATAATACAATATTGAACAAAGGAAACATGGTACCTACGAAACAGTATGAAAATGGTATATGGTATCTGACTGACATGGTGGTACGTTCGGCCGCGGATACCAAACCACGTGGTCTGGATGTGATGGTTGTTTCATCCGTGGGTGCAATACACATGCACGTTTATTTTCACATACTGTACAGCCTAATAACTACGTGGATGGGGGTAACATATGTGTTACTATTTTCTAGAGTATTGAACATTCTGCAGATAAATTTGAATAGGACAAAGTTTAAAGACGTCGCGCACAGTGTTGCCGGCTTGACATAGTCGTTTCTGGTAAAATGCCAATTCATCTACGTTAAATTTAGAATTATAAATGTTAGTAAATGTTCAGAAATATGATTCGGCAATACAATTATGATGTTTTAGTGATATCCCTACTGTACACTAGTGAACAAAAATACATGTTTCGCCTTAATTACGGGGTTAAAAACGTTGCAAACGTGTAACATCAAAATTATACTATTTTCTCCCCGGGGTAACCACTCATATATAATGACGGTCATTTTTTTACGGGAACAAACGTACCTGCTCCTCGCATGTTCGCGTTAGTGAAGTAATATGCATTTTAACGACGTTGTTTTCAAAATGGCCGAAAACCTGGAGTTGAAGTATAGGATAGACGTGTAAGAGAGATACGAACTAGCATTTCGTGGACGTACTGGCTAGAAATGATGAGATATTTAGCGTTTTTTCATTTACTAATGCGAATAAAAAGATATAATTTCAAAATGTACATTTGCTTTACATATCAAATATCAGAAACTATTTTTAGTCATGGTAGAAAACGGCAGTTCTCGGGGTAGTTGTTCTAAACTGTAATTAAACTAAATTTGCACTTACGAACATTTTAGTCGTACGAAGTTTAATGAAACGCGCCCCTGGTAAAGATGAACCCCATAATTAAATTACCATTCACATGCTCCCAACCTGCAGCCCGCCGCAGTAAATGAAGAAAGAACAACTGCAAGACAGAGACATACAATACTATGAACAGAATAAAGAAATACGTGACCGTCACCAAAGAAGACATGGCAGAACATACAGTGCTAATTACAATGCTGAAGAACAAAGATGATATAGTGACAGACGTAACTAGAACATACAAACATTACAAAATGACGCCAATAACGCCATAATTCTGACGTTGCGTGACGTTACAATTCGTTCTCCAACACTGTGCGCGACGGCAAACAGCGTTACATTCCGTCCGATTCAAATTTCTCTGCAGAATGTTCAGACTATCGACACAAGTAATACTGATAAATTTGGTATTGGCGGACTCGTAGTGATAATGGCTGAAACATGGTCATCATTAAAATGAAGAAACCGCAGTCATATTGATGAAAAATAAGATTTACCTGATACATAATGGGCGCCGCCATTACCGCAGTGTATACAATAGACCACGCGGTACCATACCCTGGAGACAGACAATGCAAAATGTCATACCATTATGTTTCAACAGTAGAAGAAAATCAGAATATACATTGATTGCAAACAAAATGGATTAAGATCATTTGTCTCCCGGCGGCCCAAACATCGACATTAAATCTACCCTGACGAAACATTATAAATTGTCCGTTTTTCCCTTGAGCAAAATAGTTTTACCAATGAATATAACTGGACGAGACAGGAAACTGAATAACCGGTATATTTTGTCAACACGTGACGAAATCGCTATTGGCAGGTTTCGTTTTCCAGTCTCACGGGACACCGAAAGCTGTCTTCCGGAATACAAATGAGGATATATCTACGGACGGAGGGTAACGACCGTGTGTAACACATTTCCATGCCAACATTACTGCATTTGCCATGCGTACTTTAAGTTAGAGCCGTTTTTGTTACTCGTCGCAAAAAGGGGTGTATTGAACTGTGAGTAGTGCAGGCCACGCAGTCTGATCCGGGCCTGCACTATTTAATAATCGGTTGGGAAAGCATTCCCAAATGAAAACATGTGATCTATGTTTGTTAACCAGGCGCTACAATGGTCATACGCCAGATAAGCACAATTTGTCATGGCGAGTCGTACTTATAATTATCTATACATATCAACTGTAATTCATTCATAATTCTTATTAAGATGAAACAAATCAGCGGCGTTTTCTCCCAGAATGATACCACAATCCACACAGCCACGTGCGTTCGATCCATATAGTGTATTATACCATACCGTCCCCCGTGGCGTTAGATATATTAAGCCTTTATAAATTGTGTTGTTTTCGACAAATTTCTGTCAGTTGCGAAATGAATCGTGGCAGATGGGCTGATTTGCATACAGATCAGTAAACACGTAGTTATCGGCGGCAGACATAGCCTCTCGCGATGAGTTTTGGCGGCACCAACACGTGTCTATATCTGATGGTTTGTATTGCAACGCGTCTCTATTGCCATACTTCTGGACATAAAAAACCCTACCAGGGTTTTCAAAAACTGACCATTTCGGGCTTTGTTTCATTGGTACATATATTTGATTCTGGGAGTTTGAAACACAAGTGACAATACTGTTTTATGTAAAATGTGTTAAAATTGTAGTCTCTAACGTTGGCCTGTCCGTGCCAATAGTTGGCCAATTTATTTGATGAGAAAATGCGCATGCCCAGGTTTATTTGTGGCTGTGAATGGAGAAATGAGGCTTATGAGATTTGATGATCTACATTGCATGTTGGTAGCATGGCATGTGCTTCATTTATGGAATGGCGAACAGTGCAGATCCAGATCAGCCTGTGCGGATGCACAGGCTGATCTGGATCTACACTGATCGTAAAACCCATAACCGCCATTTCGCCAGTCACAGTCACAGTTTAGAATTGAAAAACACATACAAATGCTGCAGATCATGACGAGCCGGCTCCTCTGAAACGGTTGCATTTACACATGTTGGACGTATGGTTTGTGTGGTTGATAGGGTTAACGCAATATACTTCTGGTTACTGTCCATATAAAACATTGCATGCCATACTAGTAGTCGTGATATGACAGAAACGTTACATCAGTTGAGAAATATGCATAATTGTGTCTCTGGTCGCAGCTTATTTGTCATATTGATTACATAATCTGAATATTCCTAGGTATACTGTAATATATGTAGCTATCATTTTACTATTCATCGTGATCTGAGCGTCCAGCAAACTTTGAACTAAGCCTGGACATGCGCCAATGGGTTGAATAGAACTTTGTACTGATACAGTTACACTGTTCTTAAGGACTGACTTTATAGAATATGACCTTTTGTTTCAAATGTAGTGGAATCATACCTGTGACTGAATATCTTTGAAGTTCTTCTTAGAGTATATTATACAGAGCATTGAGTTGCCATCTCCGCCATTTTAGTTTGTACTTGTTTACACTTAGAGGGTTTGGCACCTGCAACAAATAATATGGCAGACAATCTAATAAAAGTTGGTGCAATACATCCCACATATATAAACTGTAGGTATAGCCAACGTCATATATATATTATATATTATTTCAACAAACTACACAAAAAGCTAGATATCTGAGTTTTTCTACCATCACTCACAGAATATACAATGTACACTTTTGCAATGTGTAAAATGTCAAACTGATGCACTGCCTATTATTAGAAGTGCATCTTCTACAGTAAAGAACGTATATACTCGCACAGGAGACAAGTAGACAGTAGTGACAATACACTCATATAACTGCTTACAAGTCACTGGATTCAATACAGTATTTATGGTAATACAGGTATGTATCTACAGCACTGTGTATTTTTCTTACTGTTACACAGTCTTTACTGAATTCTCAAACATTTTAACAAAGGGTCAACAAACCCTTCAGCTATCATACTTTGAATATAAATGCACTGTGTAGGACATGCATGTAGTAAGAAGAGATTGCTTACATGTATGTTATGCATTTTCCCCATCACATTTACGAAGCAATTATGAATCCCCACGGGTCCTTAAATTCATAAAGCACATTACTGTTTTATTCTTCCAGATCTGAACGTGCAGCAAACGACAGTAGCTGGGCCCGAAAATAAAATTACATCATACTGTTCGATGGTCACTGCATATTTTTAAACTTCACATACACATAGTCTAAACAATTGATTGCGATATCATACACTAATTTGACTGTTTCGTTTACAAGATACAAGATACAATATAGTTTTCTGTAAAATATAAATAGGAATGTAGGAAATTAATGTTAGTGTTGCGATATGTATGTAACTCACGCACATAAGGTGTGTATTCGAGCATGGTTATATCAGTCGGTTAGAGCGATGGTACGCTAAATCAGAGGTCCCATGTTCGCGTCCCGGGCCGATGCGCATCTTTTTCACCCGGTGACAGTTGGCGTTCAACTGGGGAACCGTGACTGATATATACTCCGAGATCAACCACGATGTAGATCCCTGTCCCATAAAATCACGAATTCGGGAACGAATTCTACTTGAATGAGGCATGGCACAGTATGTATGTAATTAACGATGGGCATATGGTTTGTTCTTCGAGCCCGGTTACCTCAGTCGGTTAGAGCGATGGTAAACCAGAGGTCCTCGGTTCCATTCCGGGCCGGTGCGTATCTTACACGCCCTGTGGCATTAGTACATGCAATGTATAATTGTTTATTCATATTTGGCACGCGGCTTATGCGCCCAATAGTACAGTGGAACCTCTCTAAACCGGACACAGAGGAGCCATGTTAGTTGTACTTAATTTGTATTTGTTTAATTGCCATTTACCTCTATTGACAATGACTGTAATGATCGCAAAGCATCCACGCGTGTCTTGACGTAGTCATCTGCCTGTTTTCCAGTGGAACCTCTCAAACCCGACACCCAGGGGGCCTCCCATGGTGTCCGGTTTAGAGGGGTTCCACTGTAGTATAAATCAGGCGACTGCAGAACAGCCGTATGTTCCATTGCTTTATCGTGGGTTGTGCCTGTCCCTAATCGGCTATTGAGTTGCAAGACATAGACCGCTAATTCCATTAACTAACTCTTGGAAATGTTGTTGCCCATAAAACGAGTCACCATACATATGAAAACTATGCTTTCGTCGTTTCGGACAAGTGTAAACTATAATCTGCTGAGCGACGTAAAAATATGCAGTTTGATGATGAATGCATTTTACATTATAAGCTGTGTGTTTAGATGGTGTATTCATTTACAGAATTGCGAACATTGTAGAGCCTGACCAGGCTGCGCGGATACATCCGCGCAGTCTGGTCAGGGTCTACAATGGCTGTCAAAGGAATAACTGGCATTTTTCAGATCATGACCTATTTTTCTTTCATAATTCATCGATAAGTGCTTGTCCTTCCCGAGAGAAGAACGCAATCGGTACAGAAACAGTGTGGTATTACTTAAAAGCATAATTCACTTATGCTGTTATGATGCTATCGACAAACATTGTAATTACGACAAGGGTGTCGTTTTTACGAAGCTAATCCCCTCGCCGGCAGCCTTAATAATACAAAAAAAAACAATTTTAACGCATTTGCCTTACAAATAAGGTGAACATAAGTCCTCATTGACATTGGCCGTGGGCGATCGAATGTGGTTCGTATGCGAAACAAAGCACCATCCCTATACATACATTGTGACCGAATATTATCAAAATCGGTGAAGCGATTAATAAGTTATTGAACAATGAAAGGTGTTACTAACGTACAAACGCACGTACGCTTGTACGCACACTATATCACATCTTGACTATCGGCGAGGGGATAATAACCTCGAAATAAGCAACTGACGTAAGCATGAATGTTAGATACATGTAGCATATATGAAGGGACAGTGGAAGAAGGAGGATATGACGCTTATGGACTAATCCCCTTTCTTCCACTTACCCCTTCATGCATAGGCCACACGTGATTAGCGGAACCTTTTGAACGCGTTTGACTTGAGTATGTATCATTTATTGGCGGATACTGGGGCCCGTTTCACTAAGCTTCTTACGACTAAAATGTTCGTAAGTGCACAATTATGATAGTCTGTAAATTTCACATTAACAATGTTTTCTTGTAAATAATTAATGGATTTACATTTATTGAGCATAGGCTGCATATGCAGCCTATGCTCAATAAATGTAAATCCATCAATTGAAATTTACAGACGATCTTAAATTTGCACTTAGGAACATTTTAGTCGTAAGAAGTTTAGTGAAACGGGCCCCTGTTTCGCATGCCCTGATCTACCATCGCGCATGCGCAGGCTGAACGATACTACGGTTTCCATAAATGACGTGCATTGCATTTTGTACTGCAGTGAGTAAGTGCCAATATGTTGAAAGATCCAATAAATATAGGTAAACTTATATTGTACATGTGCGTAGTACACTAATTTACATGTTAACGAAAACTACATACTGCGTTGTTTTTTATATTTCGTTTATTCTGTCGAAAAGCTAATATCGAATGGCAATTGTACAAAGTGAAAATATTTGGTTGTTCCTTTTTATGGTATGTTATACAATTTGTGTGACGTACGAGTTGATCTTGTCTACCGTATAATAATTATTCTTCAACTACACTTAGAAGACAGGGCCTATATATAAAACGCTGTATTGACAATTTAACCACAGAAATATTCAAATCGGATACAGATATCAATCATTCGACGGACGGTATCTTTATTTGACAACATAATTGTGTTGATATAATTATACACTGATTAATGTGTGTGTGTGGCCAAGCATTGGATTTAGAAACGGTCCGTATCTTGAAGACACCAAGAACAGTTCGAGCACCAGAGAACGTGTACAAACATTAGTTAAATACCATTGTGTATAAAAATAAACATGTTTTGTTTGCTTTAAATAAATGGAATTTTCCACGAATGGCGAATACTGTAGAATCAGAACACAATGTGCAGATAAACGTGCTGATGCGGGGGGTACGCTGGTTGTAAAAGTCATGAGGCCCATTTTGCGGACTTAACACTCAGCAATAAAATGTGTAGAAATGTATTAACAAGACTAGTGTAACGTTTCAACTGCGATTATTATGAATTGGCATTGTTTTATGGCTGTATGCACTATATATGTTTCCGGGTGTGAATATAGAATACGTCTTCATCAAAACGTCATACCAATGTCAAAATCAATAGATTTTTAATTCGGCTTACGGAAAATCGTTGCTAAGTTGCGTTCTCACGAACTGTGTAAGCTAGCAGCGTCGGCTGGGCAGAATCATGACGCCTCGTGGTGTAATTTGCCTAAATTCATCGGTGGTCAGTGTAGCCCCAGATCAGGCTGCGCGTCCGCGCAGCCTGATCTGGGCCTACACTTCTGTTAGTTTGTAAGGAAAACAGTTATGCAGCATTTACGCGGGTTGTACTAGGGTGCGTGCTGAATTCAGGGTCTACACTCGAGGCAAATATATGGTGAGCCCTGGGATGTTCCACTGTCAAATAGGTAGATGACTACTTCAAGACGTGTTTGCTTTGCGAGCATGAACAGACATTATCATCTGAGATAAAGCGCAATGAAACCTATGAAAATTAAACACAACTAACATTTCTCTGTTTTGTCCGGTTTAGAGAGGTTCCACAGTACAATCGAACTAGACATCTGTTATTATGGTATCATTTGTTGTTTTCTAAAGTATTTGAAGCAAGCCTAGTGGTTGTATAGCATTTCATCCGAGTTAAGAACAAACATCAGCATCACTCCGTCTGTTGGCATTATTGAATGAACGTTAGTTGCCTATATGACGTTTACAGTGGCAAGTGAATTGCGGGAGATCGGGAAAATTGGCGGAACATGATTTAGCCGCCGATTAATTACGAGAACATCCGATTAACATTTCCGGAGCATGAGTTATAGTCGGAAATCAAGTTCAGGAGATCCCGAACAAAATGTTATCGCTGAATTTATCGTCTATGTCTGGGTCGCCGTTCGGTTGCTCCTAAAGTTGATTATAAATTAAAAACCTGATATTACATTTCTATCGTTTTGAGATGAAGGCAAAAAGTGCTGACTTGACCATATACATGTACATGTACGTAGCAGTAAATAGCTACCCGCTCATTCGTAGTCACAGAGATGTCTTTTATAAATTCATAATTATGTTTTCTAAGGATTAAATTCACTTTCAATGCTTTTATTTTTTCCTTTGATATTTTAGCAGATATTACATTATATTAATACATGTCTCCTATACTACCGATGTCAGCTGAATGTTTGTAATGTGCACAACAAAGGCATACAGTAGCGCTTTTCTGCTGGTTACCTATTTCTATAAAAAAATATCCGCTATAATATTGGTATATTTAATAAGAATAGCGTGTCATTGTATAATATTGGTACATTTGTACCGTATCATCGTATTATACCGGTTTTTTTTACATAATACAAACATACTATACGAATATTATACAAATATACGATAACTGAACTTATAAGTATACGATATCTGTACGGATGTGGTATAAGCGTAGAGGCCCCGAAAAAGTGAAAGTGAATGGGTTTAGCAGCTATGGTCATATAGAGACGGGAACCACGTTTTTAAAGTCTCATCCGACAGACCAGTGGGGTGGAAATACTATGAAAGTATGTTTGATGCCTCAAGCGAGGTTTGAACCCACAAAGTCCGGATTGGAAGTCATGTTTTCTAACCCGCAGGCCAGTCCATCCCTGTAGAGGCCCCGAATATAGACCTCTTGCACGTACGCAATATCGTGCACAAAAATGCAAGCAATCTGAAAATACCGTAGCAAATTCCATTCAGTACACTGTGGATGTATTTATGCGGGTAGTTTCCGTTATTCCTCCGCTACACATGTACAGTGGAGTCAGCGTGTAAGTGCACACACGAACGAACACGACAGGTTGGTTCCACCACGACAGGTTGGTTCCAACCTGTCGTGTTCGTTCGTGTGTGCACTTACACGCTGATCCCACTGTACTGTACATGCGAATCCACGGTGCTTACTGTAGATCCAGATGAGACGGGACGAGCCGTCTCATAGAGAATAGTAGGTTAGTGCCATGAATGGGTAAAACAATATGGCAAGGCTCATGAAACGGGATGGGCGAGGTTCTGCCGAGCACATCCAGTTTCCGTGCCGCGCCATATATGTTTTCCCCATTCACGGCACTAACCTACTATTTTATTTATCCCGTCAACACCTACAAATGGCTTTAAAATATTCATAGGCAGTGATTAGGTCGTATTGGCAGGATATCAAACATGTTTCACGGCACCGTGTTTCACGGCACATACGCACTGTGTTGACGGGATAAATCTGGATCTACACTATTGGTAAATGTGTCATATACAGTTTACCGTAGTACAACATCCATTTCGAGGCGTTCTTCGATTACAGGCTATGAGGAGTTCGAGGGGTTCAACTTGTGAAGACGAATCCAATCTAGATAATCCGATCGCGGAATTTAATCCCGAAGTATGAGACGTGTTACATCCACCTGCAATTTCTATACAGATTTCCATCTGACTGACATTTCCTGATTGCCACCGCTATTCTGATACATTCTACCTGATTATTATAGTGAATACTCGAACTTTTGAAGACAATATCAAATAACCGGAACATTTATTAGGTTAGATCAACCCACGGTTGGAAATTTAACTTGTATGTAATATGGTTTGATATATGTGTAGTAGCTAAATCTGTTTTAGAAACAGGATTATTAAAAGTTCAAGATTGAGTAACACAATTTCCGCGCATTCTTCATTGTTAATTGACAAAGTCAAGGTGCATGATCACGTGGTTATAACAACAACAACAGTGGCTGAAAGTTTGAAATCTTGAAAGTATTATTTGATATTTTCCTTAATATGAAACGGATTTTTATGAAATATGGCGCAGCAAACGCGTCTTCATGAGCTGCATTTGGTGGTCCATGGAGTTTGGCACATTTGCCAAGAATCGATTTCCGTGTAGGAGTCACGGAAATCGACTCTTCGCAAAAACGACAGACGTTTGGGCGACAATACAGAGACCACCAAATGCAGATTAACAAGACGCGTTTGATGCGCCATATTTCATCAAAATCCGTTACGTAATAAGGACACTATAAAAGAATACGTACTGTGAATCAGATAGATTCTGGCAATTTCAGTACTTGTTGTTGTTGTTAGTACCACGTGATCATACACCTTGAAAGTACACTGAATCAATGGAATCGACGGCACATCGATACGCACGTGGCAGGCGGTCCATTCTTGATTCGTTCTCGTTGCCTGCAGCTTAATTATTTCACCCCTAAGTAACTGGAATGGATTTTGATATGTTAATTTTTCAAGCAATCCAATCGTCACAAACGGATTTTCAGACTAGTCAATTTATGAAAAGAGGGTTTTATGTTATTTGCAAAAGAGTAGATCCTGATGAGACGGCTATAGCGGGCTTTCGGGTTCAAAGGGTTAAAACATTAGTTGTGTTGCGCGCAAAAGTCCAGGATATACTAGTAGGGTTTACTTTCAATTTATATTTGTTATTTTATATTTTAGTACTTCTAGTTAGACATGTCTACGTGTCAATGCTCGCAAACATGATTTGAGGGACATAACAATTGTAAACCAGCTTAAATATGGTTTCATGTCGAAAGTGGCCGAACTGGAGACTATTTGAATGCTCTTTTTTTAGAAATGTTTAAAATATGCGAGGTCGGCAGCATATACATATAACTACTGTCTGTTTCACGAAACCTGCACACATTGTATTGCTATATAAACAATGCAAAAACAATATTGTTTTTCTATAATATTACATTTTATCAATATGTAAGAATGATCCTTCCTTCCAGCGAAACGCATGTAAATTAAACATCCATATTTTCCTGAGTTTCCGGTTTAGAGGGGTTCCACTGTATCCGTACAACTGCTCGGCGTTAGCATTTACGATTTGACCAGCAGTATTCAAAGGCAAACAACTTTTTCTAGATTTGTTTGCTTAGTATATGTCCTGATCAGGGATGCATATCTCCAGTACATCACTGATGAACAGAACAGAACATAGAGAATAGTAAGTTAGTGCCGTGAATGGGAAAAAATATCTGGCAAGGCTCAGGAAACGGGATGTGCGAGGCTCTGCTGAGCACATCCCGTTTCTGTGCCGCGCCAGATAGTTTTTCCCATCCACGGCACTAACCTACTATTCTATATATCCCGTCAACACCTAAAAATGGCTTTAAAATGTAAAAATAGTATTGACTGGATATCAAAAATGTTTCACGGCACTGTGTTTCACGGCACATACGCACTGTGTTGACGGGATAAATTTTAACAGTTTTATTATTTATATCACCGTCAGTATGCAACTCAATATGTGAAGGAAGTGTATTTTCATAAAACCGATACAAATATACCGTTAAAAGCTATTTTACCAACGGTTTTGCTCACATTCCATCCACATCTGACACACAACCACTTTAACGTTTGATACTACCGATGCGATGTAATACGTGTACATGTACTAAGGAATTAGTAATTGAGTAATTTTCACACAATCATTTCTGAAGCAATTGGGTATTTCAAAATTTTAATTGGGTAAAATGAAATCACACTACTGTGTACACATCAACAGACAGCAATTATTGAATTAGTTTGCTTCGAAATTAAAACATATATTGGCATTTCATTAGAATTGTCTCCTTGGAGACAATTCTAATGAAATATCAATATGTGTTTTGATGGAAAATAAGAAAAATATGCTACAGTTTTGGCCTGATTATTGTTTTCTGCAGCATGATAAAGGTACCATAAAATTGTGATTGCTTTTTGATGCTCGCTACTTCTGATTTCAATAGGGCTTTTTGACAATTTTAATTGGGTATTTACGCAAATACGCAGCTTATCTGGAGCTCTGCCTGTAGGTGCTCAA
Source organism: Conchocele bisecta (assembly GCA_029237695.1). NCBI lineage: Eukaryota > Metazoa > Mollusca > Bivalvia > Lucinida > Thyasiridae > Conchocele > Conchocele bisecta. The sequence goes on along the minus strand of CM055273.1, from coordinate 55,011,642 downwards.
AATCCATTGATGGACTTTGCGTGGAACAGATAGTAGACGTAAAGATTGATTCTCACCGTCCAATTTCGCCGTCGGTAACAAGGTGGCGTCGTGTGATTAGTTTTGATTTATTAACTCTGAAACTCTATATAAGCTATAGACACATTACATAATTGTGCTAGTCTACTGCTGCATTGCTATTCCAGGCATCTCGAGACTATCGGCGGAATGGTCGCGGGGCGGACACGCTCAGCCGATTGGCCAGTATGGAATGTGATAATTGAAGTTATACCGTTTCTGAAACAATTCGCAACATCTCCGCATTAATACGTGTTGAACGATACTTCATAAACCACGAACCCACTCTTCCATCGCTGGAAGAGTGGGTTCGTGGTTTATGAAGTATCTTTCTAAAACAATTCACAAGCTTATCATGCTTATCGCATTAATATGATATGTTGAATGATACGTCACACACCACGAGTCCACTCTTTCAGCGATGAAAGAGTGGGTTCGTGGTTTATGAAGTATTTTTCTAAAACAATTCCGAATCGCAAGCTTATCGCATTAATATGATGTGTTGAATGATACTTCATAAACCACGAGTCCACTCTTCCAGCGATGTAAGAGTGTGTTCGTGGTTTATGAAGTAGCGTTCAATAACACATTTCGGTTTGAGATGAATTCAATAGTTGAACCTGACTCTGGAATTGCGTCCCTTTTCGACGATATTCCTTTTAATAAAATGTCATATTTTACGTAAATTACATCGCGCAAAACGACGCAATATTCAAGGCTAATATTGTCGACGTCATATACGGGAAATGTGACTGACTTTCTAAAACAATATAGGCGATTTATTATATACGTACTTTCGTTTCCCATTGAAACGCGTCAATATTTGTTCCATATTGCTGTCTCGTGAGTTGATATTGGTCGGTGCCGGAACTATGTTTCACCTCGTAAAACAGTTCCTTCTAAACCACAACTATTTTGAGGCGCATATGAATTGCGAGTGATTTACGTATATAATAATAAGGTTATGTGATTTGTATGTTGATATGAGCCACTCGTTCCGCCGCGCAACGATATTGCGCGACTTTAGGAGCGCAATATCGTTGCGCGGCGGAACGAGTGGCATATTTCCACATACAAATCAAATAACCTATACATATATGGCGATATGACAAGGGAGGTAATTCCAGAAACGGTTAAACCTGCGTCTCATCCCTGGGTGAGAGCAAATGTCCCCATAGAGCCGATGGGGCGGGTTGAGTTTATGACAACTAATATTCCCGCTAGATTCATTTAATTGCCAACAGTTGTAAAAGGGTATATAAATATTACAAAATGATTATGTTTTTGTATAGCGGGCACACGTAATATTTAGAACTGGTGGAATAGTTACACAATTAGACACTTATTTAATTTCCATAAAGAACATGTTGTGCCTACTGAGTGGGAATGTACCTTTAATGTGATATTGAAATTCATACAGATCTTCTTACGAACATTATGGTCGAACGAATTTTAGTGAAACGGGTCCCAATTGTCCAACGTGTGTAAAACTAAGATGGCCACAGGTGCTAGATCGTCCATTGTTGTATCGTCTATCAATAACACGCCTCCCCGGGGAGCGATTGTTAGGCTAAACACAGAATGATATATCTCCCAGATATGTAGCCGGCCATAAAAACGACTAGTAATGTTATCATTATCAACTGATCGATGATTTCCTCGGCAACTTATACTGAAGAGAGCAAATTCCAGTTGCTACAGTATGTAGCGCCGATTGACAAGTGGGTTTTAGACGTTTGTGACCAGTGTAGCCCCAGATCAGCCTGCGCATCCGCGCAGTCTGATCTGGGTCTACTTTGATAGCTGTCTAGTAAGATATTGTTTAATATTGACACCGACAAGAAAAAATATTCAATTAAAATACGGATGTGTAGATGTTCAGTATGGCCGATTCTATGACGTCCCTTTTCGTATCCGGAGTCCAGGTTTGAGTCAGCCATTGAAGGTCACTGTTATTAATATGAAAATCTCAAAAGCACTGCCGAAACAAACGCTTACATGACTCTAACTAACCTAACTAACAATTAGTTGAATATTTCATTTTAGCAACTATGCATTATTTGTTTTAATTTACCTTAGCGCTAATCATGCTAATAGATATGTACTTATTTGAATATTTTTGACAATACTTGTCGCAAAGAGTAATACTAGAGCATGTGAGCAGAGGCTCACGGATACCCCGGCCGCCGCCTGGGCCGACAAATAATTAACGCAAAACGGACGAAAACTATATACCCCTCGATATACTTTATATATTCCGGGGGAATAATTAAGAACATGTTGTAAATGGATTTCAGCACATATGGGCCGTCGGCTGAAGACGTGTGCGTTTCAACATTGTCGCTTAGTGTATTCTTACATATGACAGTCCAGTATATGGTTGTATGCAAATGTAGCAATTTTGATGACGACAGTAACGTTGCTTTAGTGATTGAATGGCGTACAGCGCATGCCCTGATCACATTGCACGGATTTGCAAAGAGATCTCGAACACGCTACGTTGTAAAGTTTATTTTCGCAGTGTCGTGCCATATCGTTAATGAAAAGTACATGCTCGTTATCACGAAACATCAACACTTTCTGTTTTTAATCCTTTGAACCCGAAAGCCCACTGTAGAGGTTTATGCAAACAGTGCCGATCGAGATAAACCGGCTCGTAATGAGCCGTCTCATCATGAGTTGCACTATTTGAAAGTAATTTTCATATTGTTCAGAACAAAAATATACCCTTTTCATAAATGTACTAATCTAAAAATTGTTTTGTGACGGTTGGATTGATTAAAAAGTTAACATATCACAATCCATTCCAGCTACCTTGGTGATGAAAGGGAAAAGTAAACAACCATATATATAACTACAAACATACATAAAATCGTGTACATATTGTTCATGTTTGTGAATTGGCATGGAGGGGTTTTCAACAATTTGAATACTCTTGATACCACCATAAAGGTGGTGTCAAGAGTATTCCAATTGTTGAACATTCGGTGATAATGGTCCCTATAGTCATTGCATGTACAAGGTATCGGCCTCGTGGACTATTCAAATGAAGATAATTAGGCGATAGAACTGCATCTTAATGTCCACAGAGAGGTATGTGTGCATTATATTAACATACTCATATTAATTATTATACAACAAGAACGCAGGGTCTTAGGAAAACATGTCTTGTCATTTAAACAGCACAATGCATGGTGCTATTATACAACAGGAACGCAGGGCCTTAGGAAAAACATGGCTTGTCATTTAAACAGCACAATGCATGGTACTATTATATAACAGGAACACAGGGCCTTAGGAAAACATGTCTTGTCATTTAAACAGCACAATGTATGGTACCATTATACAACAGGAACGCCGGGCCTTAGGAAAAACATGTATTGTCATTTAAACAGCACAATGCATGGTAGTATTATACAACAAGAACGCAGGGCCTTAGGAAAACATGTCTTGTCATTTAAACAGCACAATGCATGGTATGCATTGTGCTGTTTAAATGACAAGACATGTTTTCCTAATCCCCTGCGTTCTTGTTGTATAATAGTTAATATGAGTATGGTAATATAATTGACAATAATTCCGCTACATGCATGGACATGTGTATTCAGTTACAGAACGTGTAAGACAATGTATATATATTCATAATAACATGCAAAGTACGTGTGCATGTACATGTGATATGTGCATGTTGCCAAATATCGAAATCTGATTATGTGTTCGACATGGAGAAATTAACACATTCAAAGACTAATCCGCTATATAACATGAAAGGATACGCGAAAGTTCCTTCGGGGCAAAAGGGTTAAGCAACTAGTATTGTGACATAGTTTATTCTTCTATAATGAATGATCGTCTTCTGGCGATGTAGGAGCTGAATACAAACGACCCCCATCGGACAATTCATGTGTCAAACCTCGTACTACAGACAAGCTTCTAATCTTGCATTTATTTATCCCTAAAATGCTGGAAACTAAAATTGTCGTCTGCTAGTGTTTCATATCTTGTCTTTTTGTCTCTCCATAAACACATGGCTTGACTGCACTTTAGAATAATATTTATTTGAATGATTCTAATTGCTACTAAACTATGAGCCCCAGGCTAAGAAATAATCACATTAGGATATAGCTGTTGCCAATATACAGTCCGGATTTGTTCCTGGCACCACAAATGAACGATTGGCTATCGTTTACATATCGTTTTTTGTATTTTTTTAATATTCGAAACGTTGTTTTCTTATGCTTAAACGTGTCATATCAAAGTGAATGAAAACATAATTTTGTAGTTAAAAAACAACAAAAAACGACGTCAAACGATGCATAGAAAGAAGCGGCAGGCATTTAAATAGATTAAAGTCGGGTTTTTAAACGAACATATAGTTTTCAACTACAAAATAACAAACGATAATCGTTTATATGGGTGTTTCGGTTGGTTGATATACATGGAAGATTGCTAGACGTTCCCAAACGATTTTCACTGTGATTTCCACTCGTTTTCGTTTATTTCGTTTGGGAACGTCTAGCAATCTTCCATGTATATCAACCAACCGAAACACTGTGTGTTTCGTTTGGTTGATATGCATGGAAGATTGCTGACGGAAAATACTAAGATATATGACGATTTGGCCATAATGTGAAGCACGTGTAGTTTCCAGACAATCGTTCAGACTGAGACTCCAGGAAATTATATGTCTGCACTAAACATAATAATAAGCTTAACGAGACATACTGTACGTGTCGGTCTTTCGCAGTCCATAAGATGAAAAATAGCTTATTGAATGACGAAGACATCATCTGAGACACAGCGTCTTTAACAAAAGTATGGAATTTTAATTGTTAAGCATGTTCTGTAAACTGTTTATTGTGTACACCGTATTTTTGAACATAGCTTTGTTTTCGACTTTACACGCGGCAAAAGTGTTATGTGATACTGAATGAAATCTCAGAGCCAATTATAAAGTAATACAATGTCTACGATATGACAAAACATAAATAACACGTACGTAAATAACTCATTTGTGGCTGTGACTGGATAACTGGGGCTTATTGTATTTGGGAACAGTGTTTCTCCTGATCAAATAGCGCACACATGTAGCGTGATGACGATCTATATCGCTTGTTATACGCATGACGTGCTTCATTGGTGGAATGGCGAACGGTGCCGATCCAGGGGCCCGTTTCACTAAACTTCCTACGACTAATATGTTCGTAAGTGCAAATTTACGATCGTCTGAAAACTGCAAATGATAGATTTACATTTATTGAGCATATGCTGCTTATGCCAATGCTTATGCTTATGCTAATGTAAATCCAATAATTATTTACAATGCGCCAATTGCACAATAATTACTTAAACCGGTGTTTAAGAACTAGATGACCGCGGCCCGAATTTCGCGCACACCGAGGCTTTGATAGTATGTACCGAAAAACTTTAACCAAAAGCTTCAACCAAATACTTTAACCCGGATGTACATGTACGTACATGTACGTGCCGACTATATCGCGCTGTCCGCAAGCGGGTGCAACAAAAAAATACCGAATAATGATTCAGATCTCGATTGCCGGTTATTCTTCAAACCCTGGTCTGAGGAGCTCAAATCCGGGTTTGGACATCAAACCCTGGTTTGAGGTATTATTGTGCATTTGGTATTTGATCGTACTTAAGTAGCCCTGTGTGATTGCTGGAAGATTCGTGTTACACGACCCCTGTCCATTTCAGAGCGCCTGCGAGCAGCCCGAAGAATGCGATCGTGGCCTTACACGGGTTTATTGGTGGCCATCTTTGCCAAGTGGCTCGGCGGGAAGGTCCTGGCGGACGAACTCGCCGATCTATGTAACTCAGACATAGAAGCATGTCAGGAACTTCTCGGAGGTGAGTAAATATGCATCAGTAACATTTAAACTAAATTTCAAATTTATATTGATGAGCGACATTCTGCTTCTGCATCGTATTATGTCATTGATCTCGAAACGATTTTCAACAGAAATGGGTCGGAGACCACATGCACTTTCTTGTGTGAATGACAACCCACCGTGATATCCAAATTTACTCCAATATTATATTAACACTGTGGTACGATGGCAGCCATCTTTTCAACTACCGGAAGTGGATTTTCCTTGGATCCAGCTCGCTATTTGTAAGTTACCAATGCGCGTGAAGGCCGGGAACCCGGTTGTTTGGGCAGGGTTCTCGCCATTAACGAGGATTAGTAACTTAACTTTAACTTTTGTGTTTGACATAATGATAATGAATAAAGAATTTGGAGAATTTATCAGGGTTAACAAGTTTTAACAAAAGTCTAACAATACTGGTCATTCACCCAGTTTAGTTGAACTAAACGTTTACCTATAAGTAATGGATGGATGATATGATCAGAGACTAATCCATTTATAAAAAGGGTGTGTTTTTGCTCTCAAAACTATGAAAATTACTTGCAAAAAGTGCAGATCCTGGCTCATCTGGTTGGATCTACACGTTCTGCCAATAACACTAGACAGGCATTTATCCCGTCAACACAGTGCGTATGTGCCGTGAAACACGGTGCCGTGAAACATTGTTGATATCCAGTCAATACTATTTTTGCATTTTAAAGCCATTTGTAGGTGTTGACGGGATAAATAGAATAGTATGTTAATGCCGTGAATGGGAAAAAATATCTGGCGCGGCAGAGCCTCGCCCATCCCGTTTCCTGAGCCTTGCCATATATTTTTTCCCATTCACGGCACTAACCTACTATTCTCTATCTATTTTCCTTATTTCTGAACCAAAGTATATGTTGTGACCACTCATTTGAACCGTCTCGCGCGGCGAGACGGTTCAAATGAGTGGTCACAACATATACTTCTGATGAGAAATAAAGAAATTCTTGAGCCTTGCCGGATATTTTTTCCCATTCACGGCACTAACCTACGATTCTCCATACAGGCATGTACTATTCAAAGGGTTGAGGTAGTGAATTCACTTTGTCCGATAATACATCTCGCATGTCTACATCTGAGTTGAAAAATTGCAATACAGCATGTTTGTCGTTTTACAAAATGCAGATTAGAACAACAGTATATGTCCTATAGAAAGAGATAATTTTCTGATTTTGTATTAATTATAACAAGTATTCATTAACTTTCATCAAAATATGTTTTCGCATTGATTGGGTCAGTACAGTGCGAGTCGCGACATATTTAGTATTTCGTGACAACCCTCAAACCAGCATAGAAGATTTAACGATTTCATGATTTCCGCTGGTCCACTAATGATACCCTGTTATACGAATAACCGCATAAATGCTTTACGTAATGACACTTACTCGTTGAGTCGAACACTGTTCCACACAACTGATTGGTTTTGCTATTTCCTGTAACAAATGTTATGCAATAATGGGCAAAATTCACATCCAACCCACAAAATTCAAGGTTATTGAGTAAAATTTGGTTTCACACACAGGCAACACTCATTTCAGTATTACAAATTGATTCAATGGGTCCAGAAAACATATACACATGCTATCTATACAAATGTAGCAAATAAATTACCCAAAAGTTGCACTGGATAAGCAAAAATTGGAAGATTCTTTTAAAACATTACTATGGTAAATACGGTAATTGGTTTCTTCTGACAAAATTTGCCAAATTTCCTAAAGCAGACATTTTGCTTGATACCATCACTTCAGCTAACATTCTAGCAATGTCCCATAGCTGAAAAGTGGTACTTCTTTGAGAAATTTGCCATATTATGCTTATGGGAAATCAAATTATCTCCCCCATTTCCATTATTAGAAGGATTTTTTTTTCTCATTTTGACGATGTTCGACTTTTTTTTTGCGTCGAATATTGTCGTGAAATCATGACGAATGCCGGAAGACGCGATCGGGCAATACAACAGATACAACTGGTACCATTGCAGACAGCCTGTAGAAACAGGGTCATATAGGAAACGGGCAACCAATTGATTTCCCATAGACCCACATTCACACAAACATGACAATCGCAAACTACCTGCGACAAAATAAATTGTGTTACTTCCATTCCTGGAGTCAGTGACCTAAGCCGGTTATAGATCCTTGCCAAACACGGGGTCATGCGGGTTGATTTTCATCAGTTCTTTCCCCTTTTTGGACGGAACCGTCTACTTTCACTTTCTAAATCTCCATCTCACCACCACATTGCACACAGAAAAATGTAATCTGCATGTGTAGAGCATGCAAATAATATAATAAAATGTTTGGCACAGACATACTTTTCCTGTAGCATCTATTTTATGTATCTCTCTGTCATAATAATAACAATCAATGCCGTTGTCCTGAGAATTTACTCCTTGTTGCTAAGCTGTACAACGACTGGTTTACCGTCTATATTATTCATAAGTTGACTGTGTCCTATAGCCTCGTACCGGATACGACTTTGCGGGAAATCTGTCCGTCATATTCTCGCTCACGTCTCGGCGCGGTGTTGCCGCGATACCGCGAGATGGTTGTCATGATAACGGACTATGAATTAAATTAGCCCGATGGACCCGTCGGGGCTAGATTAAGTTAGGCTTAGCACAGACGCCTTTATGAGGATTGATAGGGCACAAATAGACCCTTGCTTGTGGAATTCCACCGATACCAATATTAAAACCAGCCTATACCCACGTTACACAAGCGTCCATGGCTGACAAAGCTCACTCTATGAAGCTCAAAAAAGTGTAGATCCTGGTCATTATATGTACTATTAAGCATATCAACAAAGTCCTCTTGGACGAGGGATGTGTATGTGGATTTCGGGAAACGTTCGTAGGAATCATCATTGATGACTTTTGTCAGCGGTGACCAATATTTAGCAAGACATATGTCTGCATGGTGTACGGACAATATCATACTCTAGTGGACAATATTCCACAATCCGCACAGTCTCATCAGTGGCTACGTTGGTCACCTGTATGTTAATGTGTATGTCATACATAAAGGTGTTGGAAAAACAAAGTATCCACGTGCTATTGCGTCCATGAGAACGAAGATCATGGTATGTAATTTTGCCTGATTTATGGCAGGCCTGATGATTTACAGTGTAATGTGGCCATTGCAGGTTTCGGAAATGACGAAAAAAACACATGTATCAAACATGCTGTATACTTTGTCATGAATTAATTGACAGCACGATGTACAGCACGCTGTAAATACTTATCTTTGGAACACCTTATGCCGACGTTTATTAGTTTATATATCATAAGTTGTGCTGCCTGTGCCAAACGCTACAAGAACCGGTAACAAAAGAATGTTCGCATATATATAATAGGTATATCCCATCACATGTTTGAAGCAATTATGTTTGAATCGAATGATGATCAGTAGCCGATTTCATCAACATTGCAAAGTATACTTTATTAGCAAAGTATACTTTGAGGGAGAAATTTTCTATTTTTTTGAAAAATTTATTCATTTTTATTATACTGAATTTATTACATTATCACAGCCATTTCCATTTTGGCTGTGATAATGTAATAAATTCAGTATAATAATTCTGCATACATTTAATCATCAAATATATGCAGTCGTTAGTTCTATATGAAATAATGCATTTCGGTAAAATCAATGATTGCTCCCTCAAAGTATACTTTGCTAGGAAAGTATACTTTGCAATTTTGATGAAATCGGCTACATGGGTAGAACCGGCCATTAACTATGTTTCCAGTGAATCACGTAACATGCACGTAATGCGGCACTGGTGTCGATGACGTTACGCAGCAATGTGCAAGACATATGTGTCTGTGACTGTAGAAATAAGGCTTATGGTGTTTGTGGCCAGTGTAGCCGCAGAACAAATAGCACACTATTGTAGCCTGAAAACTGTATTACTTGTTAGAAGCACGACGCGTGTTTCAGTGATGGAATGGCGGACAGTGCAGATCTTGATCAGTATATGCGGATGCACATGCTGATCTGGATCTACACTCGTCGCAAAACTCATAAGCCTCATTTCTCTAATCACCGCCACATATCAAATTAAAATACAAATACTTATATAATATGTTATGCTAATCATTGATGAATAGTTTTGTCTACGAAACATACAATTCGTGACGTTTAATAAATGAAACCGACAATTTGTTTATTTTGGAATCGGTTAAGATATGAAACAAATAAAAACACTTAAACTAAGTGTACATTGTCACACATATTTGCTTGGTTTAATAATATGTTATGCCAAATGTCAGCGGCATGGATAACAGTGCAACTAGCAAAAGTAATGATTAAATAACATGCAAATGTGTTGTCTATAACTTATATCAACATTAGTTACAACCCTTCCCATATGTGTTACGTTGTTATGGTTACATAGACAAAATTTTGCACCAGCAACGACATTTCACTTTCTTACACGACCGTCTGCGCTAATATTGCCAATAGTTCTCGACTTCAAAATACTTGAACAGTATCCTTGAAATCAAGCAGATTGTTTGGCCGAGTCTGAGCAGTGCGACAGTCCAGGCTCATCCAATCAAACTGCTTGATTGCAAGTTGGCATGGCCAATATATGTGAGAAACGTTAACGTGAAGACAAGATTAACACAGGCGGTTATGCACAAATATCTCCATATGTGATATGACGTTATTGTTCCACAAACAAACATAAACAACATTGCACTTTTGTACATAGCGGGTTAGAATTCCGGGTGATTTCGTCCAATAGGTGCTTAACCCCGCAAAGCGGCTTCATGTACGTGTTCAAAAAGCTGGACACTATAGTGTGGCATGTCTTTGAGAGTTCATTACTCATCAGGAAATCGAAATACCGAGTGCCAAGAAACAGTCAAGAAATGATCCATGGCACCAAACAACACCAGAACGTTCTTGTCTAGTCAAGATTAAATGACATCCGTAATTTTGGCTGCGATTGGAGAAATGTGGCTTATGGGTTTGCGACCAATGTAGATCCTGATCAGCCTGTGCATCCGCACAGGCTGATCAGGATCTGCATTGTTCGAGATTACGTCAATGAAACACCCATGGTGCTTCTAACTTGCGGTATGTATCGATATCATGCTACAGGAGCTGCATGCATCTGATCAGGAGCTAAACTTGTCACAAATCTCATAAGCCCAGTTACGCAGCCAATGTACATCCATGGTTACACATACACACGCGAATGGGCCGCTGGCTGGTAAAAGGTTAACTGTACTTAGCTTATCTTCTTATCTTATATTTAAGGGTAGGAATTGGTTCGCAGACCTTCCAAACCCGGGCGTATGAGCCAAGAAAATGTGTCAAGCCAATGGTCGTTGGCCCGTCTGTGATCAAGGAGTGAATGATACATATGGGGTTGGGTTATGCAAGATATATAATATGATATGTTTTGGGACCCACATATGGTCGTTTCGCGGCTTGTCGTTCGTTATTTTCCAATTGCTATTATTCGCATTTACTTGCGGCAACAAAGCGTTTTTCTGTTGTTATTTGGTTAGAGGACAATTCGCTCATTCTGAAGACGAGAGTAAAGAGAAGATAATGCACGGCGGTATCGCACTTTCCCCTATGCAATGAGTGACGTGGCATTTACAACATTTTCACTCAGAATCATATTGTACAGTCACAAGTTTATTCAGTGTCTGAATGGCGAACAGTGTAAACCCTTATTAGACTACGAGCAGGCGCACGTTGGTCTGGTACTGTGTTGGTCGCATACGCCATAAGCGCCAAACATGTTTCTTGTCTGGATTATTGGCATAGGATGCAACAGCGGCTGCAATTCACCGCGTCAACTTTCGGACGCATTCACATTTTTGACAAATCTAAATAAAACAGTGTCGTCGCCAAGCTATTTCAAGACGATCCTAAATGTGCACTTACGAACATTTTAGTCATACGAAGTTTCTTGAAACGGCCCCCAGATGAGCAAAAGTGCCAAACATGTTTCTTGTCTGGATTATTGGCATAGCATGCAACAGCGGCTGCAATTCACCGCGTCACTTTCGGACGCATTCACAAATAATACATAAATAAAACAGTGCCATCGCCAAGTTGTATCAATGTTCGTATTATGCATTTCCAAAATCTGCTCCTCCTGTTTGTTTATTTTTGTATTGGTGTTTAACAGCCTATCAACAGCTAAGGTCATGTAAGGCCGGGCAAACGGGTTCAATCCAGTTTTAACCTGCTGCATTGGGGGCAAATACCTAACCAGAACGAAATATTTACATCGAGAAAAATCATATTCAACCCTGAAATTAGAATAACCTGACCTGGTGCCAGGTCCATACTACACCAAAGTCACTTGGCAACTTCCCCTAAAATAGGATTACGAACAATCGTAATACTCACATTCAACTGTCACATACAAAATGCCAAAGACGTATGTGAGGGCCAAACCAGGTCTCCAGTTGGAATCCCGGTAAGCATGAACCCCGGTTGTTAAATTACCCATCACATGCTCCCAGTTGCCACCCGCTCCTCCTGTTTATACAAAAGTAATTGACTCATTAATGATGTTACGAAATAGCAATTGATATAATCCGATTATCGTGACTTTGTATGCACATAATTTCAATAACAATACCTATTAGTGTATATTCCGTTTGAATAATTAATCAATTACACCAATTACTGTCTAATTAGCAACATCATCGGCACGTTGAGATGTCTGATATTGGTAAACTACGAAGCGGGCTGAATAGGTCAATGAAAATTTAATTATCACGTGTTCCCAGTCGGCAACATTGCGTAACTGGATGCCACTATGGAACTACCCGTGAATATATACTGGTGTTACGGCCTGCGGAACAATTTGCATTATTGTATTAGTTACAGTGGGGTCAGCGTGTAAGTGCACACACGAACGAACACGACAGGTTGGTTCCACGCTGACCCCACTGTATTGTCTATCATACATTGTTTATTGGTATGGGCACAGGTATTCGGCGTGTTTCGGCTTTCATCTGTATAACTCTTTTTTTTTGGGCATAATTATGTTCTAACTATGTTATTTTTAGCAAGATAACGATAATTCTCAAATGAACATGTGCACTTTCCGTCAACATATTCACATTAGTGTTAAAACAATCGCGGAATTTGTTATAATACGAGGTCGTGTCCGACCAAATTTAGAAGCCTTGTGCATATATATGGAGTTATACCGATGAAAGCCGAAACACGCCGAATGCCTGTGGGGTATGGCCAATGCCTACTGTGTCTGTATATGCATATGTAACCCGAAATGTCTGTCTGTAACGCATCCGAAACACGCTGGTAAGCACCAGGCATCATTTAAAGTTGGGGTCTCATCAATTAGGAATAACATTTTAGTTATAGGAGCTAAATAATTGTACAATTGTATAAACAATTCCACCAGTTCTAAGCATTCCGAGTGCCCACTATGGAGATATAATCATGTATGTATACATTACTGGTAGCGACGCGCGGTTGTATCAGTTGTTTTGATATGCAAATGAAGCAGAACATTTTTTTTTTAATTATCTTATCTTTTCAATAAATGCATCACCTGAATACATATTTGATCGCCCCATTACAAAGTATGATCATTGCACATAAAAATACATAGCGAAAATAAATAGTTGATACGACATTATGCTATCAGTGGCCTATTTCACCAACATTGCAACGTATACTTATCTAACAAAGTACACTTTGAGGGAGAAATTTTGAATTTAATGATAAATTTATTATTTTTTAATTATACTGAATTTATTACATTATCACAGCCATTTTGGCTGTGATAATGTAATAAATTCAGTATAATAATTCTGCATACTTTTAATCATCAAATACATTCAGTGGTTAGTTCTATAATGCATTTTGTGAGTAAATACTTAACATAGTTGTAGAGAATACCTACACTCAAGTTATACGCATACGTGGCTGTGACTGGAGAAATGGGACTTGAGAGATGTGTGACCAGTGTAACTCCTGATCACACATCACACTCGTGTATCCTGATAACGATTTATATTTCTCGATAGAAGCATGACGGGTGTTTAATTTGTGGAAAGACGGATGCACATGCTGATCTGGATCTACACTGATCGCAAATTGCACAATCCCCATTTCTCCAGTCACAGCCACATGTGGCAGTATTAGCATGGACATGTGTGCACATAAACGATTATGGAAGGGTATTTGTGCCAAATCTGTTTCGTCGCTTTAAATATGTCAGATTCAGCATTTGGCTGTGTATATTTAAGAAAACAAATCATAAAGTCTTCAAATATACTTTCAAAAATAACTTTGAGCGCTTGCAGTCTTCACGGCACCAGTGTCCACGCCGCAGTATTACCATGGGAACGGTAACCACGTTCACCTCATCAATATTCATAAGTTTGGCACACTGTATCACATTACCGATGACGTACTGCCCACCTTTACAATAACTACTTGTGGAAAACCCATATGTCGTACATAATCGATTATAAAATGCTGAAAGTGTACTAACTCTACTGAATCACTCAGATGCAATAATAATTCCAGCACAAAAATATGTACACAATTCCCTAACATTTGATTGGCTCGTAGCAAGTCTGTGTCCAACATTTATATCCCAGTAAACTCCCACGCCGAACTACTTTCCGCAACCGTGAGGCGCAGTTAAAATAATTCTTAAGAATAATATAACGTGCTAACAAATACAATGTTAAAATAAAATTGCTAGTTAACGCAAACAATCTGGAAACAAACTGAATGAACGAATAACTCTTAATACATTGTAAGCGTGTTCTTTGTCCATTAAGTAACTCGAACACCACTGCTCGTGGAATATATGTGTGTGTGTCGTTAAACGCTCCTCGATCACCAGTATACATCTACGCGTGCCATGTCAGTAGTATGGTATATTGTGTTTGTGTCCGTTGATTCGCTGGTAGCATTTGAATAATTTACATTTTAATTTAGATAATTACACTATGTTATATTATAAGAAACAATTGTATACTATTTTCCAAGAGCTACATAACAATCCACTGCAGCATTTATTTGGTTCTTACGTCAATCGAAGTAAATATAATGATCAATTTGAATACCTCCACATGGACCGCCGGTTAACAAAATGATCGTTGCGACGTCGGATAAGGTGATACATATACGCTGTTGGCCATTGAGTCACCGGGAAGTTTTGGTCTCGTCAGCAAAACTATACAATACCATAATATGGGATTTTTCCGTTTAATAACACAGTGTATTGTAAATCATGATACGATAGTGTAATACATATGCAAATGAACTTGCTACAGAAAACATGTTAACCCTTTGAACCCGAAAGCCCGCTATAGCGGTTTATGCAAACAGTGCAGATCCAGATGAGCCGGCTCGTAACGAGCCGTCTCATCAGGATCTGCACTTTTTGCAAGTAATTTTCATATTTCTTAGAACAAAAACACCCCCTTTTCATAAATGGACGAATCTGAAAATCATTTTGTGACCGTTGGATTGGTCGGAACATTAGCATATCACAGTCCATTCCAGTTCCTTAGGGTTGAAAGGGTTAAGTAATCAGCACATATTCAAATTATGATGATGTGCTTATGTAATAAATATAATCTAACTTTTACGTTGGTTTAATATGATATTTATTAAACCCGTTGGTCCGATTTCATCAGAAACTCTTATGAAATCAGTAAACTCGTTTAATAAATATCATATTAAATCATAACTCATGTAAAATCATGTATATATATTTAACGTCAATTTGTTAGTAACAAGTAACATAAGGCTCGCCTGTACTCGTAACTGTGCACGATGGTCAGAATCTACAGTTATTGCAAATATCGTAAGGTCCATTTTATGGCGGCCCATGCAGCCACTATGCATTACATCAATGTCACAACTGACGGCGATACTATAGTTTCTGATATGCCAGCGACTGGCGACAGGAATCGGATGTCGGTGTGATAATTTATGGTGATACAAGCCACGGATAATGAGACATACGTTGTCTCCCTTGCATTACAGATTATAGCCTTCACTGCTGAGCTTCACAGAGTCACTCGGAGTGTATTACAGACATACCCACTCGTGAACACTCGGTCAATTCCGTGAACATTCGGCCCATTCAGTAAACGGTTACAGTCCGGTGACTAAAAATCTCCCATTTAACCTTTGACGGAAATTTCCGTCTGCTGTTTTTTATTTTTGTTTTAATTTTTAACAAAAAAATGGTTTTGACAGCACATGAGAATCGTCTCCGCTGGAGACGATTATCATGTGCTGTCAAAACCAGATTTCTGTCGAGAAATATTGAAAATAAAACATTTCCAGCAGACGACAACATTTAATTCAGCGTAGTAAGGGTTAAAATCATAAAACAGTGTAATAAAAATGCAAATGAGTCTGTTATAGAAAACATGTTATAGAGCTTGGGGCCCACTTCACTAAGCTATGACAACATGTTCGTACGACGATTTCTGCTGCAGCTCAGGCTCAGCCAATCAAACTGCTTCATTGCGAGTTGATATTGGCAATAGCTGTTCAGAAACGCTGACATCTGGGCAAGATTAACGCAGGCAGTTGTGTATGTGTTAGAAGTATGCGTGCGCCTGCGCAAAACTGACACTATTGGGTAGACGTAAGCATGTACGTGTACTACCCTGTAATCGACATCATTCCGTAGTCGATTCATGTGACGTTTTGATAACATTAAAAAACTGAAATTTGCGCAAATTAGTATTCATACAATAAGTTTTATTTTTCATGATGGAACGAACATAATGTATTCATTTACGTTATATATACGGTTTTATCATCTGAGTATATATAGTTAAGTTGTTCGAATGAGTAGCCAGAATATATATGCGCATCAAAGAGCAGCCTATTGCATGTATACAGCATACTGTGAACCGTGGTAAAGTATTTCCTAACACATTGATATCCGTGGATGCAATACATTTTATTGAAATATCTGAATATGTTGTTTATTTCTTCATAAAGGTATATGTTTTTACAACTCATTTGAACGAACAACATAACTAGAACAGACACAGAGAAAGTAGCAATCTCATAATTGTCATCCTATTGTAATTATGTTCAACCTATATTGGGTTAAACGGCTGATTCGGATACAATCTAGTATTTCCGTATCAACTCGAGGCCCCTTGTGTGACGTGTTCGTAGAAAATAGTCAATTAACCCAGGTCGCCGGAGATACACAAACTTTCTATTCGCCAATCAACGTATACCGATACCAATATGTTATTCTCTGGCACTTGTTGCTTTGTTGCTAAGCCAATATGGCTTAGCAACAAAGCAAACAGTGCCAGAGATATATCTGTTTTATATCTCCATCCATGTATGTTTGAGCCAAGTCCTCAAGTCACGCGTTTTCCAGTACACCAACACCAATTAGTTTAATAATAAGACACCAGCGGAAATCGTTAGTTTTCCCGCCCTTTATTAGTTTAGACATGCGATGGTAATTTCGTAGGTTGCGACGGAG
Source organism: Conchocele bisecta (assembly GCA_029237695.1). Lineage (NCBI taxonomy): Eukaryota > Metazoa > Mollusca > Bivalvia > Lucinida > Thyasiridae > Conchocele > Conchocele bisecta. The sequence goes on along the minus strand of CM055273.1, from coordinate 54,994,177 downwards.
AGCAGGCAGGATTACAGCGCACGACTTCTATGTCTCGCAAACTGTAGACATATTGGGCGCCTGATCCGTTGACCTCTACGGAACAGTCAGGGACGTAAACTTTGTACTTTAAAGGTACATGCCCAGTCAGTAGGCACAACACGTTCTTTATAGGATTTAAATAAGTGTATATCGTTGTCACTATTCCACCAGTTCTAAACATTACAAGTACACGCTATACAGACATAATCATTTAGTAATCTTTATTTTCATGATAGTGACTCGCGGTGGTATCAGACTATTTTCATATGCAAATGAGGCACGACCGTTTTTACTTATTGATAATAATTAAATGCGTAACCTGGAAAAATAATATTTTCGACAGATTATAAAGTATGATCATTGCACATCAAAAATACATACAGAGAATAAATAGTAACGTCCGCTAACATTTTAAGGAAACACGGTTATCGCCCCTGATATCAGTGTGGAAATTTACGTCTGCTATAAAATGTATAATAATGCCAATCAATACGTGGACTGCTTCATTACTGGGCTAAATCTGCAGAGCCTCTCCCATCCCGTTTCCTAAGCCTTGCCAGATATTTGTTCCCATTCACGGTACTAACCTACTATTCTCTATATAAACATAATGCATATATGTATGTTCAAAATGTTCATCAAACCAGCTTTCTGGCTCTTGAAATGAAAATCGACATTGGCTCATAGTGATAATCAATTGTGAAGCATAAACGCCGACATGTCTAGTAGAAACATATTAAATCATAGAGCATTCATATTAAATCACACAACCGATCAACTACTAAATTGATTAGACATCGTGGGTCAGACTTTTGTTGATTAAAAGCGCAACCATATTTGGGATGAGCCAATAGGAAATGAAGTCAAAATGCATTTGCAACCAGTGTGAAAAATTCAAGAGAAAATTACGATATCCAGGATACTCGCAGAATCCGAATGCAAGAACAAACATGTGTATATCTGACTTATGGGATGTGTGTACATCCAAATCAAAAAGCACACTCCGTGGTAGCCAGGGCCCGGTTGCTCAAAACGTCTGTTAGCTTAACAGACTGTTAAATCCTTAGCATTGCTAAGTATTTAACAGTCTGTTAAGCTAACAGAGGTTTTGAGCAACCGGGCCCTGGTAATGATTTATATTGTTTGTTTCAAGCATGACGGTTATTTCATTGATGGAATTGAGAATAGTGTAGATTCAGATCAGACTGTGCGGATGCACAGGCTGATCTGGATCTACACTGGTCGCAAAACCGATAAGCCCCATTTCTCCAGTCACAGATACATACATGCATGCATTACAAGAGCGAATCCTAGAAAACAATAAATCTTAACGACTGTCTGGGGTTGTCGACTAATAGCATGCGGAGCACAGAGAGAGACACACTACGTACATGTACACATCCGAACACAAAACGCAATACGCGTGCGTGTCCCATACGTGGAACTGCCCGTTATTTAGCATACGCAGTTTTTGTCCAGCCTGTCAAGTTACATCTAATTCCCAATTACCTAGTCTTTGTTTTCGCTATATTTCCGTCCCGAAATACCAGGCAACGTGCGTGCAGCTTGTGTTGGGAGCCTCCCGTGTTATCCGCCGCTAAATTGGCGCAAATTGTCGCTGACAGTCCGGCTATCAAAGGCACATACCATTGGAAAATTAGGGATCTTGTGGCGAAAATGTGGCTGTGACTGGTGACATGAGGCTAATTGGATGTGTGACTAGTTTGTCTCCATAAGAACATGCGTAACTTCATGAAATACGTTTACAAAATTTACAATATTTTCCGTAAATGGCGTCAAAAGTTCCGCATGTACTCTGAACATTTTGTCAACCTTTAACTTCTTTTTTTGAGAACGTAATTAATGAAATTACGCAGATGTCCGAAGGTTCAAACTCGCATGGTATGTCTCATATTTATCTGGCGACAAGATAAGTATATTTTGCAATTTTGATGAAATCGGCTGCAGGTCAAGCTGAATAGCCGCGCCATATAATCGATGAATCGGTCATATCTTGCTATGATTTTCGTCATTAAATATGTACATTACTTCGTGGTGGACCAGGGGCCCGTTTCACTAAACTTCGTACGACTAAAATGTTCGTAAGCGCAAATTTAGGATCATCTGGAAATTTCAATTGATGGATTTACATTTATTGAGCATATGGCCTATGATCAATAAATGTAAATCCAATAATTGTTTACAAGAAAACAGTGTTAACATATTTACAGACTATCATAATTTTGCACTTACGATCATTTTAGTCTTACGAAGTTTAGTGAAACGGCCGCCAGATGATGTAACAGTAAATAAAAACGTATATTTATAAATAAACATAGTTTCACGTATATGTATTTATCATAAACCAAAGTTATAACAGGTCAATGCACTTCTGAGCATGTGCAAAGTTTATCAGGCACTTCCGGTCAGAACAACGTCATTTCATTGGTGGTTTACGTCACATGACGTCAACACGCGACGTTACGTTACGTAAACAAGTTTGAATTCGTATGCACTGAACGAGCGCAAAATCAAGGTAAACTCAATAAATAAATGTGTTTTTCTGACGTTGAACGAATGACATGATAAATAGAATACCAGGCAAGTGTCTTTTGATATCAAGTTTATCAGGCTCGGCTGGAAAACGCGAGGAATCGCTCGGCAAGCCTCGCGATTCCTACGCGTTTTCCAGCCTTGCCTGATAAACTTGATATCAAAAGACACTTGCCTGGTATTCTATTTATAGCAAGCAACACCAAATACACGCGGACACCAGTTGTACACGTATAAGTGGTTATTACCCGGTATATCACAATAGTTTATATAGACTCTCGCCTAACACATTGGGCATGTCAATATAAAATATTTGTTTTAGACTTCATTCAATTGGTACCGATATAATTATATAAACCGGACGTAAAAAACTTCATATTTGGATGTTTTCGCAAGAAGCATCGTCAGCGATCACAGTGGATTTGCTATTAAAATTCCGCGAACAGTGTACCAATACCCATTGTATTGGCATTAGCGCAAAGTTTCCGGTTTAGTGAGGTTCATCTATATAAATAATTGACGTAACTATAGCAAATGCGTGTAGACTGTTGCAACTCTCTGACTGACTTGAAAGTCAGAGAGCTGCAACAGTCCACGCGCGTTGCTGCTATCTACGTCATTGTAATCGGGACCACGTTGTGACTGAGTGTCCGGTAATGTTATTAGCGGCAATAAAATGTCTGTCATGCCACATGCTCCATTGGCGGACAGAGCAGATTGGTGACAGTGCATAGAGGCGCATGTGCGTATCCCTTTGTGACTGTATATATGTGTTTCTACATAACATTTTGTGCTCAGTCTGGACTTATCAAACTTCCACTCAGTGTATATACTGCTTCTATATGATGCATTATGCTGAACTTATTGATAAACGGATATCTGTATGAACACAATATCTCGACATGGTACAATATGTATATGTACATATGTTTCACATATCACATGTACTTATTTTATATATGCATATTTGTATTCCTGTCATGTATGGCTGTTCATCTCCAAATGAGTAAACATAAAAAAATGTCCAACACTCGACTGTCACACGATGTTGTAGTCATATGGGACCCGTTTCACTAAACTTCGTACGACTAAAATGTTCGTAAGTCTATAAATTGCACATCAACACTGTTTTCTTGTAAACAATTATTGGATTTACGTTTAATGAGCATATGCAGCCTATGCTCAATAAATGTAAATCCATCAATTGAAATTTCTAGACGATCCTAAAGTTGTGCTTACGAACATTTTAGTCGTAAGAAGTTTAGTGAAACGGGCCCCAGCTCCTTGCGTCACTAGGAGATTATTCTTCTCAGACTGGTCTCAATCAATTTATTTTTATTTTCAGAAGATGATACGGCGCGAAATAAACGATTCCTCAGGTTCGGACGGGCGCTTTCAAATGACTGGTTCTTCCGGTTTGGCAGAGATCCCACATCAAATAGCGCTGGCTTCCTAAGAATAGGCAGAGGCGAGACATCGTACCCGTTAGAAGATAAACGCTTTTTAAGATTCGGCAGAGGAAGCTCTTCCAATATAGATGACTTGTTGGCTGCTTTGACAGCCAGAGTACGAAATTATGAGCTTAGAACTGGTGAGAAACTAAGAAAGAAGCGTTCGGTTGACAGTGAACCGGAAGTAGTTGGCGCCGAAACTGATGCAATAACAGACGATAGTGACAAACACGCTTCGAGTGTTGAGAAACGGGAAGCGTCGGTGGATGAGACGGACGAAACTGCAGAAAAGCGTTTTATGCGATTCGGAAGGAACCCGAGTGATGAACTCGATGAGGAAAAGCGTTTCATGAGATTCGGACGAGATCAGCTTGCGGAAAAACGCTTTATGCGGTTCGGGCGGGGAAATGACGACATGGAGAAGCGATTCATGCGGTTCGGACGCGGCGATGCGGATAAGCGATTCATGCGATTCGGGAGAAATTCCGCCGACGCGGCCAAACGGTTTATGCGATTCGGACGATCGAGTGAGGCAGACGAGAGCTTAGTGAAAGAAGACAAGCGGTTTATGAGGTTCGGGCGTGGCGGCGAGGCGGAAGCGGATGACGATAAGGAGAAACGGTTTATGAGGTTCGGAAGAGGTAATACAATTACAAATGTACACATGTCTGACCATTGGCCATTGTAATAACCAGGGACATAGAGAATAGTAGGTTAGTGCCGTGAATGGGAAAACATATCTGGCAAGGTTTAGGAAACGGTATGTGCGAGGCTCTATCGAACACATCCCGTTTCTGTGCCGCGTCAGATATTCTTTTTCCATTCACGGCACTAACCTACTATTCTATTTATCCCGTCAACACATACAAATTGCTTTAAAATGCAAAGGAATAACCCCAGCCACCGTACATATTCATACGCAGTGATTAGGTCGTATTGACAGGATATCAAAAATGTTTCACGGCACCGTGTTTCACGGCACATACGCACTGTGTTGGCGGGATAAACGTCTTTAGCAGGTATCAACAATTGCATTGACATTCTGACTGATAACAATTTGTCGTATCGTGCATTTACTAGATACGCATAACTTATTTTATTGAGGTTTCATTGGTCGAACGAAACACGAATGATGTCAGTGTCATGATGAAACCTAGTCGTGAGCAGTACTTTTGCAATTTACTCCCGTACCGTCCGTAACCAACGTGACGTAACCAACGGACGGTACGGGAGTATATTGTAACATTTACTGTTCGGAACTAGATGAAACCAACTAAATGAAAAATGTAATATTTGCCGATGTGGCTTTATAAAACGTCTCCTTGTACATGTACATATAATACTAGACGAGCGTCATTTGAGATCAAGTTTATGAGGCAACGCTAGAAAACATGTAGTAATTCCGAGGCTTGCCGAGAAAGTCCTACCGTTTCCGAGCCGAGCCTGATAATTTAATATCAAAACGTACTAAGGCATCACGGGACGGTTGAAAATAGCCGAAATTGACTGCTTTTCTGAGGGCGGCGGGTGACTTATAAAAATCACCGCCTCTCACAATCAGTTAAGGAGGCTCTTGCGACAAGTATTGAAAAATACTCGCAAATGAAGTACAAATCGCGTGCCACAATAAAAATTCAGTAACCGCATCAGATGTGTTCAATTATTTTTTTTACAAAGTTACCCCACCCACCTATTTTTGGCCAAAAGTTTCAACACGACTGAATTTATCGGAATTGTTTTGATGAAAATATGAGGCACAGATACTTTGTTATGTCTTGTTCTATCACTTGTAACACCACACCATTTTCTGATTTCAAAGCGGGGTCATAACCAGCTCAAATTTTCGCTACAAATGCCCGAAAAATATCTTAAATTCTGACGCGAAACCGTACCGGCGAGACAGCATAGCAGGCGACATTTTCCAAGATGTCAAAATCAACTGGAGCTAACATTCAGTTTCGTAGAATTATGAAATACTCTAAAAAATACACCTTGTCAAGCCTCCCAAAGTCAAGAAATATTCATAAACCTATTTTTCTAGACACACTGGTGTAACTTACAGGGTCGGTAGTGAAGTATGGAGGAAAATCGTCCACCCCCTTTTTAAAGCTAGCCGCCCACTGTCCCGTGAGACCTTAAGGGGAAATATTTTTTCCCCGAAACGGCTCGTCTCGCTCTATATTGCTAATTTTATCAATCTTACGTAAAACGCAAACAAAGAAAAATGTACAAAATGAAAGCTGATGTCGAAATGGGGCGTGGATATCGCCCACCCCCAAAATGGCGAAACGCGAAGTTTCATTTCGGTGTATCGACAGCAAAATACCATGCTTACCTCCAGCCCTGCTGAACCCTGCATATTTGAGTGCAGTAAACTCAAACTGCTGGATGTTATCTTGGGACATGTTCTTCTGTCAAACAATACTGGTTAGAGGTGAAATATGACACCTTGAAATATCAGACTTTTCCCTTAAGGCATCACGGGACGGTTGAAAATAGCCAAAATTGACTGCTTTTCTGAGGGCGGCGGCGGGTGACTTATAAAAATCACCGCCTCTCACAATCAGTTAAGGAGGCTCTTGCGACAAGTATTGAAAAATACTCGAAAATGAAGTACAAATCGCGGGCCACAATAAAAATTCAGTAACCGCATCAGATGTGTTCAATTATTTTTTTACAAAGTTACCCCACCCACCTATTTTTGGCCAAAAGTTTCAACACGACTGAATTTATCGGAATTGTTTTCATGAAAATATGAGGCACAGATACTTTGTTATGTCTTGTTCTATCACTTGTAACACCACAACATTTTCTGAAAATGAGTTCAAAGCGGGGTCATAACCAGCTCAAATTTTCGCTACAAATGCCCGAAAAATACCTTAAATTCTGACGCGAAACCGTAGGGCGAGAGAGCATAGCAGGCGACATTTTCCAAGATGTCAAAATCAACTGGAGCTAACATTCAGTTTCGTAGAATTATGAAATACTCTAAAAAATACACCTTGTCAAGCCTCCCAAAGTCAAGAAATATTCATAAACCTATTTGTCTAGACACACTGGTGTAACTTACAGGGACGGTAGTGAAGTATTTAGAAAATCGTCCACCCCCTTTTTAAAGCTAGCTGCCCACTGTCCCGTGAGACCTAACAAGGTATTCTATTTATCAGGTAACGTCTTAAAACACGGAATGAACAAATATTACTTACGTAAGTTGCTTCATTATACTGACGTCATTCGGTAGCATCAGGTGACGTCATTCGACCAACAAAGCGTCTGTGAATCCGATGTGACCCGTATACATGTATCAGTATTTATCCCGTCTACACAGTGCGTATGTGCCGTGAAACACGGTGCTGTGAAACAATGTTGATATGCTGTAAATACGACCTAATCACTGCGTATGAATATGTGCGGTTGTCATACTAGTCGATTCTCCGATTTTGAGGATGCGGCTGGGGTTATGTTTTGCATTTTAAAGCTATTTGTAATGTTGACGGGATAAACAGAATAGTAGGTTATTGCCATGAACGGGGAAAATATCTGGCGCGGCACGGAAACGGGATGTGCTCGGCAGAGCCTCGCCCATCCCGTTTCCTAAGCCTTGCCAGTATGACCATGATGTGCGATTTTACATGAAAACTATTTACGAAAACTGTGATATTGTTCGTAAATGAGATGAGTTGACGAAATCCTCGGAGGAAATGTGGAATAGCATTCCGTACTAACTCTGACAATTTCGGCAACTTTCGCGGTCAATTACGGAAAATATAATAATAATAAATATGTGTCATGAACAATAGCACATCGCATTAGCTAAAATATCACATGGTTCGTCTCATATTTACTACACGCCCTTTTCGCAACCGGCGATCACATACAGTGGAACCTCTCACTGCAATTTGTTTCATTGTCATGTATGTTCATGATTGCAAATGACAAAACATGTTTATGAAGTGGTTGATTGCAGCGGAACCTCATGAACAGACATGACAATGAAACAAATTGCAGTGAAACCAATCTAAATTAAATACAGTGGGGCCCCAGAGTGTCCGGTTTAGAGAGGTTCCACTGTAGATGCAAGCCCAGTACTATGATGTAATGTACCGCTGATCATATCTGACCAAACCGTCTCGGTTTCATGTTAGTGTTGCCTCTTATAAACTAACATGTCATACTTTACGTCAGAAGCTGGCATTGCTAGTACATCATTTTAACCAATATTTGATTATAACGGCAATTTGGCAGCATTGATGTTTCTATAATCGCCTGCTTTCGACTTGGGGCCGATTAGTCAGCAACTATTACAGCTATATGGTGTTGTTATGGCAGTGTGCAATGTGTTCCAAGAGAATATTAGGTATATTGTAAACACGCCCATATGCCAAAAGAGATAATTAAGGCATTACATACATATCGAAAAATGATTCAAGCAAATATGAGACACGCCATATGATTTTGTACATTCGGACATCTGTTAATTTCATTAAAAAAATTTACAAAATATCTTTTCATAAATAAAGTTAAATGTTGACAAAACATTCAGGTTACATGCAGAATATATAGAGGATATTCATATTTTTGCAACGAATATGACATATATGTTCATCGAGTGGTGTGAAATGTCCATATTTCACTCGTGCCTGGACAGTTCACACCACGAGATGAACATATATATCATATTCGTTGCAAAAATATGAATATTCTATTTATTATATACCGCTCCATGGAAATTAGCAGTTTTTTAGACTGTATACGGCAATGAATGTGTATTTGCAGCCTACATGTATCTATAGTCCGGCACTGCAGATGCGCGTTATGAATATAGATAGCGGAAGTAGTCGTATTTTCACCGGAGAACATATGACTTTTGTTTACATCGTATAACTATGTATTTCATGGGTAGGTATATAATAAATAATTTTTGTCAACTTTTGACGCCATTTACGGAAAATATTGTAAATTTTGTAAACATATTTCATGAAATTACGCAGATGTTCGAACATACACAATCACATGGCGTGTCTCATATAAGCAAGCAAGTATCGTCAATGATGGAATATTTACATCTTCTATAAAGCCATAATGTAAACGCCCATGCAACGTATTGCATTTATATACCAATACATAAGTTAGCCCCACTTGTCGTCCCACAACGTTGCTGATTGGTTTAAGTTTGCTTGACGTCATTAATCTCTACGACGTTGTCAATAACGGCACACTATTGACCGGCAACGTCGCTGATCCTGAATTGCGAGAAAATGACGTAAAGCAAGATTATTCGTAATTTTGATACCATTGTTGGTTATTTATATGTGTAAACCTATCAAAATGCAATGTAGGCATTAGTAATAAAATGTTGTATTTATTGTTGTTTAAAGATTGCAAAGTCCTTCGGACTCCACGCATGTTAAACAGACCGAATAGTTTGTGAACCACAGTCAGTGCAACAGCCTATGATTTGGTTCCTTACATAAGCCAGTATCCGCATTGATAGAATGATGTTGAAGGTTGAGCCTCAGCTATCTTTGATATGGCCGGTTGCTAAGCAGCCAGGGGCCCGTTTCACTAAACTTCGCACGACTAAAATGTTCGTAAGTGCAACATTATTATAGTCTGTAAATTTCACATTGACAATGTTTTCTTGTAAATAATTATTGAATTTACATTTATTGAGCATAGGCTGCACATGCAGCCTATGCTCAATAAATGTAAATCAAATAATTATTTTCAAGAAAATATTGTTAATGTGAAATGTACAGACTATCATAAGTGTGCACTTACGAACATTTTAGTCGTACGAAAATTTAGTGAAACGGCCCCCAGGACCGTAGATAGACACGCCCAAGTAATACATTAAAAGATTCACTGACACTGGCAAAGAAGTTATTTTCATATATTAAACTTTCTAAAAATTGAATGGCATGTATTGTTTGCTATGCAAGAATGTCCAATCTGCATTGAAACCAATGGGAAGTAAACGAATATTCCATATTTATGACACAGGGGGGTGTATATGTACATGTGTCTTCGTCTATTTCCGTAGGATCCGCGGAAGGAGCCGAAGGCGAAAACGAAGACGATTTGGAAAAACGATTCATGCGGTTCGGCCGACTGTCCTCCGACCAGGATAAACGATTCATGCGGTTTGGCAGGATGGGCGACAAGCGGTTCATGCGGTTCGGCAGAGATAATGCGGACGAGTCGACTGCTGACAAGCGTTTTATGAGATTCGGAAGAGACAATAAAGATGAATCCACAGCAGACAAACGCTTTATGAGATTTGGCCGAGACCGGGAGGCAGACAAACGGTTCATGAGGTTCGGTCGGGAACCAGAAAAGAGATTCATGCGATTTGGAAAATAATTTCGGCATTTTTGTTTTAGGGACAGCTAGTTAGAAATCATCAGGGTCGTTATTTATTTTTACTTTCAAGAAAGAAATTGTTTCAATGTCCGACCATTCAATAGTATAATTGCGAACAGCGTATTGCATAAGCTCAGCATGAAGAATTGCTAAACGTTGGTGTGCCAAGCTAATTACGTTTGATACATAGCGTGAATCTTGCCAAGATTATAATGCTTCTGAACATCTATTATCAAGCGGCTTGATTGGCTGAGCCTGAGCTGTAGAACAGCTCAGGCTCAGCCAATCAATCTGATTGGCTTGTAGCACCAAATTCGAGTAGATATTGATAATTATTGGCAAGATTAATGCATGAGGTAGTGAAACACAGAGCGTGTATCATCTAGAAAAAGCGCACATAGAATACGTGAACTTCCATAGAAATGTCATGTCGGATCAGAGGTCTATATTTTACCACATAATTATATTTCCTAATTTTCGATAGAAGGTCTCGCGTCTTCGTTATTTATTTTATTTTTACTGTATAATGGTGGATATTTAACAAGTATTTCGACTTACTTGCCACTCGAAGCTTCAGATTTCTACCTTTGTGTCATTGCATTGCAATGTTTCGGTTAATAGTGGAATGCTGGCACGTTTCACTAGTTTCATAATAACACATAATCTACCAGCAGTGTGATTTTGTATATAAAATGTGCGATTTTTAATGAAAAATATTTACAACAACGTTAATAGTTTCTGTTAATGACGCCAAATGTTGACGAATTTTTCGTGGCAAATACGGAATTCTATTCGGCATTTGCTCTGAATCTTTCATTAACTTTTGACGTCATTTGCGAAAACTGTCGTAAAGTTTGTAAATATTTGTCACGACATATCGCACATCGTCTTATTAAAGGCACTGTCTCAGATGATGTCTCGGATACATGTGTTCAAGGAGTTGTTCCTCGCTGTATGGACGGCACAGCATTATATTTGATCAGATGCCAAGGCATTTTGGCTGTACATGTATGTGTAGCTGATCTTACATGAGTGATAATTTAATATGATACGATGCTATGCCGAGTTCTCTAATGAAAGTAATTAGTTAATAAATACCATACTAAACCATCACAAATGTCAGATGATATGTATTGCATAAGCACACACGTCATACATTGAAGTTCACCAACCCTGTATTCTGTATCGAGCTAATTTGCATGTTTATTGCACTAGTGTAACATGATTTGTATTACACTGTGATAATGAACCGCGAACGTTCATTTTATGGAATAAATTATAGTATACGCGACATATAAACATGGCACAGTTCGTGTTTGTTGTTGAGAATATGTCATTTATGACATTTGCGACTGTGTAGCGTCGGTAAATCTTGCACACACGTTTAGTCTCATCAGGAGCTACGCTTGACACCATTCGGTCAGGGAAGTAGACTGCCTGCCATCAGCATTACAGTGGGGTCAGCGTGTAAGTACACACACGAACGAACACGACAGGTTGGTTCCAACCTGTCGTGTTCGTTCGTTTGTGCACTTACACGCTGACCCCACTGCAGAGTTCAAGCATATACAAGTAGAGCGAATGTGCAAGAGGATCAACACGTACATGTATAGCAAATATCATAAAATTTCCTCAACGGGCGACCGAATATTTTTTTCAATCCTAGGACCTTTCTCTTGCAAGAGTAACGAGCATTCAGAATGCTAAATATAGTTCAGTATTACAACATATTATAATGTTTTCATTACCGGGACCCACCCGTCGGCGCCTCGTGGATTGACGGAATGATTCCGTCAGTTCGCGAGGCGCCTACGGGAAGTCCCGGTAAGGTCAGCAATACCCAGCATAACATATTTAGATTTAGGTCCGGTGGCTTAGCAGTACATATGGGTTGGATAAAACAAGAAGTAGTACATTATATTTAGTTGTTTAATTACTTCCTGTGCATAATGTCTCCAAACAAAGCATGGTACGGCGCTGTGTGCTAATTGAACACCGTATACTAATACAGCAAATACGAATAACGACCACGTGTATTACCAACAGTATTTCAAAATTTCTGCTGATATGTTAACAAATTTAATTTGTATATAAATACTTTACCTTTTGTTTCCCTTATTTAAGATAGTATCTATCATACCATGTATCATGTGCTATTGTATTTATTGTATTAAAAAGAGGAAACAGATCATTTGAGCACATGCACGGGATTGTGCCTTATGGGAGATGTTCGCAAAAAAAACATTTTTTTTGTTTAACCCTTTGAACCCGAAAGCCCGCTATAGCGATTTATGCAAACAGTGCAGATCCAGATGAGCGGGCTCGTAACGAGCCGTCTAATCAGGATCTGCACTTTTTGAACGTAATTTCTCAGAACAAAAAAATACTCCTTGGACTAGTTTGATAATCATTGTGTGACATATCAAAATTCATTCCAGCTACTTAGGGGTGAAATCGTTAATTATTTACAATTAAATTTGATAATTTCGGGGGAAATGAATAATTTACTAGTATTGTTTTTTGTATTTTAGTCAACTTTCGACGCATTAGCGGACTAGTTCCAATTTAGTCACTGTGCACACTGTTTGTGAAATCTTCTGTAAGCCTCATAGGGCCGTGTGTGAGCTCATTTGAATAAAAAAATCGCCATTTCGTTGTTCATGTTTGTCCACGCATGCGCACTGACGTTGACGTATGTGCCCGGATGTGGGCGGAAGTACTCGGATGTTCACTGATAGTGCTAGGAAAATCGAATATGGCTTCCGTGCATAAACTGTTTAAAATGAATAATAAAACTCATGAAACGAGAATTGTATATTATTGTCATATTTCTCTTCCCCCATAACGTGACCAGCATGTCTTCTACATTTTTTTTCTACATGTTTTAATGAAAAAAACATGATTTGCTATATGTGTATATTCCTATTGAAATAAAAGACCGTTTAACCTAAATTTGGTTCTGGTAATATATTTTAATGGCTGCATACATATATGTGGCTGTGATTGGAGAAATGGGGCATTTGTGATCAGTGTATCTCTTGATCAAATAGCATACTCATGTAGCCTGATAACTGTATGTATTATATACGTACTTTCCTTCCCCATTGAAACACAATGGAACGCAAGACGTCAATAATTTTCCATTATTGACGTCTCGTGAGTTCATATTGGTCAGTGCCGGAACTACGTTTCACCTCGTAAAATAGTTCCTTCTACATCACCATTAATTTGTTTATTTTATTTATATTTTGTATTATTTTTGAGGCGCATATAAATTGTGAGTGATTTACGTATATAATAAAAAAAGATTTTTTGATTTGTATGTGGATATCGCACGCTGCGGAACTCGTATATCCACATACAAATCAAATAACCAATAAATATTGCTTGTTAGAAGTATGAAGGGTGTTTCATTGATGGAATGGCGATCAATGCAGAGCCTGATCAGACTGTGCTTATGCGGATGCACAGTGTGATCTGGATTTACACTGGTCGCAAAATCCATAAGCCCAATTTCTCCAACCACATCCATATATGGGTCATACACGCTCACCGGTTTGTCCGACAAAATAACCTGTAATCGAGTGGATAAATAAAAACGACCCAAAAGTTTAAGATGAAAAATAAAAACTGTCCATAATTAAAAATAAAAACTATCCATAATTAGGTATAATATCACACATAGGAATTACATGACATTTGCACAGATAGCTAACGAGTTCAACTAAATAATTGCAGCATTATTTTTGTGGCGTCAAACAAATACAGTGGAACCCCTCTAAGCCGAACAACCTTGCGACATCGATGTGTTAAATTATGACCGATGTCACTGTCAAATATTGCTGATGTTTACCGGTGTTCATGATTTCAATGCGCATGAGTTTCAGCGGTCTTTCATCGGAATTACAGTGGCACCTCTCTAAACCGGACACCCTGGAGACCTCCCAGGGCTGGAGACCTCCCAGGGCTGGGGACCTCCCAGGGTGTCCGGTTTTGAGAGGTTCCGCTGTAATATCCAAAACCGAAGATGCAGCACGTTTCTAGTCCCACTTGTAAATGTAAATAATCGGGTGCCAAGCTCAGAATGTGTGGTGATTCAATTTTGGAAACTTCAACCATTTTAACCCGTAGACTGATGGGAACGAAAATTGTCGTTTGCTGCTGTGTCATATTTTGCCTTTTTTTCCAACACAAACATGGTTTGACAGCACCATTTTAGAATCATATGTGTTGTAAAATATGTTTTTGATGTGAGAAAATAAAAAAATATACAGCAGACGACTACATTTAATTCAGCAGTGTAAGGGTTAATGGAAGCACACCAACAGTCGCAGATAAATACTCAATCCTTCGGTTTCGCGTCACAGAAGTAGTAATACTTACACTATTGAGTTGAAAGTCGTACTTTCCAAATCATGAAGTTATGTCAGAATCAATTACACGGATTTGTTAATAATGGATTTTGAGATATGGCTATTTAAAATCCACACGATATACACACGGTAAGAAAGTCATGAAAAGAAATGCGAAAAATGAAGACGACTACATTATCATTTCCAACATGACATTGTAGACACAATAAATGACCACCAGTGGAGTTGCAGCATTCTGTATATGGGTAGGTCTGCCGACAGATAAAGGGGTACACGGGTCGCAAACGTCACATGGACACCCAGTGCAGAGCCTGATCAGACTGTGCGGATGCACAGTCTGATCTGGATCTACACTGGTCGCAAAACCCATAAGACCCATTTCTCCAGCCACAGCCACAACTGATGAGTGAATGATGGTTGGTTATTGATTGATTGATTTATTTTCGTCAGTGCACACGTATGATGCTACAATGACGACAATACAATACTACGATGACAATAGTACGATATTGCGATATCACGACGATACGATGAAGATAGTACGATATCACGACGGTTTAATGACGATAGTACGATGCTGCGATGACAATATTACGATATACGATGACGATACTACGATATAAAATACGTAGTACCGTCACCGTGCTATCGTGATATCACGTTATCGTTATCATGCTATCGTGGCTTCGTGTTATTGTCATCGTAGTTCTTTTATGTATTTGTTCAAACCGTTTGAACGTAGTGGTGTGCAAACCATTTAACAAAGTGTATTCGAATATATCCAGTATATTTGTTTAAACTGTTCGAACGTAATATAATGTATATTGGAAGGGGTACACTTTATGCGGCGACAAATGGAATGGCTGTCTCGTTGTCGTTATCGACTGGTATCCAGACATGCATTACTAGAATCAGGCGTCAGGAGTGCGCTAAAAGTTCAAAAGTTTGAATATCCACAGATGCCATTTCTCCAGTCACAGACACATTATTATATTAGACAAGCCAAATGGCATGTGAGCTCGTACCTCAGAAGATGTGCGATTTGTCATGAAACATATTTACAAAATTTACGAGATTTTCCGTAAATGACATCGAAGATGATGAAATATTTAGAACAAATGACATTTCGTCAAATTTCGACTCTATTTAGCATAACTATCGCATTTTCTGTAAATAGTTTCCATGAAAGACTGCACATCGTCTTCTGTAAAACGATTGCATTGCTTGTCTTATATGTGGCTGTGACTGGAAAATGGGATTTATAGCATGTGTGGTCAGTGTAGCTGCTGATCAAATAGCACACACCTATAGCCTGATATCGGTCTATATCGCTTGTTATATGCATGGTGGATGTTTAATGTATGGCATGGCGAACAATGCAGATGCTGAACAGACTGTGCGGATGCACAGTCTGACCTGGATCTACGCTGTTCGCATAACCCATAAACCGCATTTCTCTATTCACAACCATCTGACATCTGACATCAAGTATCACCTTATGACTTGCATCACCCTCCGTTGTGCGTGTTTCTTCCACACGAGCAGAAACATCTACTTCGCAAACTCACATTCTCGAAAGGATAGGGTGTTTCTTCTGTCAAAGGTCAACACACGCTAGAATAGAGGTAGCATATACTACGCAAAGGAGACCGGAAAGCCCAGGTAAAGTAGAATGAAACGATATAAGACCATATAAAACATGCAAGTCTAAGTAATGACAGTCTTCAACAGACACACGATGATGACAAGTGGTGTACGGTACAGCATTATAATAAAATATATATAGGAGCTTACATGAGTGATGATTTGATATGATATTTATTAAACGAGTTTATTTATTTCATAAGAAACGAGGCTATGTCGAGTTTCTTAGGAAATCAATTAATAAATTTCATATTAAATCATAACAAATGTTAGATTATATTATGACGTAAGCACATCATCATCATTTGAAACTGCGCTGATTACCTAACATGTGTCTGTAGCGGGCTCATTTGCATATTTATTACACTAGTGTATTGTGATCTTTAATACACTGAGTTATTACACTGTGAAAGCCCATTGTATGCAATAGAACATAATACATACAGTGTAATCAGGGAATTCATGATACTCACCGAACAGGAATGTCAGGAGAATATACAATAACAGTATACATTTAACTTGTCGATGGTCTAGTAACATAAGGTCGTAACTGCTATGCTAAAGCATAGCAGTTACGACCTTATATTACTAGACCATCGATGTATCAACAGCTGGTAGTGAATGCGTCATAAAGCTGGGACTAGGATGAATGTGGTTTCTGCATAAACCATGTACGCAAACAAAGCTCTAAAAAATATCACAGAAGTTGATAAAAGATTTTGATCGTCAGTAAAAAAAAAATCAAGTGAACATGGTGAATGTGCCAATAAGGTTACCGAGGTAGAACGGCCGGTGGCGAGTTAACACTCGATCACATTGGCGCCATAACACCCCGACCAACACCAACACCAACAACAACACCCACTCCACACCCTGGACGGCGCGTCACCACGAGACAAATAATAGTAAAGTCAAGAACGTTGAAGTCCGCATAAAACCGATAAGCGTTAAAAATGGCCGCCATAAATCGTTTGTATTGTCGTTGAAGTGAGACACGACACAAATACGATCATTCCACTTTTTATTTGCTGGTTTCAAAAGTTGTTCAAATTATAACGATTGTTTACGACTTTCAACTATGTTTTATTTTTACATTTTAATTAATACCGCCTGGTAAAACTCTGGTTATATCTTATTTATCTTAGACTGAGATCAGCCACCTGCACGATAACCGTCCGTATAGTGCCACACGTCCATCTAATAATGACAAGTTGGGACTGTCGGCTGAGAAAATGAATTTATTTAGTGATGACAACAGGAAACGATATTATTCTATGTTTTCTGTGAAACAATTTTTCCGTGAAATGCCAGTAAGAATCAGCTGCAGAAGCTACATGAGCATGTTCACGTGTGTGTAATAGTTATAGTTCATATTATATTGAATTATTAATAAATTAATGTCGTAGCGAGCGCCAGCGAGCGAGAAATAAGTTTATTAAAAATTCAATATTTGAACTATACCTAACTTATTGTTTGCCGCGCTCCATCGCGTGCTCATGTTACGTTTGAACGGAGCGCCACCCCTACACGCTTTTAAATCCCGATACTATTACAGTGATTGACGGCTTTACAAAGAATCGATCATGGTGACATGGTTCGCGTCACAGGAAATTACGTCAACAAGGCGGGGCATCTGTTTCTAAATATAACTGCACGTATTGCAACATTTAATGATTATTTTAGTATACAAATGTATAATGATGAAAGCGTCGCAATATGCGATTAATTGAGACGAAAGGCTGTGCTTTCATTCGTCGAGAAACTAGGGCAAACAATAAATGCATATAAGTATTGTTGTCACCGTGTGTGATATTAAACAATAAAAAAGAAATGTGTGATACTATAGTTACAACGCAAATGTAATAGAAAAAAGTGGCACCAATTATAAAGTACATTGTGTAACAAGAAGTCTGAAAATAATTGATATGTCACACGCTTGTCGATACCGACACATGCAACAGACTGGATAACAGATGTTAATATACCAAAGAAGCAACATACGTATTATATGGGCCCGGCTATTGAAATACCGCCCTTATCGATTCTAGCTTTCTATTTCGCCGACATTTATGTATGAACTATAACTGATTTATTGGTTGTTCCGCCTTCTTCGCGCACACATGTCTGTTTCAATACAAGTCCCGCCCATACGCGCATTTGACTTGCTATACAACTACGTTATTGGTCGTTTGACACCAAAGAGTACACGACACGTGACAAATAAAGGATGCAATTTTCAATGAATTTCTGGCAACAAACCGTGACGTCTGGATTTAAATATAACTTTCTACGTATTGGAACATTTAATGAACACATTTAGTAGGTATTGGAGAAATGGTCGCATATGTGATTAATTGAGACGAAATTATATGCGTTCATTGGTCAAGAAACTAGGGCAAACAATAAGTATCAGTTCATAACTAAAACATTATATTTTATACATTGAGAGACGTGTTACCGTCAATACTAAATTGTCTCCCAATATTGATCACAGTCTATATTATTGTGTACATAGCACCATTAAGCATTCAATGAAATTACATAAAATAAAGTGGTGCGTTTTGGCTTTTTCCGCCATTTGCAGTCCGTAAAGCGAACATCTGAATATGAGACTCAATGTGATGGTATACATAAGAACATGTGCGATTTTTCATGAAATATATTTACAGAAACTGTGTATCTTTTCTGTAAATGACGTCGAAAGATGACGAAATTTTCATGGAAAATGAGGAATTCAATTCCGAATTTGCTATGAAACTTTCGTTATCTTTCGGTGTCATTTACGGACACTATCGTAAAGTTTGTAAATAATTGTTATGCAATATCGAACATGTTTTTAGGTATAGAATCAAATGACGTGTCTCATATTGAATATGTGAGACTTCGTCTAAGACAGATATTCTATCTGAGACATCATCTAGTTGTTCACCTTGTGTACTAATTCAATTTCTTTACTGAGAACGCATCGGTAAAATTGGGAAAATGATATAAATCTATAATTAAACTAGATTTTACAAATATCCTTCATCACTTTCTGAGCATACCTTGTATAGTATCACATCTTTGACACATGTCATGGTGTTGTTTCTGTATTAACACAGCTCGTGTGCAAGGTATGTACATCAGGATGTGATAAATACGTTAGATCACGTTTGTCCGCATGTACGAGCCATAATCCGCGAGCTTAAGCTCATTATCGCCTCGTACATGCGGACGAACCGTGATCTAACTTATACTGAGAACCAGTGTATTTAACAAAGGTTTACTGTTGGCTCGTTATTACATTGTTGAAGCGGGATTGTCGACAGTAGCTAAACAAAAGGTGGTCAAACTCTTAACAATACCGTTTTTCTCATCAAAGGTCACATACGAGGGGTGTTCATAAAATACCCGGACAAGTTCTGTAAAATACTTGTCTGTTGGGTTTGTCTGAATGTTCACATACAGGATGATTGATAAATACTGCATCGATTTCATATTCACAACTCATCATAAGTATATCATGGACATTTGTTTCGTTACTAACGAACGCAACGTCATCTCATGATGCGATATGCGGCCCAACGTCAAAATGACGTTATGTAAATGTGATGCTCCTTATTGTTCAATAGAAGAAGAACATGCCCATGCTTTTATTTCATACTCGCATAATGAGTTAATATTTTTCAAACTAAACAAAACTGCACTGTATGCAATTCATACAACGGTGATGCCAAGAAATGTACCTTTGTTCAAACATAACCCCTGCCATACCGGCAGTAAAATTATTGACTCCTGTAGCAGATTTCATCAAAATTGCAAAGTATACTTATCTAGCAAAGTGAGGGAGTAATCATTTATTTTTCACGAAATGCATTATTTGATATAGACCTAACGACTGCATATATTTGATGATTAAAAGTATACAGAATTATTATACTGAATTTATTATATTATCACAGCCAAAATGGCTGTGATAATGTAATAAATTCAGTATAATAAACATTAATAAATTTATTCTTAAATTAAAAATTTCTCCCTCAAAGTATACTTTGTTAGATAAGTATACTTTGCAATGTTGGTGAAATAAGCTACAGACGTCGCCGAAGTGGGTCCCTTCATGCGGCTTTTCGTGTACGGGATTATCAATAATCACAAGGGGCAAGATTGGACGAATATGGAGGATGGAATAATAGCTTCCATCCACGATAGTTAATAAGAGATGTATTCACTGTAACTACTTGATTTAAAAAATGTACATATATCCCTTGTCCACTATCTTACAACTCAAACACAATTGGTAACTCGCATGGCCTTCTGCTTCATGTTCAGCATCGTGGGGATCCATCTATCTCTATGTGTCCTCATATTTAAATATATTTAATCACACTACGGAGTGTGCAAGTAGTAAGATGTGACAGTTCACGCACAAATTATCTGTCAACGCAGACTTTTACTTGGAGTCACAACATCTGACGACGTCATTGTTGGACGTCCATGTCTGGCTTAGTCTTCGCGCCTTCCCGTCCACTGTCTATCCGACTATATCGCTAGCAAATTGTCACACAAATGGCGTGCTTTCACCAAAAACAATATCTAATCATCAACATCTCGTCTTGATTTATGCGTTTATATGAACAATTTAATATAGGAATGAATGGCCTTTTTGTGGAATTTATCGGGGTATAAACTTGGAAAAGTCGCGGGAATACTGGACGAAGGCCGGAAGACCTCGTCCAGTATTCCCGCGACTTTTCCAAGTTTATATCCCCGATAAATTCCACAAAAAGGCCATTCATTCCTTATAATTCCAGCAATTGAAATAAATTCATCAAGAAAATGTGTTTATTTTCCGTTTTCATAAGAATTATTTTAACTGCGCCTGACGGTTACGGAAAGTAGTTCGGCATGGGAGTTTACTGGGATATAAATTTTGGACAGAGACTTGCTACGGACCAATCAAATGTTACAAAATTGTGTAAATATTGTTGTGCTGGAATTATTCGCACATATTGGTTCTTCCTGCATGGTCTCATAGACAGAGCAGTCGTTAAACCTCGTCATATTCGGCTATGACGTCACATTTTTCAAATATGTCGTCGCATAAAAAACGTTAAATAATGTCGCTTCTTTCTCAAAGTTTATACGACCCAACAACAAACACAGGAAAATGCCAGCACTATCATTCCGCCTTCTTTCATAAATATGCATACAACATTATGTTACTTGGGCCGCAATAAATCCAAAACAAGACGTTACCATAGCAACTGCAACACGAACCAAACGCATTATTTCCACATTCTCTCTATTCGACTAATGGAAAACAATTGGCCAGGCTACAAGTCATCCAAATTTGGTTGAAATGAAGATGACAAAACGATGGTACTTGTCCGGGTATTTTATGAAGACCCCTCGTATGTCTTATTTCTGTAAGAAATCATCACAAAAACAATATTGCATCCTATCATACGCATCAACACACATGTCACTTTCTTAATGTAATATGGCGTCTTAACCCCTGGCCTACGTAATACTGCAATGGCAAATTTCGTGGTCTACGATATGATGTTTAGGATGTGTTTTGTATAGACCAGCCATACAAATAGACTACCGAAAATCACCAATCACCAGTAACTTCCCTTAGAACGAAAGTGAACGTTTACCGGCAAGAGCTAAGGAAATGGACGGAACCTCTGTTTCAAGTCTCATCCGAATTACCATCATGTGGTACCGAAGGACGTTTTCCGACATGTCGTAACCTTTGAAGTTATTTTTGTAGTATATTTTCTTTAAAGGCTTCCTAACAAACGGGCGGGTTTTGATTATATATAGCATTGTTGAACCGTATATGTCACAGAAACGAATATATCACACGTGTGAAGTATTCGTGCGAATTCGTCACACATTTCGGTGAATACTGGCCAACAATCTCACTCAAATATTTTTCACTTTTTGGTGTAAACGAATATGTCACACAATCGCAAATTTCAAACTTGACCGAATATGATCATATCATTATCAAATCGAATGTGTCGACAAGACGATCACTTTGAAGCATTTATTGTCGAAATCTGATCATTACGTAATCCAAGATGACAGCCGAAAGGTCAAAAGGTCATTATTGTATTAGATATTTCAAACGTCTTATTTTCATGAACCGCCAGGCTTATATTGGACAAACTTCACAGTTATGGACCGTGGGTGAAGACTTTTCATATTTGTTAAAATGGAGATAATCGCATAATCTAAAATGGCCGCCGTCAAAAAGTATGTCAAATTCATAAAAAAAATCTCGGATTTCGATGACACTTGGTAGGAATGATCGATAGTTAACGCTGTTTCAGATTTGTTTGAAAGGTGGCACCTGGGTCAAGAAAGGGCGGGCATGAGGGGTCAAGTAGGGGTCAAATTTTAGATTTTACCGTTTATGGTCACCGCATATATCAACTCAAAGGTATCGACAAGACGATCACTCTGGAGCATTTTTGGTCGACATCGGATGATTACATACATTGTAATTTAAGATGACCGCCCGCCGAAAGTTTATTAGTGAGTTCAAGCGTATTTTCCTTGTGCATCAGACTGTCTGTTATATATATCGTTTATCATGTATTCATATTTGTTCTGCATCACATTTGTTAATGCTGTTTTAAAAGCATTATACTGTTTACATTGTTCTCAATTTGTATGTTTCAAGCCAACTATTACTATGGTGGACAGAACAATTGTGATGGTATATATACATGTAATAGACAGTATGGACCATTTTTGACTTACTTTATAATTTGGATAATAATTTCAGGTGAGCGAAGCAGGCCCATTTGGGCCTCTTGCTATATTACTTTTTAATCTCCATGTCTGTGATATAGAGTCTATCGCATGAAATGTAAACTTCTATGATAATAGTAACTAAATATAAAACATTATGGTACAAATTGTTAACCGATGGTCAGTTTCGCCTGTTCAATATTTACATGTCCAATACACTTTACATATATAATAACGTTCCAATTAGTGGGTGTTCTATTTAGATGATTACAACGAGATCAGCTTTATATTTTAAAAGCAACTGTTGCATTGTCTAAAGTCACCTCGATTTTGACCTTTGACACACTGTAGTCAAATCAAATGTCAAGATTATTTTGAGCGCAAACCGAACGCTAACAGACGGACAGACGATAAATGCCATAACATGATACGTCCCTAGTGCTGTCTGAAATCAGCTGGAATAGCTCAGTGGGTAGAGCATCGGACTCCGGATCGGGAGACCCCGAGTTAGAGTCCCGCCACTGGTCGATTCGGCGTGTCCTTGGGCAAGACAAAACACATTCGTGATAGCCTAGTCCTATCGGACGGGTACTTAAATATTCGGTATCGACATGCAAGGTCATCGAGCCAGTGCCGTCGTTAAATCAAAGCATTTACATTTACCTTGTCTGCATGCGTGGCATGACTTTCAAATAACCCGGCGAATATGCCTGCTCTATTCTGTTTTATTGTATCGCACTGTTATCCCCCATTCGAATGTGCATGTGACATATTCGTCTGGACAATATTTTATAAATTTTTGTTCGAGTTTTTGTAACATGTGGCACAGGCCGGCCGGGCACCGCAAGGAGCCCTACCGATCTGTTAACTGATCGGCCGGTGCCCGCCAGATTATCTAGCGGGGTCCGACCGACACCCTGGCGTGCGCACGGTTTCCACTGCGATCCAATGTTCCACGAGCACCGCACGGACCCCGGCTAATATGTGAGAGCACACGTGGCAGACATGAAATTCGCACGACTCGACCACGGGCTCTAAATCCCCCGGCGACTCATGCGATTAGAAAGATCGTGCGGACGCCGTATGATATGTGAGAGCCGCTTTACATGCACGTGTTCTCCAGTTATGAAGTCGAAGCAAACTGTACAATAAAGGGCAAACTGTGCTAGTATGCTGAATAACAAATCCGCCATTGTGTTAGAAAGATATTAAAGGAAATTACTGTAAACATATTATCTACAATATGACGTCACGCCGTTCGAAAACCACATGAACCCACACCCTGTTATACAGGATATAAAATAAGACAGATTCTCGGAGCATTGAACTCTGAGAACACGTGAGATATCATAAGTTTAACACACATTCCACAATACAAACCAATGACAATTGTCACTTCGCGCGTAGTAATCTGGGGCCCGTTTCACTAAACTTCGTACGACTAAAATGTTCGTATGTGCAAGTTTAGGATCGTCTGTAAATTTCAATTGATGGATTTACATTTATTGAGCATAGGCTGCATATGCAGCCTATGCTCAATAAATGTAAATCCAAAAATTGTTTATAAGAAAACATTGTTAATGTGAAATTTACAGACTATCATAATTTTGCACTTACGAACATTTCAGTCGTAAGAAGTTTAGTGAAACGGGCCCCAGATGCATACTACTACTGTCTGTTTGTTTCACGAACCCTATCCACAGCATACGCCATAATAAACCATGCAATTGTTGTTTCGATAATATTAAATAGTCTTCTTTTTACTTGGTGAAATATTGAATATTGGTACGAAAAAAAATAATTCCTCACCGAATTTCAAAGTTTAACTTTTGTTTTTTAGTTAGATCATTTCCAAGCTATCCGGATAGGTTTCGGAGTCAATATTGGACTAAATGTCAATAAGGCTCATTCTTATTTTTTTATAAAATATGTTATTTTCGAAAAAAAATATTGTTTTTTCATTGTTTATAGGGCCATACAATTTGGGCAAGTTTCGTGAAACAGACAGTATATGTGATAAATATCAAACCGTGAACACAATACCACTGTCTGTGTCACGGAAATCAGACCATATTAAACATCCATCAACATAATATTGAAGATTTTAACAATGCAGTTACACTTATTTCACTCTTTTGAAGGTACAATTACACACAAAAGCAGTTAATTTGTTTTCGATGTCTTCTCAACTATGACCAGATATTTATATGAACTGTTCTATATCAGGGGGCCGTTTCATTAAACTTCCTACGACTAAAATGTTCGTACGTGCAAAATTATGATAGTCTGTGAATTTCACATTAACGATATAACAATCTTGTAAACAACGATTGGATTTACATTTATTATGCTCAATAAATATAAATCCATCAATTGTAATTTCCAGACAATCCCAAATTTGCATTTACGAACATTTTAGTCGTACGAAGTTTAGTGAAACGGGCCCCAGACTTATAACAGTGAAATTGGAGAGTTACGGAGAAAAACCGAGTAGACAAAATGACAACTTTCGCGAGCCGTCTAGCAGCAGTCACAAATGATTATTGTGAAAGTGAAGTGTTTGTTTAGTACAGTGCTTTATCACATGAAAACCTTTGTTATGATTGTCATCACCCTACTTGTGTATAGTATTAAGCACAAACGTAATACCAAACGCACAAAACGAAGACGTTCCAAATGACGTAACTAATGGCGCGAAAAAGCAACGCTATTTTCTTAACGTGGACGTTTAATGTTTAAACATCATTAGAAGAGTCGGTGACTCGGTAAAATCACTAAAATTGATCAAGTGCGCTCGCGTTTCGTAATATGAACCTATAATATGGCATACATGTATTTATAATAAATGTATGGCTAGTATTAATTATTTTTCTCTGTGGAGATATCAACTCGGTGCAAAAATAGTCAATGGCGGGTTGTCACTGAAACCTAATAGTCAATGGCGGCTTGTCGGATATCTCCAAGATTTGTGATATTTGGAGTGTGAAGTCATGTGATAAACTGAATCTCAAACTCGTTTCCATTTCAAATAACATTTATGAACTCATCATAAATTATGCGTGACTCGTTTCATAAATTTCATATCGAATCGAAACTCGTTCTATATCCTCTATATATCAACTGAAAGCCCTGTTTGACTTGTGAAATTGTACAACATGATCCCAATTTATATTTCGTATGTCATGCATCTGACAGTTAGGCAATCGATATGGTTAATTTAAATAGCTGGTAGCTCATTAACGGCCATATCAGCACAGGCGGAGACTCGAACATTTTACCCTCAGTTATGAAGTGGATTCCGTATTCCATTGGCCACTAAGACTGCATGTAGCTACTCTCTGTATGTGCTGCGTTGGGGTTATTTGTGTGAAGCTATGTGAATAGTGCAAATACATTAGTCACTGTGGGTAAGCCCGACCCACTACAGGGGCCCGTTTCACTAAACTTCGTACGACTAAAATGTTCGTAAGTGTAAAATTATGATCACGATGATAGTCTGTAAATTTCACATTAACTTTATTTTCTTGCAAACAATTATTGGATTTACATTTATTGAGCATAGGCTGCATATTCAGCCGATGCTCAATACATGTAAATCCATCAATTGAAATTCCAGACGATCCTAAATTTGCCCTTACAAACATTTTAGTCGTACGAAGTCCCAGGTCCTTATACAATTCACCCATGGTGCAATTACATATATTGGTGCATATAGAATTACAAATTGTCTATGTCTTTCGCAGACTGTATGCATGTGCTATACTACATGAAGCTGCGCAAAGAATATAAGATAAAATAAATGAAGATGAGCTTTTTTGTCGTTATTGAATACGGGAATACGGGAGTACTTACGATATTTAATTCTAATGTTAGCGATGTTTTCTATAAATGATATCGAATGTTGGTAAAAAATATCAGCGCACATGCGGAATTTCATTCCGCGTGTGCCCTGAATTTATGGCCAACATTCGATGTATTAGACCGAATGTATCGTATGTTATCGAAATCAATATCGATGGAAAACAGGGACGTGTTATTAGGACGAAACTCCCATGGAACGTCTCAATTATCTGGACACAACATCACAGATTGACACGCGAGCAACCTATCGAAATTCAGTTTTGTTTGCACTCTGCCAATTCCCAAGCCAGCGCGTCTGTTAGTCGTGTGAATAAACGTTATTATCTCCGACTTATGCATAAAAGATACAGCTATACCTTAATATGACACGCAGATCAACAATATATTGCGGTCCACCGGGACAGGGTACGCGCGTGCGGGCCGAAAACCGCGGCAAGATTGGAACCGTAAATCCGGATTTGACGCCATTAATCGTGTTAGTTTTTGTTCCGCGTCACAAGAACGTGACGGTGTACGTGGTTCCCGGTATTACTACACCAGGAATTGTTAGCTAGCTTATATTTAAGGATGGGGATTGACTCTACATTTTCACTTCATGAACTATACGTTCATATATAGGCCACATTTCGATGTTTACAAGAAATTTACGATGGTGACGTGAGAATAAACCCCGGTGACAGTTATATGACTGTGACGGGTAAACTAGGACTTATGTCATTCATGGCCAGTATGGCTTCTAATCTTCTAGCGCACTCCTGCAGAAGAACATGACGTATACTGTCGTTCAACAGCGCACATGTGTTTAACTGACTCATTAGTGATCAGTGCAGACCCAGATCAGACTGCGCGGATGCGCAGGCTGATCTGGATCTACACTGGTCGCTTATTCCGTAAGCCCCATTTCGCACAGTCACAGTAACATATATGCTAAGCGTGTCTGAAGGGGGGGATTTCATAGGTGAATTGAAGGCCAATACGTTTAAGTAGTCCCCGTGTGCACTGATTGGAGAGGTATGGAACTTAGACACAGCATCGAGTAATATATATGGACATGCTTCATCATTTAAGTATATATATTCCTATGATAGACATGTATAGCACGTTCACCAAGTGGTGTATACTAAAGTAAGCCCGGATGAAGATCATAATTTATCCCGTCAACGCAGTGCCTATGTGCCGTGAAATACGGTGCCGTGAAACATATTTGATATCCTGTCAATACGACCTAATCACAATTCATACGCGGTTACAAAGAAATGTCGAAACCACAGTGTTGGTCAGTGTCTGATTGATCAGACTGGTGAAAATGGGACTGTTCACAGTGTACGTGCGGGTTAAATTTCGAAAATAAAAACGTAACGAAAATGGATGGGTCTGGTGAATTTTGACAGTATATTTCGTTGACAAGAAGCTGTAATGTCACATTGTCGGTGACAACATATACAAACTTAAATTATCAACAGAACATTCATATGTTAAACCCGCCTGAAGTATACATTTTGTACTGGTTAATTCTGGTCGCATTGATTCAGCTGGTCACCATTCTAAATAGGATTAATTTGCACAGCCGCCATCTTGTTTTTTTCTGTTTCCATCATCCATGAACGATGAAATGAATAGAAACAAAATCGTTGTAACATGATAAGATTATTCTGTAAAATTTAGCATTTAGATGAGTAAAGTACCTAAAGGCTAAAACAAATATTTATCAATTTACTGTCATGGCTGTTCATTAAGGGATTATTACAACCATAAAGTATCGAACTATGTTGTGAGCGCAAAGGATGCAATTCGGTTCTAACTTATCTCGCGTTTGAAGCCTAAGTTAACTAAATTAAGTTGATTTAAGTGTTATTTGACAATGTTGACGGGATAAATAGAATAGTAGGTTAGTGCCGTGAATGGGAAAAACTATCTGGCGCGGCACGGAAACGGGATGGGCTCGGCAGAGCCTCGCCCATCTCGTTTCCTAAGCCTTGCCAGATATTGTTTACCCATTCACGGCACTAACCTACTATTCTCTATTTTTCAGGTGACATAATTAATTAGTATCAATGATTAATGCCGAGCACATCCCGTTTCCGTGCCGCGCCAGATATTTTTCCCATTCACGGCACTAATCTACTATTCTATTTATCCCGTCAACACCTACACAAAGCTTTATTTAAAATGCTAACAAAATAACGCCAGCCACGGCACATATTCATACGCAGTGATTAGGTCGTATTGACAGGATATTAAAAATGTTTCACGGCACCGTGTTTCACGGCACATACGCACTGTGTTGACGGGATAAATTACAATTTCAGACACGCCTTGTGATTTTTTAACTTTGGACATCTGCCTAATTTCATTAAATACTTTTACAAAATTTACAATATTTTTCATAAATAAAGTCAAAAGTTGACGCCATTCACGGACGTATTTCATGAAATTACGCAGATGTCCGAAGGTACAAAATCACGTGGCGTGTCTCATTTATGAAATTGTATGTCGAAGAAGGGCTAAATAGCTGTTTTCCGTGATAGATTATACAACGTCGTGCAATATGATTGGAGGTCTGGACATATGACCGGCAGATAAAAGTAGCACGTGACAAAGATCTATCAGTATAGTACATGGATCTTTGTTAACTGATCAGAGTATTTCACACAGTGAGGGATCATTGCTAGTTATCTCCCGTTGAATTTATTTACAGAAATCAGGGGGCCGTTTCACGAAACTTCGTACGACTAAAATGTTCGTAAGTACAAACGTATGATAGTCTGTAAATTTCACATTAACAATGTTTTCTTGTAAACAATTATTGGGTTTACATTTATTGAGCATAGGCTGCATATGCAGCCTATGCTCAATAAATGTAAATCCATCAATTGAAATTTCCAGGCGATTCAAAATTTGCACTTACGAACATTTTAGTCGTAAGAAGTTTAGTGAAACGGGCCCCAGGTCCAAATTGTGTAGTTTATGGCCTTACTGCTTGTATAAATAGCGAATGCAGCAGGCTTTGTTGTGAAAAGGAGTCAATATAGTGATTTCGACTAGTGTTGATACACATCATCCTACATATCTACGCAACGGGACTACACTATTTGTCAGATTCATATTTGCACACTTATTAATGTTATTGCAATCAGTGTAGACTCAGATCAGACTGCGCTGTCTGATCTGTGTCTACTCTGTTCGCAAAACTCATGTTTTTTGTGTTAGTTTCTACGGAGCCCCACAGGGGACGTAGAATTCTTTTTTTATTAATTCGTTCCCACGAAATAACAATTCGTTCCCTCAATTTAACAATTCGTTCCCTCGAATTAACAATTGTTTTGGCGCCCAGCTGCGCGCACAACACTTGATCTACGTTGAATTAAATTTAAGGAACTAATTGTTATTTCGTGTGAACGAATTGTTATTAAGTGGGAACGAATTGTTAATTCGAAGGAACGAATAGTTATTTCGTGGGAACGAATTGTTCCAGAATGAACACAGAATTTCCATCGATTTAAAGCCAAAATTAATTAAAGATTGCAAATCAGTATACTGTGCGTGTGCGTGCGTGTGCATGCGTGTGTGCGTTTATATGTTTGTGTGTCCTGATTGGACATGTTATATTTAAACCATTGTGTAATAACTTTGTGATAAGCAATATTCAATGAAAATCGAAAACCAATGCATCATAAGGAAATAAATTAAATGCATCGACCTGCGAATATTGTTAACAGAGACATAATAGGATCGACACTGGCTGCCGTTAATCATATATTTACAATTACGGAGCCTCGCAGGGTCACGGATTATTTTTTATTAATTCGTTCCCTCAATTTAACAATTATTTCCATCGAATTAACAATTCGCGCCGGCTGATAAAAGAACAGATCGGTAGGCGTCCTGGCGGAGCCCGGCCGGGCGACTGGCGATTGATGTCGGGCTGATGTTGGAAAATCGCAGATTTGGGAGTCAGGTTTCACGTCATCGGGGTTCGGGCGACCCCTAAAAATCGCAGCAGAGCCGTAGAAATCGGGCGCCTCGCGAAAATGCCCTTTTTGACCTGTTTTAGGAGTCGCGCGGGTGCCGCGACCTATATGTGAGGACGCTTAAGTAAGATATGATAATTTGTCTATCGGGCTGATAAGTTGTTGAAATTACACTGCCCTTCCAATGCAAAAATGTATTACCTGCATATTTATATGAACCATTATATCACGATACATATCTATTAGATAGTACTACATATTTCATGTTTGCAAAATTTCCAACTTCAATTCCGTAATGTATCCACCGTCTCAATTTAGCTTAGCTATTGCTATACTACATTTGTACATGTTTAGCCATTGCGTCATTCCATTTTCATACTCGTATTAGCTCATGTTGTCATGTATTATGTGACCTGAGAGAATAAACGATTATTATATAAAGCAATTTCCACGTTCCGTTAATTCTTAGCACATTTCAGTCTAAGGATACCATATTTTTCGTTGAAAAAATCTCATTGTTTTCAACAGTTTTGTTTATTTCCCCATAAACGTATAATTTATTATCTTGTTACTAGTCATTTGAACCGTCGAGACGGTCGAGACTGTTCAATTGAGTGGTAACAACATATACTTTCGAGATGAAATAAAGAAAACATGATTTTCCCCTAAAACGTTTCATACTAGATCATTTTATCCCGTCTTTAATGAGTTAATAACGAATCCAGACCCAGAAATATGGGTCACGGGGGAGGGAAATTTGAATATATAAATACCGCTGTCTGGCATTGTTACTTATGTCGTAACTTAATTTCTCACACACATGTGGGCAGATAAACTGATGGTGGCTCATTGTTGACATTTCGACCCTTCGTTTCTACGTCACCTAGAGACGAACATCAAGATTCTTAACTTTCATCTCTCAGCTAGTGCGCAGCGTAAAAACCAAGGAGTGCAATTTCCTCATATGGAAGCGTCCCGGGGGCCCGTTTCATTAAACTTCCTACGACTAAAATGTTCATAAGTGCAAAATTATGATAGTCTGTAAATTTCACATTAACACTGTTTTTTTGTAAATAATTGTTGGATTTACATTTATTGAGCATAGGCTGTATGCAGCCTATGCTCAATAAATGTAAATCCATCAATTCAAATTTGCAGACGATTCTAAATTTGCGCTTACGAACATTTTAGTCATAAGAAGTTTAGTGAAACGGCCCCCTGGTGCCAATGCTAAACTATTGTTATCTACTAATTTGGAGATAGTAAGTCCTAATTAGGAGACAGTATTTCCCAATTAGGAGTGAGTGTCTCATAATTAGAACTTACTATCTCTTAATTAGTACTTAGTATCTCCTAATTAGGTTAATATCTCCTATTTAGGACTTACTATCTGTGTCAATGATAAAACATGGTTTATCTCCTAATTATGAGATACTAACTCCTAATTAGGAGATATTAACTCCTAATTAGGATATAATACGTCCTAATTAGGAGATACTATCAACTAATTAGGAGTTAGTATCTCCTAATTACACATGTAGGAGGTAAATAAAGTTTAGCATTGGCACCAGGACGCTTCCATATCCTCAAGTGTCGTCTCAATGCAGCGTAGTAACTGAAAACTGAATTTACACGTGTGACGTAGAAACAAAGGGAGGAACTCATAGATACCAGCGCTCCAGATAAGCTGCGTATTTGCTTAAATACCCAATTAAAATTGCTAAAAACCCAAAATCAGAAGTAGCGAGTAAAAAAGCAAAAACAAATTTGAAGCACCTTTATCATGATACATAAACAATAAACAGACCACAAATATAGCATATTTTTCTTATTTTCCATGAAATCACATCTTGTCATTTCATTAGAATTGTCTCCAAGGAGACAATTCTAATGAACTACCAAAACATGTTTTCATTTCGAAGCAAACTATTCAATAATTGCTATCTGTTGATGTGTAAATGATAGTGTCATTTTATTTTACCCAAATAACATTTTGAAATACCCGATTGCTTCAGAAATGATGGAGTGAAAATACTCAATTACTAATTACTTATCTGGAGCACTGGATACTTCAAGTGACTATGTCTCAAATGATGTCTCACATATACAACTTGTGTTGTTTTCGGTTGATGAATTGTATACATACGGCATATATCAATCATTCACACCATTTTATTTGATGAAACTTGCAAACAATGCGTCATTTTCAAATGCATGTACGTACGACCGGAAACTGTGATAAACGAGGGGATATAATTTGGTCAGGCATACTTTGGGAGTGTAATCTTATTATTGATTGGTTTCTGGGTCATTTACTTCCGATGATAATGTTTGTTCGTGATCGCATAGCACAGAACTATGGCTGAGAATGATCAAATGCCCGATTTACAATGAAACCTCTCTAAAGCGGCCCTCACATATCGGTCGCGGCGCCCGCGCTACTCCTAAAACGGGCCAAAAAGGGCATTTTCGCGAGGCGTCCGGCCGGACGCTGCGCTATTTCTACGGGCTCCGTTGCAATTTTTAGAGGTCGCACGAACGCCGTGGGCGTGAAAACCTGACTCCCAAATCTGCGATTTTCTAAGCGCGATTTAGGTAGTGGCAAGCCCGTGGACACGTCGCTAGGGCCCAGCCCGGCAGCCTGCCGGAAACCGACCAATGATCTGGCGGCCGCATGAAGATTTTGACGTAAATTATTGGGAAAAAATCCGCCGGGCGCCGTGGAATTTTCACGGGCCCCTCATGGCCACCCTTCGATAGCCTCACTGCCCCCTCACGGATCCCGCCAGGACGCCTAACGATCTGTTCTTTGATCAGCCGGCGCCCGCCAGATTATCCACTGCGATACAATGTTCAAAGGGCACCGCCCGGGCCCCGTCTAATATGTGATAGCACTCGTCGCAGACATGAAATTCGCCCGATTCATCCACGGGCTCTAAATCTCCCGGCGACTCCTGCGATTAGAAAAATCGCGCGGACACCGGCTGATATGTGAGGGCCTCTTAATCTGGACACCCTGGGGACCTCCCAGGGTGTCCGGCTTAGAGAGGTTTCACTGTACATGTACCAGCAAGGCAAATAATTGAAATGCATTAGACACCATGGATTGGTAAAAACGTGTTGATAATACTGGAAAATAACTAGCGCTTGCATCCAAATATCTTTCGGTATTTCAACATTTTTTTCCAATCCCCGATTTTTTCAGTACAGTTGGGTATACGATACAAACCTACAATTAAACAACGGTATCGTTATCACGAAGCCAAACCCCTCGCTGGCAGCCTTGATAATAATAATACCATTTGTTCTAACGAATTTGCCTTACAAAGCCTTACACACAAGGTGAACATACTAGTATGTCCTCAGTGACCTTGACCTTGGAATATGATTCCGCATGTACTCTGATTTTTTTCCAACTTTTGACTTCATTTATGGAAAATTTGTTACATTTTGTAAATGTATTTTATGAAATAACGCAGTTGTCAGAAGGTACAAAATCGAATGGCGTGTCTCATATGTGTTTTGGAGTGCTCTAACGTTATTTACAGTAAACTTATAATTGTAACGAAAAATCGAGTACCGCACCGTTAATTTCTAACATTCACGTGCTCTAAATGTTTGTTTATTTGCATTGACGGTAACCGATTCTAGTCATTCCGTTAGAAAGGTACTAAAGAAGACTATAAACACATGTCACTGTATGACGTCACGCCGTTCGGAAACCACGTGATACCACAACAGTCTGATATTTTAGATATTGCGAACAATGGATGAATACAAATGTTGATTACTGGCCAGAATTCAGACTTGTTCTCTGGTAAATGATCCGAACTGTCAGACGGAATCAGACGTCATTCCGTAACCAGTCAAACGTTCCGTGTAACGAGAAAGCGCCACATGTGTCGAATTCCGGCGTTACGCATGTGATTTCGACTTCAGCGTTTTCCATATGAGACACACCATGCGATTGTGTACCTGCGTAATTTCATTAAATACGTTTACAAAATTTACAATATTTTTTATAAATAATTCCGCATGTACTCTGAAAGGTTTATCAACTTTTGACGCGAGTTACGGAAAATATTGTAAATTTTGTAAACTTATTTCATGAAATTACTCAGATGTGCGAAGGTACAAAATCAGCAAATGTTAATACGCACACACATTTTAATGTGCTATCATTGTTCAGAACCGTTGCCACACACCATTCACTCAAACGTTCATTTATTGTCTGTGGAACATTGATAAAATTGCTAAATGTGATAGGGAATATTTTCTCAAGTCTGGCTACAAAATCATTTGTATTCATTACTTTGTTACACAATTTAATAACAGAAAAGGTTCCTATCAATCACGCCTTTAGACTGTTGTTATAAACGAGTTACATGTTGGAAAATCAATTTGCCTTAATACAATATATGAGTTAAACGCTGATTTTTGTAAACATAATTAAAATACACATGTACATAGATATAGCGTTTCCATATACTTGTGTCATACACAATAAATGTCCCTAAGTGCAGTCTAGAATCAAATAGTTCAAACTATGTTCATGGAAGTGGGTGGGGAATGCGGCATGGCGGGCTCAGGGGAAGAACAAAAACTTGTTTGCAGAGATTGAGTGAGAGCTTTCTCTGCACACTGTTGAGTCAACCTAGCATTGTTGAGAGTGGGAAGTAACAATTAGTATTACATATAGTGGTGAATTTCACTGGCGCTTCGACAAACACTCCACTCGATGATTAAGCTGGGTTAGTCAATGAGTCGGTGCCCTGATTCTACCCGTGGGTAGCTTGTGCTCGATGCCCGATCAGCTGGACCAATGTCTCGGTACTTGTACTGACTTACGTCCGGACATTTTGTTTGTTTCCTGCAATCTTGCTGTGGTTTTTCTCAGGGCACTCTGTTTTTATCCACATTAAAAAACAGGTCACGGCCAAGCGCCGATATTGTGTAAGCTGGCTGGTTGCTGTGTACATAGTAAGTCTCATATATCTCTTGAGTTGTGCATGTTTTATAGACCAGGGGCCCTTTCACTAAACTTCGTACGACTAAAATGTTCGTAAGTGTAAAATTAGGATAGTCTGTAAATTGCACATCAACACTGTTTTCTTGTAAACAATTATTGGATTTACATTTATTGAGCAAATGCTGCATATGCAGCCTATGCTCAACAAGAAATGCGTCTGTCGAACGCGGATGCCACCTGCAGCATATTTGAGAAACTGTGACAAAGTGGTTAACCGAAAAGTGTGACGGACGGACGGACGGACAGACGGACAGACGAACGGACAGACGGACGGTGCAAACACTATATGCCACCCGTTTCTTCGAAACCCAGTGGCATAATAAATGTAAATCCATCAATTGAAATTTCTAGACGATCCTAAATTTACGAACATTTTAGTCCCCCAGGTGCAATTTGTGCGGATCATGCCGTGCTACTATCCGTCCTGTAGTGTGGCTTGAAGGGGTGCGCCAGCGATTGGCGGGAAATACGACATACATACAGTGTTCTTGTTTCTTTATTTTTTGGGACTGTGCTATCATGATGCTGGTGTTAACCAGGGTCCGTTAAGGTAAAAGAGGTTTTGAGCAACTGGGCCCAGTTGTATAGATTCGAGTATATCTACATGTTACATATCAACAAAAATTACTATGTGTATGCAATACTGTGCAATTGTGTCTATGCTCCTGATAAACCTATGTTTTATTTTTTACAAAAAAAAATTCTACATACATACACATTTTGGTTACATGCATAACTACGAGATTCTAAATAACGCTCTCAACTTGAAAGGCCAGCCATGGGAAGGGAACAATCTGGCCTTTGTTCACAGGTGGTCTTTATTCACAGTTCATTTATATAGTAATAGAATAAGTGTGAAAACAAAAGTGTGGTTGATATTGACAGGTAATTGCTATTCTGAGGTGGCCTTTAGCACTGTAGCCTATTTCACCAACATAGCAAAGTATACTTATCTAGCAAAGTATACTTTGAGGGAGTAATCATTTATTTTTCCCGAAATGCATTATGTCATATAGAAATAACGACTGCATATAGTTGATGATTAGAAGTAAGCAGAATTATTATACTGCATTTATTACATTATCACAGCCAAAATGGCTGTGATAATGTAATAAATTCGGTGTATTAAAAATTAATAAATTTATCATAAAATTGAAAATGTCTCCCTCAAAGTATACTTTGCTAGAAAAGTATACTTTGCAATGTTGGTGAAATAGGCTACAGGTTCGACGGTACATGTATGCGTATAATACATATTTCGAGACGAACATCGTTTGTTTCTACATGCATTTGTATCTATTGTCTGTCTTTTACACGAAAGCTGCCCAAATTTTACGACTATATAAACAATCTAAAAACAATATTTTTTTCAATAATATTAAATTAAAGAAAAATTTAAAAATGGGCCTTCTTTTTATTTCATGAAATTTTGTCAAATATTGATTTTATTGCGAAAAAACAATTTCCCCATGTCTTTTCATTTCCAAACTAACTCCAAATTTTTCGTTTTTACTCATCCCACAGCTCCTCCATTTCATTTCCCCCCATGTTAAATTCGCATTGACAAATCAATTTTTCGTAATAACATCAATATTTTACCATATTTCACGAAATAAAAAGAAGGCTCATTATTAAAGTTTGATAAAATTTAATATTTAATTTAACGAAAATAATATCGTTTTTGCATTGTCGTAACATTTGGGCAGGTTTCGTCAAACAGACAGCACTATGCTCAACAAGTAACGGCAGCCAAATATGATACATATTTTTTATTTGAATAAATCACATCCTCGTGAATTTACAGCTCGAATGTAAAACGAACAGATCAAATGAAAACAAGAAATGCGTCTGTCGAACGCGGATGCCACCTGCAGCATATTTGAGAAACTGTGACAAAGTGGTTAAGTCATTTAAGTAACCTGGTGAAGGTCAAAAGGCGAAGGTCATATACATTATGAAAAGGCAGGTGTGGCACACATACCAATGAATGAAGTGTTGAAGTATTGAAGCGATTAAGCAACTTATGTAGATGATATGGGCAGTTTGAGAAACTGTATCGAACTGGTTAACCAAAATTGTTAAGTCATTTAAGTAACCTGGTGAAGCTCAAAAGGCGAAGGTCATATAAATTATGAAAAGGCAGGTGTGGCACACATACCAATGAATGAAGTGTTGAAGTATTGAAGCAATTAAGCAACTTATGTAGATGATATGGGCAGTTTGAGAAACTGTGACGAACTGGTTAACCAAAATTGTTAAGTCATTTAAGTAACCTGGTGAAGGTGAAAAGGTGAAGGTCATATAAATTATGAAAAGGCAGGTGTGGCACACATACCAATGAATGAAGTGTTGAAGTATTGAAGCGATTAAGCAACTTATGTAGATGATATGGGCAGTTTGAGAAACTGTGACGAACTGGTTAACCAAAATTGTTAAGTCATTTAAGTAACCTGGTGAAGGTCAAAAGGCGAAGGTCATATGGATTATGAAAAGGCAGGTGTGGCACACATATCAATGAATGAAGTGTTGAAGTATTGAAGCGATTAAGCAACTTATGTAGATGCTATGGCCAGTTTGAGAAACTGTGACAAAGTGGTTAACAGACAGACAGACAGACAGACAGACAGACAGACAGACAGACAGACAGACAGACAGACAGACAGACAGACAGACAGACAGACAGACAGACAGACAGACAGACAGACACAGACAGACAGACAGACAGACAGACAGACAACAGACAACAGACAGACAGACAGACAGACAGACAACGACACGACAGACAGACAGACAGACAAGACAGACAGACAGACAGACGACAGACAGGACACAGACAGACGACAGACAGACAGACAGACAGACACAGAGCAGACAGACAGACAGACAGACAGACAGACAGACAGACGACACAGACAGACAGACAGACGACAGACAGACAGACGACACAGACAGACAGACAGACACAGACAGACAGACAGACAGACGACCGACAGACGGACACGGACGGACACAACAGACAGACAGACGGACAGACAGACAGACGGACAGACGGACGGACGGACGGACGGACGGTCCAAACACTATATGCCACCCGTTTCTTCGAAACCCGGTGGCATAAAAACTACTTATGCTGAGGAACGACGTGAAAATGTAGGCCCGTATTGGACGTAAGAAGTCCATCATTTCAGTACGCGTAACATTTGGCAACAGGGTTGGTTGTGGCCCCACGTCACCATAATTAATTCAGGAAAGTTTCAGGAAAGCTGCCCGAATTTTACGGCTATCTAGACAAAAACAATAT
This sequence comes from Conchocele bisecta, assembly GCA_029237695.1. Lineage (NCBI taxonomy): Eukaryota > Metazoa > Mollusca > Bivalvia > Lucinida > Thyasiridae > Conchocele > Conchocele bisecta. The sequence continues at coordinate 54,954,863 of CM055273.1, read as the reverse complement.
TGTCTTCGATAATATTAAATTAAAGGAAAATTTAAGAATGAGCCTTCTTTTTATTTCGTGAAATTTTGTCAAATATTGATTTTATTGCGAAAAACAATTTCCCTATGTTAAATCCCCATTGCCATATTCCCAGAGTGAAGATATCTTTGGGAATTTAACATGTACTCTAGTAGCTCATGGTGGTTTCGTATGCACTTATATGTCAAGAGCTAAACTCTTCAAAAATCATCTAATTGAAGGTCATTGAATAATTTTTGGTTGGTGACACATTTGCCACTGACGGCGAAATAGGTCAAATGGCCACGCCCCTTTTTGAGTAAAGTACTATCACTCGCCATTACTGTATCTCCAGAACCGTTGGACCTAGAAGGTCGTGTAACCACTCAAAATGTTCGGAATGGCCACATTATAGGGGGTCAGTAATACATTTGTGTGTCCAAAAGTCAATGGTTTTTAAGATATTTGCTAAAAACTGATTTCAACATGTTAATGACGGACTTCAATTATTCATAAGTGTTCCTGTAGTATACTGTTAGTGCGTAGTTTTGTGAACTTTTCATATATATTTTGGAAACTTGGTATTTTTTACTTCCTTATATCATACGGGATCCAAAACAAGTTGTTTCCAATTTTTTCATTCATGGATATTGGCAAAATCCAAGATGGCCGCCGTACGGTGCTCAAAATCTTGAAATCGTCATATATTTGGCAATGGATAACATATATACTCAACCAAACTGTCTTTTTGTATATTTTCGAGGACTAGGGACCGATTTTAAGCATCAATCATGCGAAAAACTGTATAAAAATCCAAGATGGCCGCCAAGATGGTCCCCAAAACGCTGGAAAATGATATAACTTATGATCGAATTGACGAATTGTTCTTCGGGTTTGGCCGGACAAACTATAGCAGATGGGGTACCCTGTTCCTTGAAGATTGCATTGACACACAAAGGACGTTCCCGGGTATCTACAGATGTTTTATAGATGGTGGATGGGTGATGTACCACACTCTCCGACAGGGCAGTGCAGTAGGCTTTGACATGGCACTCGAAAAGTGTTACAATAAACCCGCTAAGGTTGCAGGAGGTATCATTGGGATGACAAAACAGAAAGAGGCAGTAGCCTTATGGAATCTCTTAAAGCATGAGAAAGATCTTCATGTGGCACAGCTGCTCGAATGGTGTAACATGGGCGACAAAGACGACAGTGAACTGAACCTACACCATGAGTTCAATCCAAGTTCTACGACGATTGGCCATGAACGCGCAAGGACACTTTTGGATTACATAAAATCCATCAAAAATCCATTCAGCACTGGGATCAGACTTCACAACATCTCTACTGGAGCTGATATACCCCAGGAGGTATGGTAACTGGTGAGAAGAGTTATCAAGAGTTTGTTGAGACCAGATTTCGGAATAAGGCGAAACACCTACATGACACAATACCTACTAACCGCAAGACTGTTTTCGTGAAGCATGCTTCTACACCGTCCACAGCAAAGAAATCGATGGCAAAAAAAGATGCTGCAGAAACGATTAGGTACATTGATTATGCCAGAGAAAGAGGGTACAGCATGCTAGAGCTCCTAAAGTATGAATTTACCAGCAGATCCCAGTTCCTCACCACTGAATGTAAAGATGGCATCAGATTGAAGAAGCCTGATAAAGCCTCCTTATCGAGAGAACTAGTCAATCAACTTCCTGAGGAGAAAAGGAATGTCAAATGTGATGCTCAGATGACAATAGTGGACTTCATGGCACTTGTGCGAAAACTACCAATGAAAAAGATGGGCCTTGACACATTTGGGCAATTGGCTGAGAGTCTTTCCAACAGCATTCTTGCTAAAGGTTCTGAGTCCACAAGAATAGACGTTAGTTTTTATGTTTATCAAAAATCATCAATCAAGCAAATGGAACGTTCACAGAGAAGTTCTTCTGAAGAAATCACTATCACCATTAGGTCTGACAATCAGAAACTCCCTGTCGATCTTGATATGTTCTGGAGCTCAATGTTGAACAAAGTAAGGTTGCAGGAGTATGTCTTCAAGTGGATGCTGCAGAATGTTGTGTCAGAAAAGGAAATTATCTTTGGAGGAGTATATGGGGGTGAATGTAGGAAACTGTTAGCTGGCACGGAAACACAGATCGCAGAGCTCTCAAGCAACCAAGAAGAAGCCGATGACAGAATCATGTTCCATATTAATGATGGTATTGTGAAACACGGGGTTCAATCAGTCATGGTTGACTCACCTGACACAGATGTCTTTGTCAGCCTCATCTTCCACTTCAAAACAACCTGGCAACTACAAAAGCTGTTTGTAAAGCTTGATAACCGGAAAAACAAAAAAACTCTACCAGTCCACCTGTTAGTTGATCAACTGGACAACAATTTGGTGTCTTGTCTCCCAGCCATTCATGCACTTAGCGGGTGTGACAGTACCAGCAAGGTGGGTCCAAAACTGTCTGGCATGAAAGCATCCATGGATCTCTCCCTACTGGAAGGGTTCGGTGTAGAGGAACTGTCACCACAGATGATAAGTAATGCTGAAAAATTCCTTGTGTCTGGATTAAAGAAGACCGACTGTTCCACATTCGATGAGTATCGTTGGGAGCAGTACCACAACTCCAAGAAAGAGCTCGACTTCAACCAGCATGTGTGCTGTTCTTCAACGCCACGAGAACACATAAAGCGAGCATATCTGCAGTGTAAGATGTGGTTACAAGCTCCAACTCCTGCAGTCACCAAACCAGATCCATGCCAGTATGGTTATAAAGCAACATATGTCGGAATCACACCTGTGATACTGCCAGTACCGTGCAGGCCCGATGACCTGCCCCCTCCATGCAAATGCCCAACATCATGTATGAGCATCAAGACATGCACTTGCAGAGCAATGAACATTAAATGTATGGTGTTTTGTGGCTGTAGTAAAGGCAAAAAGTGTAGAAATCCACATAATTAAACTCTTACATATGGACAATGTGCAACATTACAACAGGTAATATAATAAAGGGCCAGAACTGTAGTGTGTACCATGCTGAAACCTATGTGGGCGCGCCAAGATCACCTTCATACGTCAATTCGATCATAAGTTATATCATTTTCCAGCGTTTTGGTGACCATCTTGGCGGCCATCTTGGATTTGTATACAGTTGTTCGCATAATTGGTGCTTAAAATCGGTCCCTAGTCCTCGAAAATATACAAAAAGACAGTTTGGTTGAGTATATATGTTATCCATTGCCAAATATATGACGATTTCAAGATTTCAATATTTTGAACACCGTACGGCGGCCATCTTGGATTTTGCCAATATCCATGAATGAAAAAATTGGAAACAACTTGTTTTGGGTCCCATATGATATAAGGAAGTAAAAAATACCAAGTTTCCAAAATCTATATGAGAAGTTCACAAAACTACGCAGTAACAGTATAATACAGGAACAATTATGAATAATTGAAGTCCGTCATTAACATGTTGAAATCAGTTTTTGGCAAATAGCTTAAAAAACATTGACTTTTGGACTTAAAAATGTATTACTGACCCCCCATAATGTGGCCATTCCGAACATTTTGAGTGGTCACACGACCTTCTAGGTCCAACGGTTCTGGAGATACAGTAATGGCGGGTGGTAGTACTTTACTCAAAAAGGGGCGTGGCCATTTTACCTATTTCGCCGTCAGTGGCAAATGTGTCACCAATCAAAAAATATTCAATGACCTTCAATTAGATGATTTTTGAAGAGTTTAGCTCTTGACATATAAGTGCATACGAAACCACCATGAGCTAGTAGAGTAATGGGCGATTTCTTTTGGAATTTCAGAAACACTGGACAGATTTGCAAAATTTAACTTTTGTTTTCTTGGTTAGATCATTTCCAAGCTATATAGCAAGGTGTCGAAGTCAATTTCCTTTTTTTTTCTGACTCCTCCCAGAGCTCCTCCACCTCATGTTCCCTCATATTTTGCGAAAACAAAATTTCCCATGTTAAATCCCCATAGACATCTTCACGGAGTGAAGATGTCTATGGGGATTTAACATGGGGAAATTTTTTAGAATTTCAGAAATACTGGACCGATTTTTAAAATTTAACTTTTGTTTTCTTAGTTAGATCATTTCCAAGCTATCTAGCTAAGTTTCGGAGTCAATTAAAAAAAAACAACTGTTTTTTGACTCCTCCCACAAGTCCTCTACCTCTTTTCCCCCCATGTTAAATTCCCATAGACAAATCAATTTTTCGTAATAAAATCAATATTTGACCAAAGTTCACGAAATAAAAAGAAGGCTCATTCTTAAATTTTGATAACATTTAATATTATGGGGAAAATACTGTTTTGCATTATTTTTTTATATGGCCGTAACATTTGGGCAGGTTTCATGTTTCAGACAGTAGTACGCAACAAACAGCAAAAGTCTACCTCGTTTTGAAATGCACTTATATGACCGGGTATGAAAGGTTGTTGAGCCAATCTACACCCTTACATGAGACACGCCATGTGATTTTGTACCTTCAGACATTTGCGTTTAATTTCATTAAATACGTTTACAAAATTTACAATATTTTTCATAAAGTCAAAAGTTGACAAAATTTATAATTCCGCATGTACTATGAAAATTATGTAAACTTTTGACGCCATTTACGGAAAATATTGTAAATTTTGTACAAAATCACATGGCGTGTCTCAAATATATATTATATTAATATAGAGCTTATCGCATCCTAGATGTTACCCCTCGTCGATAACGTCCACACATAATACCTGGCGCGCCATGACAAAACGGGGCTTCAAGTATTTGCAATGTCCCCGTCGTGAATAGAGCGTCCATAGTTTGAGGTTGAAGCACAGACAAAAGACCCACGTAACCTTTCACGGATATATGGGCCACCAATTGATGAAAGGTACCTTATAACATGGAAACTCGGCTGAAATCTGTAAACTCGTGTAATAAATATCATATTAAATCATCACTCTACGTCTTGCCTGCTCATATCTAATATGAGACGAGCCATGTGATGTTACAAGAATATGCGCGATATCTCAAGGAAAAATATTGACCAAATTTACGAAATGTTCATAGCAACGTTCGACATCATTTGCAGAAAGTATCAGTAAATATTCATGATATATCGCACATCGTCGTAGGTACAAAAGTACATTGCTCGACTCATATCGTTTCGCATTTGTTACCGGGCTAATTTAGTTTGATTTCTGCTGTGTTACAATCCCTTTAATCAGATAGCACATGTCTGCATACGGACGATAATATGGCTTACTAAATGCACACTATAACCGCAGATAATAATTTACAGATATGTTACTAATAATAATTTTGAATACTCCTCGAAATCTAAGAGCAAACAATAATTTCCTCTTCTAGCATATTCGTAATCTCTAAAGGTCACATACTCATTTTATGCCGTCAACACAGTGCGTATGTGCCGTGAAACACGGTGCCGTGAAACATTTTTGATATCCAGTCAATACTATTTTTGCATTTTACAGCCATTTGTAGGTGTTGACGGGATAAATAGAATAGTAGGTTAGTGCCGTGAATGGGAAAAAATATCTGGCGCGGCACGGAAACGGGATGTGCTCGGCAGAGCCTCGCCCATCCCGTTTCCTGAGCCTTGCCAGATATGTTTTCCCATTCACGGCACTAACCTACTATTCTCTATATATTGACAACTTGTGTTTCAATGCAAGTACATGAATACATGTAGTGCGATAACTATCGCTATCTCGTGGATTGACCCGTGTGTTTGTTTGTGCGTCCGCCTGTGTATACATGTATACATTTCAATGGCGGATATCATGTGACATACACTAATAATATTGGAAGATTTAACAATTAATTATTAACTAAACTAGAGGTACAGTCTGTATATATGAATACACATGTTTATAAATATAATTACATATTAACTTTTAATGTGATATTTGCATAGAAAAGGACGTTATCCAGTGTAAATATATGTCGAATAGTATATGGGAGGTATCACCACACGGTAGAGTATGAATAAGTGTATCTCATGTCACTTCCGTATCGAAAACATGGTACAAAACTGAAATTGTCATTAGGGGAATATACACCTATAGATATCCATCAAAACTAACACGAGCATGGACTTAAAACCGTGTGTAGTTTAGTAGTAACACATACGATTACAAATACATTGTACCTTGACATAACAATTAAAGATCTTACATCGTGTTTACTGATTTCCTAAGAAACGAGATTTCTGTATGTATCGGTAACATTTATATATGTATTGCAATACTGGTAGTGTATTATATTGTTTAAAGGTACATGCCCACCCATTAGTCACGAAATATTCTTTATAAACATTAAATACGTATACAATTGTGTTACTATTCCATCAGTTCTGCAAATTACGAGTGCCCATTATACAAATATAATTATTTTACTGATAGTGACGCGCGGTGGTATCAGGCTATTTTCATATGCAAATGAGGCATGATATTTTTAAAACTAATATTGTCGACAGATTTTTAAGTATGATCATTACACATCAAACAATAATTACAGAGAATAAATAGTAATGTCCGTTAACATTATAAGGAAACACGGTTATCGCCACTGATATCAGTGTAAAAATTTACGTCTCATATAAATGTATAATAATGCCATTCAATACGTGGGTTAATGGTAAATGAATGTTTATTTTGCCAGAAAATGTCTCAGTTGATGTCTCTGATATAAATAACAGTTTGTGCCTACTGAGTGGGCATGTACCTTTAATACACTGTGTCGTTACACTTAGAAAGCCCATTGTATTGTATAAAATGGGCTTTCGCAGTGTAATAATATAGTGTAATAATTAATAATACACCAATGTAATAAATAAGCAAATTAGCTCGTTACAGAAAACAGGTTTGGTGACCAGTACAGTACATGTCAATGTATGATGATGTACATATGCAATAGCTATAATCTAACATTTGTGATGATTTAATATGATATGTATTAAACTAGTTGACTGATTTCATAAGAAACGAGGCATATCCTCGTTTTTTTATGAAATAAGTAAACTCGTTTAATAAATATTATATTAAATAATTTTGTGATAATATTATATGATATTTATTAACCTCGCTGTCTTCATAAGAAACTCAGCATAGCCTCGTTTCTTATGAAATCAGTAAACTCGTTTAATAAATATCATATTAAATATATCACTCATGAAATGTCCTCTATATATGAAGTAATGTGAGATACAACCTCTTTGACAAACGGTTATTGACCAATATACCGGGATATAATTGCAGAATTATGACACCTGCCTCGGGGATTTCGCTACCTTCTCTATTTCTGTGTGAAAGTATATATGCTGTTGCCACTCATATGAACAGAGACGGTTCGAATGAGTGGTAACAGCATATACTTTTATGGACATATTAAACGCAATAATGAGATTTTGTTTCAATAAAATGTATCGGTTTCATAATATAGACTTCAATGGGTTAAGACATACACGTACGTGTGTATGGACACCGCAAACGCCAATTTTATCATAGCTAGTTATTTCCCTTTGCAAATTTATTTATAGAGATCCGGTCATTTGCTGTATTTCAGCGTTTATTTCTCACTGAATAGCACAAACATATGACTGCAAAAACATTAATAAGTGTGGAAATATGAATCTGGCAAATAATGCAGTTCCGGATCAGGGGCCCGTTTCCGAAACTTCGGACGACTAAAATGTTCGTAAGTTCAAATTTAGGATCGTCTGGAAATTGCAATTGATGGATTTACATGTATTGAGCATAGGCTGCATATGCTACGATCCCTCATTAATGCCTTTCGTGTATATTTAGTTCGTTTCAGATAAAAGGATGGGCCATGTGGTGCATTTGAGTGTGTATATCCTGGTCATACTACACGGCTTCTGTGGCGTCCGAGGGGACTTCGATCTTTCCATATGTAACCTCACATCATCAGAAAGTAAGTCACATTGGACATGTTTCGTTGTAACTCCCGGGTTAAACTCGAGTAACCCGAGTTGCACAGGAACAAGCTGAGTCGCTGTTCGAGTCCAACTCGAGTTGGAACTCTAGTAAACCATCACATAACAGGGTTTAGTTCGAGTTGGAACTCTGCTTATTCCATTGGTACTCGTGTTACTCGAGTTGCTACCCGCGAGTTACAATGAAAAACGCCCATTTATAATTTCCACTATGTTCGCTTTTTCGAAATTCGAGTTGAACTGATGACACGTATGTCCGCTTTTTCTAACATATGAGTCATACTTCGTCTACGTGTGTTGTTAACGGATGGTCAATGTATATCTAAAATACGATAAAAATAGACGTATTGCTGTTGTGGCCCCCAAATATTGTTTAATTAATGACACGTACAATGGGAATAACTTACATATGGCTCGCTCGACAAATCCGGCATAGTAGATCTATATCTGAAGGTCACTGAACAGTTAAAATGCATGTGCAACAGGGCTCCCAGTAGCTCCCGGTTCATGCCATGGGTCATTTGACTCCTCTATCTCCATTTTTTGAGTCATTTGGTCAAATGTAGGAGTCAGAAGTCAGTTGATGTCTAAGTTTATCAACACACTTTCCACAATTTCAAAATTATCTTACAAATAATCGATTTCAGCAATAGTATCAAATACAATTATTGAACCTAAGAGCAAATTGTTTAAAGTGAATAACTGAGAATCAAAAGAGTTATTGGATTTACATTTATTGAGCATAGGCTGCATATGCAGCCTATGCTCAATAAATGTAAATCCATCAACTTACCAACTGAGATTATGAGTCAATTCTTAAAATCCTGATTGACTCCTTTTTGGGAGTCATTGGGAGCTCTTGTGCAATATATAGAGGAGGATCTTACATGAGTGACGATTTATGATGATATTTATTAAACTCGTTTACTGATTTCATAAGAAACGAGACTATGCCGAGTTTCTTATGAAATAAGTCAACGAGTTAAATAAATATCATATTAAAGCATCACAAATGTTAGATTATAGTATTGCATAAGCACATCATCATACATCACCATATGTATTACACTAGTGTATTGTGAGTTTTATTACACTGTGCTAATACACTGCGAGCGCCCATTTTATGCAATAAATTTAAATTGCAATAAACCTATTCTACACTCATGTCATAACATTATGAAAACACGAGATAACAATACATGATAACATGTGTATGACACAATGGTACAAGTTCGATGAAACATGATTGTGCATGTATGTGGATATGTTTCATATGAAGTGCACACTATAGAGGCCGAATTTAGTGCACACATATTTCATGAAAGATATACACGATGCAAAGTTAATGTTATCGTAGACATGTTAACTGACGTCACGTCATGACTTCAAGTCATGATGCAAAGGTCTGGAAGTACCTTAGGACCATATAAACTTTTGTTATCCAAAGACAATCGCTGTATATCATATTGAAGATGGCCGCAGCGGCCATCTTGGAAAAAGTTGCCGATAATATGTAAGTTTAGCTAAATTTTAAATAAAGGTATATTTACTTTTTGCTGTAATATCCAACTTTCTAAAAAGTTATGGCGGAATTATTATCAAATATATAAGTCGTATCGCAAGTCCAAGATGGCCGCCGGTGGCTATATTTGAAAATTCGCCTAAAGAATATAAGATTAGCTAAATTTTAAATAAAGTCATGATTAAATTTTATTCCTTTGTATACAAGTTTATAATGGTCATGGAAGAATGACTAGCAAAATATGGAAGTTGTGTCTCATATTCAAGATGGACGCCAGCGGCTATATTCCAAAACATGGCCGATGATATATAGGTTTAACTAAATTGCAATGAGAAAGTTTTTATACTTTTTTTCTATGAATTTGTTCTATTGTATGGAAGTTTCTGAGGGTCATGTGTAGCAAACATACAGCAGTTGTATCTCAAATTCAATATGACCGGCAGCGACGATATTAGACAATATGGCGGATAATACATACATTTAGCTCAATTGCAATTAAAGTTAAGATTTAAATCTCTTATGATACATGTATATGCAATTTCTGAAGGTCATCGAATACTAAATAGCAAAACATAGACATAGTAGTTCAAAAATCCAAGATGGCTGCCGTCCGCCATTTTGAAAATAAATGGCCAATTCATAGCTCGCAAACTGTCATTTGTACTGTTATAATACATGAAACCGCCTGATTACATAATTAACAAAACATGAATGGCGTTCCTTCATGCATAAGTTGCTGGTAAACATTAAACTCGTTGACCGATTTCATAAGAAACTCGGCATAGCCTCGTTTCTTATGAAATCAGTAAACTCGTTTAATATGCTCCATTTGCATAGGTACGAGAACAATACCGTTGTATTCAGATACATGATGCTTTTTGTCTACTGAGTGATGCTAATAACTGAGCAGATGAACGGTGTACAACTCATTAGATGGGTGGTATATTACAATGATCATTATACAGGGTGGCCCAAAAAAACGTGGACACTTTTTGTAACCTATATATCTTTTGACATACTGTTTGAAACTTAATAAAATTTGTCATACATATTGTGTAATGTCTGTGTCATTTGAAGGATACATATTGCTTACTGCTCGCGGTCGCCGAGAACGTTGTGAAACAGTTGGAAAACCGTACCATATCCATTATTTTCATTGAAATAGTGAAATAAATGATATACTGGACATATTGATTGCATAAATAAATGTTACTTACATAAACAATGCCATTAACAGCAAATAGTACGCAGATAAATTGATAAATGTCGCCAACGAGCATCGTACACGCACAAAACTGGGTAATGGAATGCTCAAAGTGACACGAATGCCAACAATTTGTATTTTTAGCAAAATTGAGGCAAACTTGCAGCATATAATGCCTAATGTAAGCGGTGAATGTATGTATTTACTTGTATTGCATTTCTCAATGGTGGATTTAATGTACTAAATGCAAATTTGTAGCAGGAAAGTGGTTTAGTACCATTTCGATGCATGTGGTTTGTAAGCGCAAATGTTCGTAAGCGCAAATTTATGATCGTCTAGAAATTTCAATTGATGGATTTACATTTATTGAGCAGCCTATGCTCAATAAATGTAAATCCAATAATTGTTTACAAGAAAACAGTGTTGATGTGCAATTTACAGAATATCATAATGTTACACTTACGAACATTTTAGTCGTACGAAGTTTAGTGAAATGGCCCCCAGCTGCCTATAAAGCGGAAAGCTGCACGTTTTCCGCTTAGTAACACAATATCGCTACACCACAGCCAACGGTATAAATTTGCTGAATAACATTCATAACATCGTACTAAAATATAGAACTAAACTGCAAGGCGTTGTCGTTCATAGTTCGCTATATTGTTATTTAGAGAAACTTCTACAATATGAAAACAAATAGTATCATAAAGTCACCTAATAACGTGTGTATTAGCAAATTTCTCACTCGCCACGAAGTAGAAAGTAAACAAAGAACGCTTCAAACTCGAATTTGGAAATACTACTCCGCCATAACGCTTATGCAATACAATGTAATGTTTTGTAATTAGAGTTATGTACGCAGAATCAACTCATTTCTATCTTCTTTGCGGCATACTGTATCAGTGGAATTGGTCAACATTATATACACCTGGACAAAAGTTAAGCAATGTCTCTATATTTGCACAGACTTGTGAAACTGATTCACCATAAATAAACATAGATGTTAGGAAACAGGAAATATATTACATAATTTCATTTATTAGGCTTTCATCACAGAGCAAACAAATAAGCTACAAATTTTACGATCACGTTAGCGTGAATGACGTCAATAAAAGAAACGTATGCAATTTGGTACATATGGGCTCACCAAAAAAAAAGTTTGTCCTTCAACTTCGGCTGTGTAAGTTGTTAGAAGTCACCAGCCCAAACACAGTCACTATAAACCTCGAGTCATACAACTTGTGAATCAGAAAAATGCGTAAGAGGTTCAGTAAGTCGTATATCCGCCGCGTTTCCGGTACAGTTCTTGCACACGACGTCGCATGCCCTTCTTCAGTTTCTCCTGTGGGAATAAACGCCATTCTTCCTGCAATTCATTAAGATTTCGACATGGTGGTTCACGTTCTGTAAGTTTGAGCCCGATCTGGTCCCAAACGTGCTCTATATGGTTCATATCCGGTGATAGAGCAGGCCACGGAATGACGCCAATTGCCTCTTGCTGCAGATACTCGTTGACAATGCGCGCCCTGTGTGGTCTAGCGTTGTCGTCCATGTACGATGGTCTGCTGGAAAGTCGGTGGTTGTCGAAATGGGGAACAACAATGTCAGCAAGGACGTTATCCCGATACTTTTGTCCCGTTAACGTACCGTCCAACACATGCATAACCAACTTGCAATCGTGCGAAAAGCATGCCCATACAGTAACCGAGCCACCGCCGAACGTTGTCGTACCCACAATATTCTGCTGCTCATAGGCCGTCTTTCTGAACCTCCAAACACGTAATCTGCCGTCAACGTGACGTAATAAGAACCGACTCTCAACGGACCAGTGGATTCCACGCCATTTACGAAGTGTCCAATTACGTCGCGCTCGTGCCCATTGCAAACGTGCCTCCTTGTGCCTTGGAGTGAGACACGGTCGCTTGATTGGTTTTCTCGACCTCATACTGACGTCATTTAATCGCCGCGTTACAGTTCGCGTAGATACCCTATATGGCAAACGCCATTCTTCACGTAAGTGACGCGCTGTATACACTGGCGTGCGTCTGGCAAGTCGAGCTAGCGCCCGGTCATCTCTGGCTGATGTTTTACGTGGTCTACCCTGACGTTGACGTTCACTGACGACTCCGTCTGCCCGATATCGTTGCAACAGACGTACGATAACTGACCGATTCACTTCAAAATATGTGGCTATGTTTCTGGTGCTGCTACCGGCGTTAGACATTCCTATAGCCTGCCATTTGTGTGCATCTGAACGTTTACGCGTCGCCATCTTGGTGTAATAACAAAACGATGCCAGGTGTCGACGAGTTGCACCCCGTGCACGACGATACAATGCATTGCAATTGAACATGTGTTTTCTACTGTGTGACGTTGGTGTTACCAAATCGGTCTGCTTACATGTAATGTAAAGATAAACTCAAACGTGTATAGCATAACGTGTATTGTATGTGTTGGTCATTTCAAGAATACAACAGTTTTCGGGAAATGAAACAAAACTTTTTTAATATGGGCAATAACTTGATGGTGATGCTTAACTTTTGTCCACGTGTATAATTAGCCCAGATCAACTGCATTCCAGATATTTCAGCCCGTGTTATTAATGGAACCAGCCATTGTAGGGTATAAGGTAGGATACATCACTTACAGCACGGTTGTCCTCATGCCCTGATAATCAGGTTGTATATGCGGACGAACCGTGATATAATGCGTGTACAGTGGAACCCCTCTAAACCGGACACTCGGGAAAATATGGATATTTAACTTAGATGTGTGTCGCTGTTATGTATCTCTGATTACAATGACTTTTCATAATTGCAAAACACTAGAATGTGTGATGAAGCGTTAACATGTTTGATTTACAGTGGAACATATCTAAACCGGACACCCTGTGGACCTCCCAGGTTGTCCGGTTTGGAGAGGTTCCACTGCATGCGCAGACTGATATGTGACAACGTTTTTCGGAATCGTCGTATGGACTTTTTTGTCAGCCTGGGGCCTGTCTGACCCGATATCTTCTTCGAGGCAGATGAAATCCGTCTGTATCTCTTTCAACGTTCCAGAAATGTTAAGTCGATTTTCAAAATATTATACAGTATACAGACTCGTCGATTATAAATACACACAATTATGACATTCAAGGAAGTTTGTTTTAGATGCCAGGACACTAACAGAAATTGCAACTAATATCCGGAGTTACTCACAGTAGACACTCAACTGACAAAGTTCGTTTCAAACTTGACATACTGAGCACGGGCCCATGCCAAACTACACAGTGTCAGTGCAGCATGAATACATGTTCATTTGAATACCCACTCACTCTAATATTAATTTATGCACGTGTTTCTTATAGTATGTGTACATGTCATGGCGAATATACATGTAGGACGAATGATACAGTAATACAGTACAGAGCTAAAACAGTACACACTATGCCGATTTATATTGTACAATCACGTGTATGTCGACAAAGTATGGTGTTCCCATTTCTGGCCCGTGCAAAGTTACGGTTCTGTACAGCCTCGAGATAACCAGATAACACCACGAGGAAACATGGTAATCCCACAGGCATTCGGCGTGTTTCGGCTTTCATCTGTACCGATGAAAGCCGAAGCACGTTGAATGCCTGTGGGTAATCCAGCATGCAGTGCCGAGATAATGGTCACCGATCAGGTAACTGACGACACAAAGTTGCTTGGCGTAAATTCATTCAATCGAATCCATCTTCATGATTACTGTGTAACATCTGTAACCAACCTCTATGTTACATGCTGATTTGCTATGCCATGCTTAAGTGATGTGAATGCAATAATGATGGTTATCGTATAAACATATTACGGTGTTATTATATACCTCTCCTCCTCACCCTGATAAGCCAGAACTGTACGGGTTCTTTTGTCGCTGAGTATATGACACTCGCATACAATAGGAATAGCCGTAATGCTTGTGTGGCCCGTTAACATATTCACTTGATGCCACTTACAAAATGTAACCAAATTTGGTACACATGTTTATCATGGGAAAACGAGGAAATCTCTTCATTTACAAAATTGTCAGATGACTTATCTCCCTTTGGCAGCCATTTTTAATTTTCGCGCACTGCATCCTTGTCCGCACAATGACTATAGTTCTACTTGATGGGTCATAACTACGTTTTGGCTCACATGTTTATCATGTCAAGAGGAAGAACACTATTGGTTTTCAGTGAGTTATCTCCTCTTATTGACTGGCATTGCCTATATTGTGACCTTCGGCACTCTTATCTTGAAACTACTGTTTACTGTCTAAATATAGCAATGAAATATGTTTTAAACATGAAACGATCGTTTTAACCCTTAGAAGTCGGGAACGATAATTGTCGTCTGCTGTTTCTTATTTTGTATTTTCTCGAACAAAACCATGCTTTGGCAGCATTGTAGAATCATTTCCATTGGAAATGATTCTAAAGTGCTGTCAAAGCATGTTTTCGATAATAAAAATGGAAAATAAGATATAAACAGCAGACAACAAATGTTAGTTCAGCATTGTAAGGGTTAATTTCCGCAGCCCACTCCCCACCGCCCGCTCTTCCCGAGTCATATACGGCGCACATCGAGTGGAAATGGCTGCAGCAAAATGCCACGATTGACGTCACGGAAATACACGCCGGCATCATGAATGTCACGAGCCAGACGATTGTCCAAGAAGGCCGGAAGACACAAGTCCTGTACGACCACCAAAATGGACAATATGTCGTCTATGAAAAGGGTGAGCGGATCTGGCATTTATTACACTCATAGCAGTTACAGTGGAATCCCTTTAAACCAGATACCCTGGGGACCTCTTTTTGCTTAAGTTAGATGAGTTTCAATGTAATGTATTTCATTGTCCTGTCTGTTCGCGACTGAAAATAACAAAGCAAATGGTCATCGAGTGCTTAATTACAGTGGAACCCTCTAAACCGGGGACCTCCCAGGGTGTCCGGTTTAGAGAGGTTCCACTTTATTAGTACGAGTTTTACCGAGAGACGAAACCATTTTGTATAATTTATTGTTTACCTATTTGAATGTTAAGGAATTAAATGCGAGGGATCGATAGCGACTGTCGCATTTAGTTCCTTAAAATGCAATATGTGAACAGTAACATACTTATAGTGCACATATTGTGTGTTTAATAAATGAATGTCGAGCGTGTGACGCGTGCACTTTTTCGTTTGACTGTAACGCCGTCCCTGAACGGTATTTCAAATTACGATAGTCTTATGTGATTGGCGGTTTGACATCGACTCTATCGTGCACACGAACATGATGCTCGTTACATAAATGTACGCCTACCTGGCGGAACCTCTGGTTCTAACTATAACTTTGTAACTTATTGCAACATTTGATTATTAATTTTAATAGATATCGGCGAAAGCGTCGCATTATGCGATTACTTGAGATTAAATATTGTGTTTCTACTGGTCGAGAAACTAGGGCAAACCATAAATCCAAAGTCTGCAGATTGTGCCCGTAGTATTAGCATGATTAGCATAACTACAAACGTTCTTTGTATCATCAAAGAAAACATGGGTGGTTCTATTGAGCTTTAATTTTCAAAATGGCTGTCGTGAAAATCATATAATTCACATATAGTCATGCACAAACCATTTGGACTGATTTTCCCCCTATAATCATTATTGTAAGTAAATTATATATGGCTAAAGTCAATTTCAAGTCACTGTTCATGACAAATATGTTACATTTAAAAATGGCCAATGTGTGTATGCAGGAATTTACTTAATTATGGATACAGTGCTTTCAATCAGTTTCATCACCATCTGCATTAGAGTCTCCAACTTGTTGGTGTTCCTGAAAGGCAGTGCTGGCACACTCACACTCAGAATGCTGTCAAAGGAGTGGCTTACATAAATTGTATACCCCAAACAATCTTGTATGCAGGAAAGTGTAGAAGAACTGTCGAAAAGTCAGAATTTGTGTGTGATTAAATTACTTTTTCGGCATTCAAACGCCATGTGCACATGTTCAGTATGTGTAGACAACATGTGTAAAATGTCAAATTGATTGCAAAAGTACTGCTGGAGAGGTTGAATACACACTATACATACTACAAAATTGTATGCAGGAATCTCTAGAAAAAATGGCCACGTTGAAAATGCAGTATTGTTCCATGGTCATTATCATTATTTACGATTACCATGGGTCTTAGGAACACATCATGTGTCAATATAAATGTGATCAGTGCATTGATGGTTCAAATTGCGTTTCACTTGTTGAAATTGTCATATTATGACTTGACAAAGCCAGGGACATTGCATTATGGTGTGCCAATGGCTAATGCTTCCATATCATTGATTCTCACAAAAGAACTAATATGCTCTAATTGAACAGGAATAATGAGGCATGTTATTTGGCCGGAAACGGTTTCGTTATGTGTACGGACTGACTGTTCTAGTGGAGTAAGATCACTTGCCTCTCATATCCATGAAATAGATACTATATTCATGTCGTCATGTTCATGTCATGTTCAGAAATTGCAAGCTTGGCTGAATAAGATGCACAATTGATTCTGCTAGAAAAACGAGTATAAAGGGACAACTCAATTTCCGAACGCAATGTCCGCAGAAAATAGTGACGTTAAGAGATTACAGAGACAAACTGAATGGATCTAAACACATAATTGTGACTCCTCTCGAATCCAAAATGTTGCAAGCCGTATACAATGGCCAGCTCGGCATTCAGTAGCCGATTTCACCAAAATTGCAAAGTATACATTTATAGCAAAGTATACTTTGAGGGAGTAATCATTTATTTTTCCTGAAATGCATTATTTTATATAGAACTAACGACTGCATATATTTGACGATTAAAAGGATGCAGAATTATTATACTAAAGTTATTACATTATCACAGCCAAAATGGCTGTGATAATGTAATAAATTCAGTACAATAAAAATTAATAAATGTATCCCAAAATTGAAAATTTCTCCCTCAAAGCATACTTTGCTAGATAAGTATACTTTGCAATGTTGGTGAAATAGGCTACTGTTCATCGTTTGATTCAAAGCTAATTGCTTTGTAAATGTGATGGAATACATGTATAACATATATATGACCACTGCCTCGTTACTCGAAAAGTATACTTTGCAATGTTGGTGAAATAGGCCACAGACATGACTTAGATGAGCGCAAGATATATCTGGTAAAATAGTAGGAAGATGTTCAATTGACGATAGAAACTGAAATGCCAAAGAAACTCTGATATCACACTATGTACCAGGCCACCCATGACTAATTGTTGCTACAAACACTTCCACATGGAATGAAAAGGAATTTCTGGTAACTGTTAACAACAGTCACACGGCATGAACTCCAAAATGGCCATTGGACAGTTGAAATGGATTTGCAGTAAACATAGTGTATAAAGTGCACATGTGTCAGATGAAGTCTGCAATTTTCCTACCAGGACTTTGCTGATTTTGCACAAGAATTGGATTTCATTAATGCCACGTGCTCTATGTAGCCAATTTCCAGTGGGTTAGCTGAGCTGACAGTAATCATTGTGAAACACAGTTTCGTAAAAACAAAAGGCGAATGTACAAACCTATATTTGGGTAGAATACTAGAATATCGAAACTCCCATAACCGGAAACGCCATGATAAAGGCACAATAGCTTTAAAATTAAAAGAGCTAAACATTGGCGACCAAGTTAGACTCCATAAATACAGCACACTATTGAGACCAGTTGCAGTCTGCTAGCGCAATTCCAGATTGCAGACTGCAGATGGTGCATCATATCACCGTAACAGACGCGTTCTCGTGAAGCAATGGATAATATGTGTACTTACCTTTGCAATGCAATATGCAATACCATAATATACATTTTATTTGTTATTGGATTATTTGACATATTTTCATCTTCTTATTTTAAAGGAAATCACATGTGCTGACCAAAATATTATTTGAAGAAACATAACCATAAGCCGCAACAATACGTAATACGTAATACATATACATACGTAATACAACAGTACGTAATATATGTAAATCCTTGAAGTGGCAATGTATGTGACACACTTATTTCCAGCAGCTATTCTGAAGATAATGGTGTATGATACTACAGTACTAGTTAGCAATAATCTTAACAGATTGTGTTCATTGTATTATGAGAATAAGCAGAAGAAACATACAGAATATCACCACTGCATTAAACATGCATGATGAATATTAGATTGTCAAGTTTAAATGGCGGCCATTTTAAACATAATATGGCCGCCATTTTAAAATATACTGAAATAATTATGCCAATATTTCTTCTCTATAATAAATAATATTAAAAAATAACACCAGATATAATGTTGACGTTAAAGATAAATCAATTTCAATGGCGGCCATTTTGAAATTCAAAATGGCGGACATGCCGCTCTTAAAAATAGAACCAACTTCAGTTTTGTTATATATTGTATATATATATATATGTTTCCAGCAGACAAACACGTTCCAATCACAATATCATTTGAAAGAATATAACTACAGCCACAGATATACTAGAATGTATAAGAAATTTTTGATGTGGCGATGTACATAACACACTTAGCTTTGGTGGCCATTTTGAAGATAAAGATTACTCGTAGCACAATACCAGTTAGCAATAATCTCAGCAGACTGAGTTCAAAGAAATATGAGTATAACCAGAAAAGAAAATACAAAATCTTACCACAACATTCAAAAATGTAAAATAAATACTGGATTTCCAATTTTCAAATGGTGGACATTTTCAAAACCAAAATGGCTGATATCTCAAAATGTATTTAACTCATTCTGCCAGTATTTCTTGTTCATAATAATGTGTTTTCCGCTGCAAAAACACCACTCATAATGACTTTGACTCGAAATATAAATTTCAATGGTGGCCATTTTGAATTTCAGGATGGCGGCCTTATGGCTTATAGAATAAAAATGGAACCAACCCCAGTTTTGTTTTATGTGGTCTTTAGATGATAAAAAAACCTTGTTTCAAACAATGTGGCAAAAAAAAAGCACAAAACCTAAAATAACGACATAACAGTACACGATATTAGCGCAGGCGGTAGTGTAAATATGAACATATATATCTACGCTTGTTACCTGTAGCCGATTTCACCAAAATTGCAAAGTATCTTTTTAAGTGCACTTTGAGGAAGAAATTTTCAATTTAATTATAAATTAAAGTTTATTATACTGAATTTATTACATTATCACAGCCATTTTGGCTGTGATAATGTAATAAAGTCAGTATAATAATTCTGCATATTTTATTTACATCAAATATATGCAATCGTTAGTTCTATATGAAATAATGCATTTCGGAAAATAAATGATTACTCCCTATATAAGTATACTTGGCAATTTTGATGAAATCGGCTACTGAGCTAATTGACGACATTCTCAGTCGTGTAACATGTTTTATCCCGTCAACACAGTGCGTATGTGCCGTGAAACACGGTGCCGTGAAACATTTTTGATATCCAGTCAATACTATTTTTGCATTTTACAGCCATTTGTAGGTGTTGACGGGATAAATAGAATAGTAGGTTAGTGCCGTGAATGGGAAAAATATCTGATGCGGCACGGAAACGGGATGTGCTCGGCAGAGCCTCGCCCATCCCGTTTCCTGAACCTTGCCAGATATTTTTTCACATTCACGGCACTGACCTACTATTCTCTATCTATTTTCCTTATTTCTGAACCAAAGTATATGTTGTGACCACTCATTTGAACCGTCTCGGCGAGACGGTTCAAATGAGTGGTCACAACATATACTTCTGATGAGAAATAAAGAAATTATTGAGCCTTGCCGGATATTTTTTCCCATTCACGGCACTAACCTACTATTCTCTATTTACATTCAGGCCATCCCTGTATGGTGAAGGACTTGGGGACTTACGAATTCCTTCACAACCATATGTGGTTATCTGAGTTGGGGCTGCTATACAACATTTTCAAGGTTAATTGCGAAGTAAGTTTAACTTAACCCTTAGCCTGCTGAATGAAATGTTGTCGTCTGCTGTTTATGTTTTATTTTTCTATTTTTCTCATCAAAAACATGCTTTCACAGCACTTTAGAATCATTTCCATTGGAAATGATTCTCAAGTGCTGTCAAACCATGTTTTTATTGAGAAACAGGGCAAAAAATAAAGCAACAGCAGACGATAGTTTTCGTGATCAGCAGGCTAAGGGTTAATGGCTGTTTTAAAAGTCCGAGGCTTTAAAAATTCACCGATATAATAAATGAGACACGTCATGTGATTTTGTACATTCGGATATCTGCGTAATTTCATGAAATACATTCACAATATTTACAATATATTCCGTAAATGGAGGGAGTAGAGAACGTGCGGGAATGGAGAACGTGAGGCGGAAATGGAGAACATGAGGCTGGTGGAATGGAGAACGTGGGGCGGGAATGGAGAACATGAAGCGGGAATGGAGAACGTGGGGCGGAAATGGAGAACATGAAGCGGGAATGGAGAACGTGCGGCGAAAATGGAGAACATGAGGCGGTCATGGAGAAGGTGGGGTGGGAATGGAGAACATGAAGCGGGAATGGAGAACGTGAGGCGGAAATGGAGAACATGAGACGGGAATTGAGAACGTGGGGCGGGAATGGAGAACATGAAGCGGGAATGGAGAACGTGAGGCGGAAATGGAGAACATGTGGCGGGAATTGAGAACGTGGGGCGGAAATGGAGAACATGAAGCGGGAATGGAGAACGTGAGGCGGGAATGGTGAACGTGAGGCGGCATGAATGGAGAACGATCTCGCTTTCTAGCTTCGTGTTCTTGCGATTTCGCATCGCATTTTCGCAATCTCGTGATTGTTTTATATTATGATTAGATGTCGAAGCGTGTATACTATGACCAGTCTGTTCAGTACATTTATATATCTGACATATGTTGGGCCCAACTGCTAGACTAATAAGCAGCTGAGGCAACACAAAGCAGAGTTGTACATTTGATCAGTTAGCCGCGTGCTATACTGCAGTAACCAGCACTCAATTTCCTGCGGTCCTCTTGTACTAAATTAGCTGCCATATAATTGGGTTTATTCAATGTTTTGTTAATTTCCAGAGACCGGATGAATATTAGGCAATAAATATGAGCCAATATTGAGTTAAAACAGCTGTTTTTGTCCATTGATTTGACTATTAGGGCAGCACACTTAAATTATATTATGTTATAACCTTTCTACACTTCAACGTTTTTCGCCGATATTAATTTAAAAAAAAATGCATTAGTTTTCGACAATAACACTGAAGGTTGACACAAAATTCAGAGCCGATGCGGAATTCAATTCCGCATCAGCTCTGGATTTTGTGTCAACCCTCGCTATCGTTGACGGAAACTATGACTGATTTTCGAATTCAATATCGGATAAATCCGTCGACACGACAAAGGTGAGAACGCCATAAATTTCACATAAACAATGTTTTCTTGTAAACAGTTATTGAATTTGCATGTATTGAGCATAGGCTGCATATGCAGCCTATGTTCAATAAATGTAAATCAATCAATTGAAATTGCCAGACTATCCAAAATAAGCACTTACGAACATTTTAGTCGTACGAAGAGTTTAGTGAAACGGTCCCCTGATTGTGGTACGTGTATCAACAGCTGCAGCCGGGCGAGTTCAAGATCAGGTCTATACCGGTGAGGTTGTACCAGGCCTGCCTGTACCTATACCAGTCCAACATCACGGTCGACATGCAGATCTACTTCTCGGGTAACGGTGCTTTTTATTCGAGCGCTAGCGAAGAATTATACAACCAGCATCCAAATTTGAGGTCTTCCAGCTTTTATGCAAATGAGCTAAAGTCGGCCGCAGCACATATTTTGTGGATTGAACTTTTTAAGAACACGGGTCTTACGCTATAAACAATAGTTCTAACAACTTAGCTTGATCGCCTTTTCAGTGTAATAAAATGCTTTTTTTGTGCTACATTTACGTTATTGCGAATGTTTCCGTAGTCTAAGGGTGCTACGATTAACTGCCATACTCGAGTATTCGCGCACGAATACGATCTTGCGGATTTCCAAAAATATATTTTTAACTCGTTGTTGATGTTGTTGCTGCTGTTGCTGTGAAATTCCCGCGCTTATTTTGCGCGAAAGGCTTTCCACACTAGATTAATTATTAGTCTATGTGTCATCAACAAACACATACTGCGAATAATTTCAGGACGTTCAGTCCTTTAATTTAAATGTTTGTTTAATGAAATGTCTACCATAGCGGCAGATTAAAAGGGGACGTGTGCATTTTCTTCCACGACACAGAATCCCGGTCCAATGAGTTAGCTATCTCATTCTCACGACATAGCAGCTCGTTCCCACGACATAGCATCTCGTTCCCCTGAAATAGCATCTCATCCCCATGAGATAGCATCTCGTTCCCACGACATATCATCTCGGGTCCCACGACATAGCACCACGTTCCCACGACATAGCATCTCGTTCCCATGACATAGCATCTCATTCCCATGACATAACATCTCATTCCCACCAATAGCATCTTGTTCCCATGGCATAGCATCTCATTCCCACGACATAGCATCTCGTTCCCACGACATAGCATATCATTCCCACGACATAGCATCTCGTTCCCACGACATAACATATCATTCCCACGACATAGCATCTCGTCCCCACGATATAGCATCTCATTCCCACGACAAAATATCTCGTTCCCACGACATAGCATCTCGTCCTCACGATATAGCATCTCATTCCCACGACAAAGCATCTCGTTCCCACGACATAGCATCTCATTCACACGACATAGCAGCTCGTTCCCACGACGTTTTAGTCGAGTTAGCTACCTTGTTCCTACGACATCGTCAGCCAATCAAAATGTAGCAGCATTGTGATTCAAGGTGGTGGAGTAATATCTGCTACTCTATTGGCTAAGTGTTACGTTATGTTGTGGGAACAATATTGAAATAGATTTGCGTTAATTTCAATACATGTAGTAAGTATGTCTCAGAATTAATCTTGACATGTGTCGATTGAAGTGGGCAGTTGCTTCAGACAGTGCAGATATAGTTCTCAGGTAATTCTGCTTGTTTGGTAAAATTTCTTATATGTGGCTGTCAATGGAGAAATCATGCTTATGGATGTTGCGATCAGTGTAGATCATCCAGATCAGCCTGTGAATCCGCACAGTCTAATCACGATCTGCACTGTTCGCCATTCCTTAAATGAAACCACCGTCATGCTCCTAACAAGCAATAATTCCAGCACAAAAATATTTACACAATTCCCTAACATTTGATTGGTCCGTAGCAAGTCTCTGTCCAAAATTTATATCCCAGTAAACTCTCATGCCGAACTACTTTCCGTAACCGTCAGGCGCAGTTAAAATAATTCTTAAGAAAACGGAAAATAAACACATTTTCTTGATGAATTTATTTCAAATGCTGGAATTATAAGGAATGAATGGCCTTTTTGTGGAATTTATCGGGGATATAAACTTGGAAAAGTCGCGGGAATACTGGACCAGGCCTTCCGGCCTTCGTCCAGTATTCCCGCGACTTTTCCAAGTTTATACCCCGATAAATTCCACAAAAAAGGCCATTCATTCCAATAATATAGATCGGTATCAGTCTACAGGAGGGTGCTATTTGATCAAGAGTTATACCGGTCACAAATCCCATAAGCCCCATTGTTCCAGTCACAGCCACATATGAGACACGAATTGTGGTTTTGTACCTTCGGACATCTGCGTAATGTCATGAAATACATTTACAAACTTTACAATATTATCCGCAAATGGCGTCAACAGATGACAACGTTTTCAGAGTACACACTGAAAACCTTTGACGCCACTTACGGATAATATTGCAAATTTTGTAAAACATATTTCATGAAATTACGCTGATGTCCGAAACAATCACATGGCGTGTCCCATATATGTTTACTGTGTTGGTGGACCGCGCATCGCCAGTCGTGTAGTGCACCTCAGTACCTCTGATTACCGCTCTACGCGTGCCGGTTTCATGTGGCACATTTTGGTTTACCTGTAACCGATTTCAACAACATTGCAAAGTATACTTTTCTAGCAAAGTATACTTTGAGGGAGTAATCATTTATTTTTCCTGAAATGCATTATTTCATATAGAACTAACGACTGCATATATTTGATGATAACAAATATGCAGAATTATCATACTGCATTTATTACATTATCACAGCCAAAATGGCTGTGATAATGTAATACATTCAGTATAATAAAAATTAATAAATTTATCCTAAAATGGAAAATTTCTTTCTCAAATTATACCATACTAGGTAAGTATACTTTGCAATGTTGGTGAAATAGGCTACATGTCGTAGCTCCTGATCAATTACCCTCTACTGTTGCCGGATGACGATCTGCATTGCTTATTTAGAAGCATGACATGTGTTTCATTGATGGAAAGGCGAACAGTGCAGATCTCGATCAGAATGTGCGAATGCACAGGCTGGCTAGGATCTACACTGGTCACAATTTTCCAGTCACATCTACATGTTTATTGTTCGAAATGGTATCATATTAAGGTAAAATGAAAGGGAGCCGGGGCCGTTTCACTAGACTTGGAACGACTGAAATGTTCGTAAGTGCAAATTTAGGATCGTCTGGTAATTTTGCACTTACGAACATTCTAGTCGTACGAAGTTTAGTGAAACGCGCCCCAGCTTCATACGGAAAGTAGCCGGAACAAAAAAAAGGTATGGACATTTACGTAAAAAAATGACCATATACACAACCGTCTGTATTCATCGTGTCACGATCATCAAAGTTTCTGAACAGTATTGGCAATGCCAGTAGCCTATTTCACGAACACTGCAAAGTATACTTATCTAGTATGGTATACTTCGAGTGAGAAATGTTCAAGTTATGGATACATTTATTAATTTTTGGCTGTGATAATGTAATACATTCAGTATAATAAGTATGCATACTTTTAATTAGCAAATATATGCAGTCGTTAGTTCTATATGAAATAATGTGTTTCGGGAAATATAAATGATTACTCCCTCAAAGTATACTTTGCTAGATAAGAATACTTTGCAATTTTGATGAAATCGGCTACAGCTCACAATCAAACGGTTTTATTATCCGAGTCGGAGCTCAGCCAATCAAGCTGCTTCATTTGAAACACAATATATTCTTGTATTTTGAAGTAAATAATTTGACAAATGCTGACAAGAGTAACACAGGCGATAGTGTTCCATGGAACTGATGGAAGGAATTTGAAGTAGATCTACTATTTGAAAATACGTACAATAAATCTAGTTATATTGCACGGAATGTTGCTTTGTCCTGAAAGGTAAGGTACTCCGGGCTCGTAGACAATACAGCAGTACCCTCCCTATAACAACCGATATGTACATTCCAAATAGACCATCACCTATATAGAGAATAGTAGGTTAGTGCGGTGAATGGGGAAAACTATCTGGCAAGGCTTAGGAAACGGGATGGGCGAGGCTCTGCCGAGCACATCCCGTTTCCGTGCCGCGCCAGATAGTTTTCCCATTCACGGCACTAACCTACTATTCTATTTATCCCGTCAACATCAACAAATGCAAACATATAACCCCAGTCACCGCACATATGCATACGTAGTGATTAGATCGTATTGACAGGATATAACAAATGTTTCACGGCACCGTGTTTCACGGCATATACGCACTGTGTTGATTATTTGAATTTATGTAGATTTGGCGTTCCAGGAACGCCAAATCTACATAAACTCAAATAATTATTGCTAGCTCTAAATATTTAATGTTAGCTAGAAATAAGTATGTAGATTGTGGCGTTCCATAGTTGAGAGGTTGCGTTGCACTGCAACAGCACCCTCGTTTTCCGCTAGCATCCAAAGGTTGGAAGATGGCGCTGTCGAACCCGAATCAGATGGTTCCCGTTCAGTATGTCATCACTGGCAGCGTCATGCATAACGACTCCGATAACGGCCTGGAACTATTTACGGCAATCGGTGACGTTGTCGACTTTGACCCGTTCCCTACCCCGGACGCGTCTCAGTTGCAGGTAAATACGAACCAACCATTAACCCTTTCAACCCCAAAGAACTGGAATGGACTGTGATATGCTAATGTTCCGACCAATCCAATGGTCACAAAATGATTTTCAGATTCGTCCATTTATGAAAAGGGTGTGTTTTTGTTCTAAGAAATATGAAAATTACTTGCAAAAAGTGCAGATTCTGATGAGACGGCTCGTTACGAGCCGGCTCATCTGGATCTGCAGTGTTTGCATAAACCGCTATAGGGAATACACCGTCTTGTTATTTGAAAAATCTTACTGAATATTCAGTTTATATGTCATTGTGCTCAGAAATATATGTCCTATGTCGAGACGGTTCAAATGAGTGGTTACAACATATATTTACATTGAGAAACAAAACAAACTAAAAATAAAATACATTTTTTTAAAAATCAGGCGTATCACGAACATAAAGTGTGTCGCATACTGAGTGTCTATTTTTGTCGCATTTAGGAACACAAATAGTTCTTCGGACTACACGCACGCTAACGAGACCAAATGTTTTACTTACCATAGTAAACGCAAACCCCCATGGTGTTATTCCTTAATTGACATTTCATTAACGCATATACAAAACAGCCGCGTGACGGCGAAAATATATTTTTGAAATATGACTGTATGTTGCCTTAGAATTCCTAACGTTTTCTAGCCTCACCTGTAGACGATTTCACCAACATTGCAAAGTATACTTATCTAGCAAAGTATACTTTGAGGGAAAAAAATTCAATTTAAGGATAAATTTATTATTTTTTATTTTACTGAATTTATTACATTATCACAGCCATTTTGGCTGTGATAATGTAATAAATTCAGTACAATAATTATGCACACTTTCAATCATCAAATATATGCAGTGGTTAATTCTATATGAAATAATGCATTTTGGAAAAAATAAGTGATTACTCCCTCAAAGTCTACTTTGCTAGATAAGTATACTTTGCAATTTTGATGAAATCGGCTTCTGGTCAACTTGATATCCAAAGACGTTGGCCTGCACATCGGTACGATAACGTGCTGGGGCGAATCACTCGGTCTGGGATAAAACGCCACCTACAACAACAATATCCTGGAACAAAACGCCACCTACAACAACAATACGTAGATATTGTTTGTGTAGGTGGCGTTTTGTCCCAGGCCGAGTGATTCGCCCCGGCACGACTTCGGACCCCAGTGCTAACCTAGTATTACGTATGTAGCTACCGGCGGGGGCATACTGCGAGGGGCGAAAAACAGGGAAACCCATGGATCCACTGCCTATCAGTTTCAGCGCCGTGATAGAGAAAATTGACATCCATCGGGAACAGATCACATTTGAATATGTGAGTTATCTCCCTTCCTCCAGATCACCTTTGAATATATGAGTTGGCTCCCGTCCGACATATCACGTTTGAATATGTGAGTTATCTCCCTACCACCAGATGACGGTTGAATATGTTATGTGAGTTGGCTCTCGTCCCACATATGTTAATTTTAGCTCACCTGAGCCAAAGGCTCAAGCGATATGTTAAGATGGTGGCCCTGGGGTCAAAAATGGGCTGGTCAAGTAGGGGTTAAATTTCACATTTGACCGAATATGGTCATGTCATAATTATATCAAATCGAAGGTATCGACAAGACAATCACTCATGAGCATGTTTTGTCGAAATCGGACGATTACGTCATCTAAGATGGCCGCCGAAAGGTCAAAATATCATCCATGTATTAATGATTTCAAACGTCGTCTTCTCGTGAACCGCTTGGTCGATAGTGGCCAAACATATTTGTTAAAATGGAGGTCATCGTACAATCCAAGATGGCCGCCGTAGAAAAGTAGGTCAAAGTTTAAAAAAAAATCTTCTCACGAACCGCCAGACAGAGTGCAACGACACTTGACAGGAATGGTCGACAGCAATACTCCTTTAGATTTGTAAAAATGGTGATCCAGGGGTCAAACATGGGCGTGGCCCGGGATCAACTAGCAGTCAAAGTTCACATGTCATATAATTATCAAATCGACGGTTTCGAGGAGACAATCACTCTGGATCACTTTTTTTCGAAATCGGATGATTAGGTCATCCAAGATGGCCGCCGCCAGGTCGAAAGGTCGTCCTTTAATTAGACCGTTCAAACGTCTTCTTCCTCATGAAATGAACCGTTTGGCTGATGTTGTAAATTTGGAGGTAGTCGCCTAATCCAAGATGGCCGCCGTGGAAAAGTAGGTCAAATCATTCTTTAAAAAATCTTCTTCTCACAAACCTCCAGACAGATATTAACGAAACTTGACAGAAATGATCGACAGTTAATGCTCAGATATGTCAAAATGGTGGCACATGTGTCATAAATGTGCTGGGACCAATTAGGCCGGGCTCAATTAGGGGTCAAATTTCACATTTTACCAAATATGGTCATGTTGTATATCAAATCGAAGGCATTGAGTAGACGATCACTCTGAAGCGGTTACATCGAAATCGGATGACGTCATCTAAGATAACCGACAAAAGGTCAAACCGGTATCTTTTCATAAGAGCTTTCAAACAGCATTTGCTTACTAACCGCTTAGACGATGCTGGCCAAACTTCATACTTATTTGTCTTTCGGTGAAACATTTCCCGTTATTTAAAGTTGGACAAACTCTTTAAACAATGTCTTCCTATTATAATCACCAGACTGCAGGTTTCGACAAAACTTCGTAGGAATAATGAATATATATACGTATAAAGCTCTGTCAGATGTACTTGCATATATATAATAACCAGGTGAGCGATATATGACCACATAAGTTATCTCCATTCCACCAGATGCCGTTTGAATATGTGAGTTGGCTCCCGTCCGACATATCCCGTTGGAATAATGTCAGCTATCTTCCTTCCACTCAATCATTTGTTTAATATTTGAATTGTCTCCCTTCCAACAGATCAGGCTTGAATATGAAACACGCCATGTGCATTTTTACCTAAGAAACTGTGCGATTATTCATGAAAATATTTGCAGAAACTGCCATACTGTTTGTATTTGACGTCGAAAGTTGACGAAATTTTCATTTGGACTTGCGACGATGCTGTTCTTGACGTGTTGTTATAGATCTGGTACGACCACAAGCGAAAGTTGGCGCGTCGTGACTATAAGGGGGACAGTGGGAATGATCCTGACCCAACCTCAGATGTCTTCGACTTCAACTTAGGTAAAGTTCTCTTCCATATGAGACACGCCATGTGATTTTGTACCTTCGGACATCTGCGTAATTTCATGAAATACGAACTGTGTTCCCTACCATCGCTGCCTACATGTAGCATGGTCATGCAATGGTTATGTAGAATATTGACCAGACTATGCTCACCAATAGTGTCGATAATGTATTGCATAATAATTCCAGCACAAACATATTTACACAATTCCCTAACATTTGATTGGCCCGTAGCAAGTCTCTGTCCAAAATGTATATCCCAGTAAACTCCCACGCCGAACTACTTTCCGTAACCGTGAGCATATACACATTTTCTTGATGAATTTATTTCAAATGCTGGAATTATAAGGAATGAATGGCCTTTTTGAGGAATTTATCGGGGATATAAACTTGGAAAAGTCGCGGGAATACTGGACGAAGGCCGAATTCCACAAAAAGGCCATTCATTCCTATAATATCATGCCATTCGTTGAGAAACAGTCAAAGAGTCTGCTATTGATAATAGGTTGAGACGTCGCTATGGAAGTATGATCCAATCACGAAGATTTATCATCTTTTAAGTATAGTATACAGTAGAACCTCGCTAAACCGGACACCCTACACCATTTGTATACCTAATTTTGATGGATTTAATTGTCACTTTCCCCGATTATAATGTAAGTGCATAAGCGTAAAGTACACACGCATGTCTTTGAGTGCTCGTCTGCCTGAATTACAGTGGAGCATCTCTAAGCCGGACACCCTGGGGACCTCCCAGGGTATCCGGTTTAGAGAGGTTCAACTGTATATCCTTCATTTAGGTGTACACTACAGCATGAACTCGCGCATGGGCAATTGTAACAGCCAAACGTTGCTTACGAAGGGAGACTACTTTGTTGTCGGCACCCGCAGTGGTAGCATCAGGATGCAAACCACTCAAGAGTTCTTCCACGCAGAAAGCTTTCACAACGTTCAGTATGTGGGACTGGTAAATATTAACATTTAAATGGCGGGAACTTTATATTGTCGTTTGCATGGTCCGATTGCTCAAATTCCCTGTTAGCTTAATGGGCTGTGAATCTTCAACAGTGCATTAAACGGACTGCTAAATCCCTAAGCAGGGGCGCCGGAAGCATCATAAGCTTGGTCCGGCGAATCTGCTGTGTACCCCTGCATCCACCTAAAGTGTATAGTGTTACCTCTCAGTTGAACCGTCTCGCCGAGACGGTTCAACTGAGTGGTAACAATATACACTTTTTTTTTTATACGTGAAATACAAATATGTTAAAAGTTTTGTTCCGGCAATGGCGGCATCAGGATGCAAACCACTCGATAGTTCTTCAACGCAGAAAGCTCGCACGGCGTTAAGTATGTGGGACTGGTAACTATTTACCTTAACTGCTGAGTTAAATTGTGTCGTCTGCTAATTGTGTTTTATTAACCATTTCACTTATCAAAGACATGTTTTTATTGAGAATAAAGACAACATATAAACAACAACAGACGACCATTTCTGTTTTCCGCGTTCTAAGGGTTAAAATGGCGGGAAATTTATATTGTCGTCTGCATGGCCCAAATCCTCTATTAGTGAACGGGCTGTTAAATATTTAACACAGAACTAAACGGACTGCTAAATCCTTAACAGTGCTTGGCCGGCTTTCTCTAAATCTCTGTTAGCTTAACGGACTGTTAAATCCTTAACAGTGTTAAGGACTTAACAGTCCGTTCAGCTAACAGGTAAACAGTGTTTTTGAGTAACCGGGCCCCGGTTTTTAACTTTTAATGTATTTGTGGTAAATTATTGTGGTAAATTAAATACTGGTGCAAATGATTCTCGTGGGTTGTTAAAGGTACATGACCACGTAGTAGGCACAAAATGTTCTTTATAGGACTTAAATAAGTGTATATTTGTGTCACTATTCCACCAGTTCTAAAGATTACGAGTGCCCGCTATACAGATATAATCATTTATTTTACTGATAGTGACGCGCGGCGGTATCAGGCTATTTTCATATGCAAATGAGGCATGATATTTTTTAATTATTTATACAAATTAAATGCGTCACCTGAAAAAATAGTATTTTTGACAGAATATAAAGTATGATCATTGCACATCAAAATATAAGTACAGAGAATAACTAGTAATGTCCGTTAACATGGTAAGGAAACACGGTTATCAACCCTGACGTGAAAATTTACGTCTGGTATAAAATAAATAATAATGTCAATCAATACGTGGGTAAATGGTGAATGATTTTGCCAGAAAACGTATCAGATGATGTCTCTGATATAAAGAAGATGTTGTGCCTACTGAGTGGGCATGTACCTTTACAGTGGGGTCAGCGTGTAAGTGCACACACGAACGAACACGACAGGTTGGAACCCAACCTGTCGTGTTCGTTCGTGTGTGCACTTACACGCTGACCCCACTGTATTAAATACGTGTTCATCAATAAAATATGGAAAAAAAAATATGTACAGCAGAGTACGCACTTTTATTATATACCTACCCATGAAATACATAGTTATGCGATGTAAATAAAAGTCGTATGTTCTCATCGATGAAATAAACAACTTCCGGTGAAAATACGACTACTTCCGCTATCTATATTCATAACGCACATCTGCAGTGCCGGACTGCAAATAGGCTTCAAATACACATTCATTACCGTATACAGTCTAAAAAAACTGCTAATTTCCATGGAGCGGTATATAATATTCATATTTTTGCAACGAATATGATATACATGTATATGTTCACCTCGTGGTGTGAAATGTCCATATTTCACTCGCGAAATATGGACATTTCACACCACTCGATGAACACATATATGTCATATTCGTTGCAAAAATATGAATATCCTCTATTTATTCAGAAGTTGATCGTTTAACGGATCATAGCCTGGGCGTAAGTGGTCCCCATATATTGTATTCCCATCAATAGCACTCGACGATTAACACATACAATGCTGAATTAACATTTGTTGTCTACTATTTATATTCCACTTGTCTCCACAAAACATGTTTTTTATTGACAACACTTGAGTTTCATATCTTTGAGAACGAAGGCAAAATATAACACACAGCCGATCTACACTTTACGTTTCCTGCATTCTAAGCAGTATGAAAGGGGGGTCTGTAAAAGAAGTTGTTAGGTCCATAATGTGCATGGCCCCTTCTTCAACTGACCCCCATAAATACAATATGACAAACACAGCAACTTCGTATTGAATCTCAAATATATATTACATGTATATACGTACTTTCGTTTCCCATTGAAAGACAAGTGAACGTGTGCCGTTTACATGCTTCCATATCGACATATGTAGGCGATTTCATCAAAATTGCAAAGTATACTTATCTGGCAAAGGATACTTTGAGAGAATAATCATTTATTTTTCCAAAAATGCATAATTTCATATAGAACTAACCACTTCATATATTTGCTGATTAAAAGTATGTAGAATTATTATACTGAAGATTGGATGTGATAATGTAATAAATACAGTGTAATAAAAATTAATACATTTATTCTTAAATTGAATATTTCTCCCTCAAATTATACTTTGCTAGATAAGTATATTTTACAATGTTGGTGAAATATACTACTGGTGAGTCCGTATGTGTCAATACCGGAACTGTTTACAACGTTTCACCTCGTAAAATAGTTCCTGTAAGACTATCGCTAATTTGTTTATTTTATTTATAGTTTGTAAACTTTTTTCGAGACATATTAATTATACACTGTGAATGAAGTATCTAACAAAAAGAGGTTTTGTATTTGTATGTGGATATATGCCACTCGTTCCGCCGCGCAACGATATTGCTACGGAACTCGTGTATATGTCCACATACAAATCAAATAACTTATACATATATGGCATATCCATGTTTATCAGGTAACCTGCCCTGTATTGACCGAATACGTACTGACTGATAACGTATTGTTGTATCAGGCATTGACCTGATATCAATATCTGGGTTACAACAAAGTGAAAACTGACGTTCCATTGGTCGGTTGACGTCACGTGACGTTACCGAATGACGTCAGTGTAAGGACGCAACATAAACAAGTCCTCGTTCTGTCCATAGATAACGACGTCATCTGTGGTCATTTTCGAGCATAAAACGTTACCTGATAAATAGAATACCAGACTAGTGTATGTTGATATCAAGTTTATCAGGCTCGGCTCGGAAACAGTAAGAATTCCTCGGCAAGCCTCGGAATTCCTACGCGTTTCCTAGCCTTGCCTGATGAACTTGATATCAAAAGAAACTAGCCTGGGTTCTCTATTTATGTTACATATACGTACGCCGCCTTTCATTGCGTTCGGTGTCCAAGCACACTATCTCCGTTTCCGATTCAGAGGACAACCAGAGGTGTCACGTGTGACGTATGGGTTCGGCGGTATCTGGACCCAAACACGAACAAGAACTTCACGGCAGAGTGGTATTTCGCAACGGTTTGTACATGAAATACATCCTACAGTCAAACAACATGTCCTCCAAACAGGTTGACATGGTTATAAAATCGTTCATTCGGCCAATAGTTATTATACTATAAATGGCCGTCACTAGCATTTTTGAAAAAGGTGTTCGGCTTTCAGCTGTGAAATCTGTAAGGTTGCCCCTGGACCCAGAACCGGATTTGTTTTGATTTCTAGAAGACATATGCTGCATTTTTGGGTATGTTTGGACAGCAACTCGCTCCTGGGCAAAAAGTTATGGGTCGATTTAAGAAGCGTATTTCTGAAAATTGGCATATTGCAATACGTTTGACGTCGCTTGACTGTCTTTTGTTAGTCGAGCATTTGAATAATATAATGTCTGCTTATTCATGTACTGAAAATAGCTATCGTAGACCTCATTTGTATAAAACAAATCCTGGGGCCTTTTTCACTAAACTTCGTACGACTAAAATGTTCGTAAGTGCAAAATTATGATAGTCTGTAAATTTCACATTAACAATGTTTTCTTGTAAATAATTAATGGATTTACATTTATTGAGCATAGGCTGCATATGCAGCCTATGCTCAATAAATGTAAATCAATCAATTGAAATTTGCAGACGATCTTAAATTTGCACTTACGAACATTTTAGTCGTACGAAGTTTAGTGAAACTGGCCCCTGCTGTCTCCAAAAGGGAGGTTCGTACGAACCTGCCCTGACTACGATATTGCTACAGTAACTATGTAGTAAGCTATAGTATCATAAACTGTTATAAAGCAATGTGCATCTAAAATGGAAGCCACTTAGTTTATTATGTATAGAGAATAGTATGTGCCGTGAATGGGAACATATCTGGCAAGGCTTAGGAAACGGGATGGGCGAGGCTCTGCCGAGCACATCCCGTTTCCGTGCCGCGCCAGATATTTTTCCCATTTACGGCACTAACCTACTATTTTATTTATCCCTTCAAAACCTATAATTGGGTTTAAATTGCATAAAAAATAACCCCAGCCACCGCACATATTCATACGCATATTCATACGTATTGACAGGATATCAAAAATGTTTCACGGCACCGTGTTTCACGGCTCATACGCACTGTGTTGACGGGATAAAATAGATAGATACACTTGACTTCAATGATAATGGCTTCATAAACGTGATGTGATATATGAATATAACATACGTGAATATATTCTTGTTACTGTATACTATATGGAGCATTGAGTTGCCATCTCCGCCATCTTTGTATGTACAAGCCATCGTAAAGTTTCACCACCTTGTGCGTTTGACACATACAGCAAATAATATGACAGCAAACCAAATAAAATTTGGTGCAATACATAATAGACAGATATGACAATGGCAAGCTATAAATATTATGCCAGCAAACTATACAAAAGACGAGATATCTGAGCATTTTTCCATCAATCTCAAAATAAATTTCAACGTGTAAACTTTCAGACACCAGGGACAATACACTCCGGTAACTGCTTACATGTCATTGGATTTATAGCTAATGACAAAGTAGAGTAGTGGGTATATATGCTATGTGTTGTGTGGTTTGCCAGGTAAAAATGATACACTGCGCGATTTTCGGTGTATGAAGCTATTTATAATGATGGTTCATCACAGGCACAAACCTGTCCAGAAAACTGACATATTTTACAGTTTGCTGTAATACAATTGTTAGGAGTCCGTTCTCCTGGCTTTTCTACATGTGATTAGCTACATTATATCATATGTTCTACTTCACATTTTGACTTTTTTATCAAACGGCAGAACAGGTGAAACTGGCTGATGGCTGGAACACACAAAGATGGCCGACTTGGCCACTCCATGTGCTGTATATGATACAGTAACGAGGCAGTGGTCACATATATGTTATACATGTATTCCATCACATTTACGAAGCAATTATCTTTGAATCAAACAATGAACAGTAGCCTATTTCACCAACATTGCAAAGTATACTTATCTAGCAAAGTATACTTTGAGGGAGAAATTTTCAATTTTGGGATACATTTATTAATTTTTATTATACTGAATTTATTACATTATCACACCCATTTTGGCTGTGATAATGTAATAAATTTAGTATAATAATTCTGCATACTTTTAATCGTCATATATATGCAGTCGTTAGTTCTATATCAACTAATGCATTTCGGGAAAAATACATGATTACTCCCTCAAAGTATACTTTGCTAGATAAGTATACTTTGCAATGTTGGTGAAATATACTACATGTATATAATTGGTCCTTAAGGACCCATGGGGCCCCTGATCATCTAATGATTCATGCGTAATTGCTTCGTAAATGTGATGGGATATAAACATAACATACATGTGAACATTCTCGTCTTACTATATCCTACACATTGCATGGAGTTTCCGTGTCGGCCATCTTAGCGTGTACACGCCATTAGCCAGTTGTACCTCTTATTGCGTTTGACACATACCACTGTTGAACCTTATATGTCACAGAAATGCGTCACACATGGTGAAGAATACGTACGAATACATCACACAAATGTGTGACGTTTACGTTTGGCATCACTACCCCTTGCAACAAAAACGAATGTGTCACATGTTACAAAAACTCGAACAAAAATTAATAAAATATTGTCCAGACGAAGATGTCACATGAACATTCGAATGGGGGATAACAGTGCGATAAAATAAAACAGAATAGAGCAGGCATATTCGCCGGGTTATTTGAAAGTCATGCCACGCATGCAGACAAGGTAAATGTAAATGCTTGGATTTAACGACGGCACTGGCTCGGTGACCTTGCATGTCGATGCCGACTATTTAAGTCCCCGTCCGATAGGACTAGGCTATAACGAATGTGTCTTGTATTGCCCAAGGACAAGCCGAATCCCGATCCGGACTCCGATGCTCTACCCACTGAGCTATTTCAGCTGATTTCAGACAGCACTAGGGGCATATCATGTTATGGCGCTTATCGTCTGTCAGCGATTTGGTTTGCGCTCAAAATAATCTTGACATAGGATCCTCAAACTTGGTATGCAGGGCGTAACGACCAGTGTATGACCAATTTGACTTGACTACAGTGTGTCAAAGGTCAAAATCGCAGTGACTTTAGACAATAAGACAGTTGCCGCTCTATAACTCGACAACACCATGATCTAGGATGCCCAGTATTGGTTTTCAAGTTAGTCATGACCAGCAGATGACCCCTATTGATTTGAGGTCAGTAGGTCAAAGGTCAAGGTCGCGGGGTGACCTTGGACAATAAAACGATTTCGGCTCAATAACTCAAGAACAGTTGGTGCTAGGATGCTCAAACGTTTGATTTTGAGGTCACTATGCACATTAAGGTACCACTGCGTGTCTTTTTAGTAGGAGGGGGGTGGGGGGCTTATATGTTTGACAAAGCTTGACAAACAATTCTTGTTAAACGAATATATTAAATGTCAATGTGTCATTCAAAACTACCATCGGGCGTATATTGTTCTGCTTAGTTTAGTAGTTGCCTCTTGCACTTGTATTCATTATAACCCTTTCAACACCAAGTAACTGAGATGGAATCTTCCATGTTATATTTCAGACTATTCCATTAACCATGAGATGTTCATTATCAATTTAAAACATTTTACATTTTGTTGTCAGATATTGGCGGTAAAAATAGAAATGTTGTCACAAACAGTGCAGATCCTGATGAGACTGCTCGTTACGAGCCGGCTCATCTCGATCTACACTGTTTGCAAACTGATCGACCCATCGGTTAACAATTTGTACCATAATGTTTTATATGTAGTTACTATTATCATGCGATAGACTCTATATCACAGACATGGAGATTAAAAAGTAATATAACAAGAGGCCCAAATGGGCCTGCTTCGCTCATCTGAAATTATTATCCAAATTATAAAGTAAGTCAGAAATGGTCCAGCCTGTTTATTACATGTATTTATTATATACCTACCCATGAAATACATAGTTATAATATGTAAATAAAAGTCGCATGTTCTCATCGATGAAATAAACAACTTCCGGTGAAAATACGACTACTTCCGCTATCTATATACATAATGCGTACCTGAAAGAAAACAGCGCAAATAGGCTGCAAATACACATTCATTACCGTATACAGTCTAAAAACTGCTAATGTTCATGGAGCGGTATATAATAAATAGAATATTCATTATTCGTTAGGCACGAGTGAAATATGGACATATCACACCACTGGATGAACATATATGTCATATTCGTTGCAAAAATATGAATATCCTCTATATATACCATCAAAATTGTTCTGTCCACCATAGTAATAGTTGGCTTGAAACATAAAAATTGAGAACAATGTAAACAGTATAATGCCTATGGAGAACAAATATGAATAAATGATAAACGGTATATATAACAGACAGTCTGATGCACAAGGAAAAGACGCTTGAAATCACTAATAAACTTTCGGCAGGCGGTCATCTTAAATTATGTAAGCATCCGATGTCGACCAAACATGCTCCAGAGTGATCGTCTTGTCGATACCTTTGAGTTAATATATGACATGACCATAAACGGTAAAATCTGAAATTTGACCTCTACTTGACCCCTCCGGCCCACCCTTTCTTGACCCAGGGGCCACCATTTGAACAAATCTGAAACAGCGTTAACTATGAATCCTTCCTACCAAGTGTCATCGAAATCCGTCTGGCGGTTCGTGAGAAGAACTTTTTTTAAGAATTTGACATACTATTTGACGGCGGCCATTTTGAATTATGCGATGATCTCCATTTTAACAAATATGAAAATTTTTCACCCACGGACCATAATTGTGAAGTTTGTCCTGCGGTTCATGAAAATAAGACGTTTGAAATCTCTAATAAAATAATGACCTTTTCACCTTTCGGCGGTCATCTTGGATTACGTAATGATCAGATTTCGACAATAAATATTGACCATATTCGGTCAAGTTTGAAATTTGCGATTGTGTGACATATTCGTTTATACCAAAAAGTTAAAAATGTTTGGGTGAGATTTTCGGTATGTGATGTATTCGGCCGAATTCGGCCAGTATTCACCGAAATGTGTGACGCATTCGCACGAATACTTCACACGTGTGATATATTCGTTTCTGGCACATATAAGGTTCAACATACCACTAATAATATGACAAACACATGAATACAATTTGGTGCAACAAGATGGGATGACATATGACTACAGCAAGCTATGCCTTGTTTTCATCAAAATTAATATAAAGTCTGATATCTGAAGGGTTTGATGACCCTTTGTTAACATGTTTGATAATTCAATACATACAATACAATATTATGTATTAGCATTACACATGTACAATGTTTTTCGCTATATACATAAATAGTCAAAGAGTGAGTGAAATCGTTTAAAGATGTATCCTAATAGTATAACCATTGTCTGAAGTCTGAAGTTGGAAGTGTCGGGCATTAGAAGTAGCCTGCGACGACATGCGTCGCTGTATTTGTATGGAACGTATATTTTTCCGGGCAGATTGAGAATGTGTGCAAGTGACGTCGTAGGTTGGCAGAAGCCCCCAGAGCAGGTGCGAAATAGCTTTCTCACTGACTCCGGAGGCTCAGCCCACCAACGATGTCATATAATTAGTTCGCCGTCAGAACCATGAGGAGGCATGTCCTACAGGCCACATCTAACACTAGACCACAACCGCCGATATAATAGATTCTCGTCTTTGAAATGCGGTATGTAAATACTTGCTAATGTTAGTTAGTATGACCGTTGATTTTGTACCCATCATTTGGTCAAATTTATTTCAATAAAGACTGTGTAACAGTAAGAACAATACATAGTGCTGTAGATATATACCTGTATTACCATAAATACTGTATCGAATTCAGTGACTTGTAAGTAGTTATCTGAGTGTATTGTGACTACAGTATACTTGCCTGCTATGCGAGTAAATACGGTTTTTATCTGTGGCAAGTGTAAGTCTAATAATAGACAGTGCATCTCTTTGACATTTTACACATGGAAAAGTGTCCATTGTATATTTTGTGAGTGATGGTGGAAATGTTCAGATATCAAGCTGTTTGTGTAGTCTGCTGAAATAATATTTATAGGACGTTGTCTACCTATATATGTGGGACGTATTGCACCAAATTGTATTATTTGTTGTAGGTGTCAAACCCTCCGAGTGGTGAAACTGTCCGATAACATGTACAAACTAAAATGGCGGAGATGGCAACTCAATGCTCTGTATAATATACTCTAAGAAGAACAGGATCAGATATACTTTATATAGATATTCAGTCATATGTATGATCCCACTACATTTGAAACAAACGGTCATATTCTATATAGTCAATCCTTAACTGATAGTAGTCAATTACGTCCTTGATACTGGCCTTACAATGTAAGTCGAAACGTTGACATATTGGGTTTGTTGTTCTTAATGACCATCCTTCATCTTATTCTTGCAGAATATTTATTGTAAATATATTAACAATGATTTCTTCTAATTCATTAAACGGGAGGTGTGGTTTCCATTAATTTCTTGACAATAGCTTTAGGCCGAAACGTTGGAATAGTGGTTTTTTTCTTCATAGGCATCAGTCAATGTGTTTTCAGCCAGGTTGGCAGGAAGGTGTTGACGTGGAAGTACTGCCTGCTGCTCTCTTGCGAATGGATATCTGGCAGGTATGTTACAGTGGGGTCAGCGTGTAAGTGCACACACGAACGAACACGACAGGTTGGAACCAACCTGTCGTATTCGTTCGTGTGTGCACTTACACGCTGGCCCCACTGTACAGTGTAGAGGAGGATCTTACATCAGTGCTGACTTGAGATACGCCATGTGATTTGTACCTTCGGACATCTGCGTAATTTCATTAAATACGTGTACAAAATTTACAATAGTTTTCATAAATTAAGTCAAAAGTTGACAACATTTTGGGAGTAAATGCGGAATATAATTTGCCAACTTTTGACGCCATTTACAGAAAATAATGTAAATTTTGTAATCGTATTTCATGAAATTACGCAGATGTCCGAAGGTACAAAAATCACATGGCGTGTCTCAATTATGATATTTATCAAACGAGTTTACCGAGGTTTACTGAGAAAGGATTGATGATTGTATATCATATTTAATAAATGAGCTCACTGAGCTCATAAGAAAGTATGTCTTATACAATCAGTCAACGATGTTAATAAAGAAAGTATCTTACATACGTCATGATTTAATATGATATTTATTAAACGAGTTCACTTATTTCATAAGAACCCAAGTTATACTGTGTGTATGCTTGCATAAACACAGCACCATACACTGAAGATGTACTGAAACTGTTTATCTACAGTGAGGTCAGCGTGTAAGTACACACACGAACGAACACGACAGGTTGGAACCAACCTGTCGTGTTCGTTCGTTTGTGCACTTACACGCTGACCCCACTGTAGCAACTGTTTGTCTAATTTACACAGTTTAACATGATAGGTAGGTGACATAAGCTGTGACCAAGTTTCAAGAGAGTTATTCTATCGCTTTTCTCTCCGGCGTCCGTTAACATTAGAAGGTGCCAGTGGAAGAAGGGTGATAACTTCAAGAGTTAGCCCCATTATCCCACTAACCTTTTCATTGGCATTCACCTTATTCTAGCCGCAGGACATATATCCACCATACTTCACGGCGTTTATGCCACAGTTAAATCACGGTACGTCCGCATGAACGAGGAGATAATCCGCGAGCTTTAGCGAGTACATGCGGACGAACGTTGTCTAACTGTGGTATCACATCCTCATGTCCATACATTGCCCATGTGCTGTGTAAATGCAGAAACAAAACTCGAAAATGTATGGAAGATGTTAAAACTATAGATAAGTGAATGCTTTTCATTTCGGATTTTCCAAATCTACTTCGTCGCATAATCCAATGCAAATCCTCAATTGCATAATGCATGATCACAATTGAAATGGTCAGTGGAAGAAGGGGGCCAACTCCCTCAGCCCCTTCTTTCACTGAACACTACAGTGATAAGTGTAACAAGGGGGCTAACTCCCTCAGCCCCTTGTTTCACTGAACACTACAGTGATACTGAACACTACAGTGATACTGAACACTACAGTGATCAGTGGAAGAAGGGGGCTAACTTTCTCGGCCCCTTGTTTCACTGAACACTACAGTGATACTGAACACTACAGTGATACTGGAACACTTACAGTGTACTGAACACTACAGTGATACAGAATACTCAGCTGTATGAACACTACGATCAGTGCAAGAAGGGGGATAACTCCCTCAGCCCCTTGTTTCACTGAACACTATCTGTGATCAATGGCAAGTGATAACAAAAACCCTCATCCCTGTTTCACTGAACACTACGTGATCAGTGAACAACGTGCTAACACGTGCAGACACTACTCCCTCAGTCTGTAGTCAATCCCATGAGCTTGTTTCACTGACTACAGTGATCAGTGAAGAAGCGGGCTAACTCCCTCAGCCCCTTGTTTCACTGAACACTACAGTGATACTGAACACTACAGTGAT
This sequence comes from Conchocele bisecta, assembly GCA_029237695.1. NCBI lineage: Eukaryota > Metazoa > Mollusca > Bivalvia > Lucinida > Thyasiridae > Conchocele > Conchocele bisecta. Next base: position 54,911,986 of record CM055273.1, on the reverse strand, counting down.
ACTGAACACTACAGTGATACTGAACACTACAGTGATCAGTGCAAGAAGGGGGATAACTCCCTCAGCCCCTTGTTTCACTGAACACTACTGTGATCAGTGCAAGAAGGGGGATAACTCCCTCATCCCCTTGTTTCACTGAACACTACAACTCCCTCAGCCCCTTGTTTCACTGAACACTACAGTGATACTGAACAATACAGTGATGCTGAACACTACAGTGATACTGAAAACTACAGTGATGCTGAACACTACAGTGATACTGAACACTACAGTGATCAGTGTAAGGAGGGGGCTAACTCCCTCAGCCCTAGCTCCCTCAGCCCCTTGTTTCACTGAACACTACAGTGATCAGTGTAAGAAGAGGGCTAACTCCTTCAGCCCTAGCTCCGTCAGCCCCTTGTTTCACTGAACACTACAGTGATACTGAACACTACAGTGATACTGAACACTACAGTGATACTGAACACTACAGGGATCAGTGAAAGAAGGGGGATAACTCCCTCAGCCCCTTGTTTCACTGAACACTACTGTGATCAGTGTAAGAAGGAGGCTAACTCCCTTAGCACCTTGTTTCACTGAACACTACAACTCCCTCAGCCCCTTGTTTCACTGAACACTACAGTGATACTGAACCCTACAGTGATGCTGAACACTACAGTGATACTGAACACTACAGTGATAGGGGGGGCTAACTCCCTCAGCCCTAGTCCCTCAGCCCCTTGTTTATGAACATACGTATCAGTGTAAGAAGGGTAACTCCCTCAGCCCTAGCTCCCTCAGCCCCTTAGTCACTGAACAGCTACAGTGATCAGTGAATAGAGCTAACTCCCTCAGCCCTAGCTCCCTCATGCCCCTTGTTTCACTGAACACTACAGTGATCATGTTAAGAAGAAGGGGCTAACTCCCCAGCCCTCAGCCCTAGCTTTGTCACTGAACGACTACATGTCAGTGAGAAAGCGTGATTTCACTGAACTACAGTCTGTGGAGCTAACTCCCTCAGACCCCTTGTTTCACTGAACACTACAGTGATCAGTGTTAGAAAGTGGGCTAACTAACCCTCATCCCCTTTTGGCACTTGTTTAACACTAACCAGTGAATCAGTTTAGAAAGTTGGGCAACCTCCCTCAGCTTTTGTTTCACTGAACCCAGTGATCAGTGTTAGAAAGTGGGCTAACCCCCCTCAGCCCCTTGTTTCACTGAACCACTGCAGTGATCAGTGTTAGAAAGTGGCTAACTCCCGTCATGCATTGTTTCAACTGAACACTACAGTGAATCAGTGAATAGGGGTTAGAAAGTGGGCTAACTCCCTCAGCCCCCTTCAGAACACCGCAGTTGTTTCAATGAACAACTACAGTGATCAGTGTTAGGGGGAAAGTGGGCTAACTCCCTCAGCCCTTGTTTTCACTGAACACTGCAGTGATCAGTGTTTAAAAATGGGGGCTAACTCCCTCAAGCCCCCTTGTTTCACTGAACACTACAGTTGATCAGTGTTAAAAGAAATTGGGCTAACTCCCACAGCCCCCAATTGTTTCACTGAACACTACAGTGATCAGTGTTTTAAAAGAGGGGGTTAACTAATCCCTCAGTTTCCCCATGGTTCCAACTGAACACTACAATGATCAGTGTAAGAAGGGGAAAGTGGGCTAACTCCCTCCAGCTTGTTTCCCTTGTTTCACTGAACACTCCACAGTGATCATGTAAGAAGGGGGCTAACCCTCTCAGCCCCTTAAGCTTTCCGTCAAGCCCCTTGAATGAACTACAGTTGATCAGTGGAATAAGGGGGCTAACTCACTCAGCCCATTGTTTCATTGAACACTACAGTGATCAGGGGTTGTAAAAAAGGGGCTAACTCCCTCAGCCCCCTTGTTTTTCACTGAACACAACCGGTATCATGTAAAGAAGGGGGTTTAAACTCCCTCCCAGCCCCTTGTTTCAACGAACACTACAGTGGATCAGTGGTTTTTGAAGTTAACTCCCTCAGCCCATGGTTCCACTGAACACTACCCAAATGATCATGAAAAGGGGGCTAACTTCCCTCAGCTTTTCTTGTTTCACTGAACACTACAGTGATCAGTGTAAGAAGGGGGCTAACCCTCTCAAGGCCCCTTGTTTCAACTGAACATTACAAGGATCAGTGGAAGAGGGGGGCAACCCCCCCAGCCCATGGTTTCATGAACACTACAGTGGCCCAGTTGGAAAGAAAGATTTAACTCCTCCCTCTCCCATTGTTTCACTGAACACTACAGTGATCATGAAGAAGGGCTACTCCCCAGCCCATTGTTTCACTGAACACTACAGTGATACTGAACACTACAGTGATCAGTGTAAGAAGGGGGCTAACTCCCTCAGTCCTAGCTCCCTCAGCCCATTGTTTAACTGAACACTACAGTGATCAGTGGAAGAAGGGGGCTAACTCCCTCAGCCCCTTGTTTCACTGAACACTACAGTGATACTGAACAATACAGTGATGCTGAACACTACAGTGATACTGAAAACTACAGTGATGATGAACACTACAGTGATACTGAACACTACAGTGATCAGTGTAAGGAGGGGCTAACTCCCTCAGCCCTAGCTCCCTCAGCCCCTTGTTTCACTGAACACTACAGTGATCAGTGTAAGAAGAGGGCTAACTCCCTCAGCCCTAGCTCCGTCAGCCCCTTGTTTCACTGAACACTACAGTGATACTGAACACTACAGTGATACTGAACACTACAGTGATACTGAACACTACAGGGATCAGTGAAAGAAGGGGGATAACTCCCTCAGCCCCTTGTTTCACTGAACACTACAGTGATCAGTGTAAGAAGGAGGCTAACTCCCTCAGCCCCTTGTTTCACTGAACACTACAACTCCCTCAGCCCCTTGTTTCACTGAACACTACAGTGATACTGAACCCTACAGTGATGCTGAACACTACAGTGATACTGAACACTACAGTGATCAGGGTAAGGAGGGGGCTAACTCCCTCAGCCCTAGCTCCCTCAGCCCCTTGATTCACTGAACATTACAGTGATCAGTGTAAGAAGAGGGCTAACTCCCTCAGCCCTAGCTCCCTCAGCCCCTTGTTTCACTGAACGCTACAGTGATCAGTGGAAGAAGGGGGCTAACTCCCTCAGCCCCCTTGTTTCACTGAACACTACAGTGATCAGTGTAAGAAGGGGGCTAACTCCCTCAGCCCTAGCTCCCTCAGCCCCTTGTTTCACTGAACACTACAGTGATCAGTGGAAGAAGCGGGCTAACTCCCTCAGCCCCTTGTTCACTGAACACTACAGTGATCAGAGTTAGAAAGTGGGCTAACTCCCTCAGCAACTTGTTTCACTGAACACTACAGTGATCAGTGTTAGAAAGTGGGCTAACTCCCTCAGCCCCTTGTTTCACTGAACACTACAGTGATCAGTGTTAGAAAGTGGGCTAACTCCCTCAGCCCCTTGTTTCACTGAACACTGCAGTGATCAGTGTTAGAAAGTGGGCTAACTCCCTCAGCCCTTGTTTCACTGAACACTACAGTGATCAGTGTTAGAAAGTGGGCTAACTCCCTCATCGCCTTGTTTCACTGAACACTACAGTGATCAGTGTTAGAAAGTGGGCTAACTCCCTCAGCCCCTTGTTTCACTGAACACTACAGTGATCAGTGTTAGAAAGTGGGCTAACTCCCTCATCGCCTTGTTTCACTGAACACTGCAGTGATCAGTGTAAGAAAGGGGCTAACCCTCTCAGCCTTAGCTCCCTCAGCCCCTTGTTTCAATGAACACTACAGTGATCAGTGGAATAAGGGGGCTAACTCACTCAGCCCATTGTTTCATTGAACACTACAGTGATCAGTGTAAAAAGGGGGCTAACTCCCTCAGCCCCCTTGTTTCACTGAACACTACAGTGATCAGTGTAAGAAGGGGGCTAACTCCCTCAGCCCCTTGTTTCACTGAATACTACAGTGATCAGTGTAAGAAAGGGGCTAACCGTCTCAGCCCCCTTGTTTCACTGAACACTACAGTGATCAGTGTTTGAGGGGGTTAACTCCCTCAGCCCATGGTTCCACTGAACACTACAGTGATCAGTGTAAGAAGGGGGCTAACTCCCTCAGCCCCCTTGTTTCACTGAACACTACAGTGATCAGTGTAAGAAGGGGGCTAACCCTCTCAGCCCCTTGTGGTCAGTGGAAGAAGAGGGATAACTCCCTCATCCCATTGTTTCACTGAACACTACAGTGATCAGTGGAAGAAGGGGCTAACTCTCTCAGCCCATTGTTTCACTGAACACTACAGTGATAGTGAACACTACAGTGATCAGTGGAAGAAGGGGCTAACTCTCTCAGCCCATTGTTTCACTGAACACTGCAGTGATCAGTGTAAGAAAAGGGGCTAACCCTCTCAGGCCCCCCCCCCCCCCCCCCCCCCCCCTTGTTTTCATCATGAACACCTACAGTGATCAGTGTAAGAAGGGGGCTAACTCCCTCAGCCCTAGCTCCCTCAGCCCATTGTTTAACTGAACACTACAGTGATCAGTGGAAGAAGGGGGCTAACTCCCTCAGTCCCCTTGTTTCACTGAACACTACAGTGATCAGTGTAAGAAGGGGGCTAACTCCCTCAGCCCAGCTCCCTCAGCCCCCTGTTTCACTGAACACTACAGTGATCAGTGGAATAAGGGGGCTAACTCCCTCAGCCCCTTGTTTCACTGAACACTACAGTGCTCAGTGTTTGAGGGGGCTAACTCCCTCAGCCCATGGTGTCACTGAACACTACAGTGATCAGTGTAAGAAGGGGGCTAACTCCTTCAGCCCCCTTGTTTCACTGAACACTACAGTGATCAGTGTAAGAAGGGGGCTAACTCCCTCAGCCCCTTGTTTCAATGGACACTACAGTGATCAGTGTAAGAAGGGGCTAATCCTCTCAGCCCCTTGTTTCACTGAACACTACAGTGATCAGTGGAAGAGGGGGCTAACTCCCTCAGCCCATGGTTTCACTGAACACTACAGTGGTCAGTGGAAGAAGGGGGATAACTCCCTCATCCCATTGTTTCACTGAACACTACAGTGATACGGAACACTACAGTGATCAGTGGAAGAAGGGGCTAACTCTCTCAGCCCATTGTTTCACTGAACACTACAGTGATACTGAACACTACAGTGATCAGTGGAAGACGGGGCTAACTCTCTCAGCCCATTGTTTCACTGAACACTACAGTGATCAGTGGAAGAAAGGGGCTAACTCACTCAGCCCCCTTGTTTCATTGAACACTACAGTGATACTGAACACTACAATGATCAGTGGAAGAAGGGGGCTAACTCCACGAGGGAGTTAGCCCCGTTCTTCCACTGACCACTTCAATTTCTATCCGTGTTCCAGGCACAATCAACTCTGCCTATAATCCACAACATCCAGCAGTTAAACACCATACAGCCACAGCTGTCCACATTCAACGTGCAGGCGTGCTACCCGAGTCCAAGACAAACCACCATCATCGTCCATTTCGCGGGTATGTAGCCCAACATAGAACGGTGTGATCAGTTGCATAGCGATTGCATAGCGAGGTTCTTGTCCAGGGAGGGCGAATTGTGGGTTGGAAATGGGAGCATCCTTCCCCGAAAATGTTCTACATTCGATTTCCTCGATCATTGTGATTTTATAGATTCAATTGTATAATTTTCACATATACAATGTGTATAATCACGTGGTTACAACAACAACAACACGTACTGAAACTTCCAGAAGCCCTCTTATTATGTAACGATATTGAAGCGTCTTGTTAAGCTGCAGTTGGTGGTCTCGGTACTTTAGCCCAAACTTCTGTCGTTTTTGCGGAGAATCTATTTCCGTGTCTGACACGGAAATCGATTCTTCGCAAAAACGACATAAGTATGTGCCGAACTCCCGGGACCACACACTGCAGCTCATGAAGACGCATTTGCTGCACCTCATTTCATCAGAATCCGTTGCCTATTAAAGAAAATATCAAATAATACTATAATACTTACTTTCGAGTTGGCGCGCTTTCAACACTTTCAGTCATTGTGGTTGTTGTTGTAACCATGTATATAGTGCAGTATTACCTTCAGAAAGATGTATTGTAATACACACCGTCCAGATTTAGGGGCTGCATTCGCACCCTTAGAACCTCCCTTGGCTAAGCCAGTGGTGATCATAAATTAAATATAAAATATCAAAGAACTGAAAATACTGTTACTAAGGCCTGAAATGTTATTTCCATAAAATACGAAAATAATTATCCGTGGAGAAGGCAAAAACACATATCGGACTTTTTTTTTAAATGCATAACGGGATTCTTTCATTGAATATTATAAACTGGATACACCAGTTAGGCATACTTATAGAGAATAGTACGTTAGTGCCGTGAATGGGAAAAAATATCCGGCAAGGCTCAATAATTTCTTTATTTCTCATCAGAAGCATATGTTGTTACCACTCATTTGAACCGTCTCGACGAGACGGTTCAAATGAGTGTCCACAAGATATACTTTGGTTCAGAAATTGGAAAATAGAAAGAGAATAGTAGGTTAGTGCCGTGAATGGGAAAAAATATCTGGCAAGGCTCAGGAAACGGGTTGGGCGAGGCTCTGCCGAGCACATCCCGTTTCCGTGCCGCGCCAGATATGTTTTCCCATTCACGGCACTAACCTACTATTCTATTTATCCCGTCAACACCTAAAAATGGCTTTAAAATGCAAAAATGGTATTGACTGGATATCAAAAATGTTTCACGGCACCGTGTTTCACGGCACATATGCACTGTGTTGACGGGATAACACAATTTATCCCGTCAACACAGTGCGTATGCGCCGTGAAACACGGTGCCGTGAAACATTTGTGCTATCCTGTCAATACGACGTAATCACTGCGTATGAATATGTGCGGTGGCTGGGGTTATTTGTAAGCATTTTAAAGCTATTTGTAGGTGTTGACGGGATAAATAGAATATTAGGTTAGTGCCGTGAATGGGAAAAATATCTGGCGCGGCACGGAAACGGGATGTGCTCGGCAGAGCCTCGCCCATCCCGTTTCCTACGCCTTGCCAGATATTTTTTCCCATTCATGGCACTAACCTACTATTCTATGTTACTCATCCCCAACTAATTGAAACACTCAGGAACTCTACGCAGATGATAATTGTAAGAGTCAATTGAATAAAATTGTACTAACAATTACATGCATTAAAAATCCATGTCTATTTTCAGCGAATATCGCATTCGTCATTCAAATTGTGGCTAATTATTATTAAAGTTACCGAAAATTGTAAATAGAGCGGTGAAGCTTCAGTGAGTATGTTATTTCCAAAGACATAAATTATGCCGATTTTGGGAGATTTTGAATATGTAATAGTACGCCACGTGCTCACGGATGTTTTGTATGTTTGGATGGATATCGTCATATAAAAGGAGCAAATAAATGCTCAGGTAAACAATACAACGCCTGACATATGAAGCCATATGGATATCCATATTGGCACTTAGTATAGTGTGATATTCATAACTTCGGTCCATATTTCAATTTGCAACAAACTGTTTTTCTTTTTGTTTCGTTGACACTGATTGTGTGGATATGGGCTATCTTCTGTCAAACGAACTTAGTTTGAGAAAGTTGGAAACAAGTTTATAGAAAAGTATACCAATATAAACGTGTCTTTTTGTCATTTCAGTGGTTAACAATGGTAGTTTACTGACGGTGAGCAAGCGGTATCTGAGGGACAAACTGCAGACAATTGTGACAGCGATTCCGATGATACCGTTACTGCGAATTACCGACACGAAGGTAATATTGCATGTGACAGAATGTCGTACAGACATCACCAAGCCCTGCTACTAACACAGCAAGTTACAGTGAAACATCTCTAAACCGGACACCCTGGGAGGACCCCAGGGTGTTCGGTTTGGAGATGATCCACTGTAAATCAGGCGTATGACCATTCGGTGACATACATATGTCTTTTGCAATGGTGAACATGCATTGTTATCTAAGATGCGTTACCAAGAAACCGATCAAAATGAGATCACATATTATATGTGCATGTTGTCCGGTTTGGAGAGGTTCCACTGTCTATGCATGTTTTTGTTGTGAATAGCGTGGTAAATGTGGGTATCTTCTTGTATGAGGAAGTACTGATATACAACATTTACGGAATAAGCGTTACATTACTATTAAATATAGTTCAAGGTGACTTTAGAAGATACTCAAATTGTTCTACCTAATGTCATATAAAGGATTTAGCAAGAGATATATTAAACGAGTTTAGTAATTCCATAAGAACATCAGCATAGCAGAGTTTGATACTTTTATGTATGTTTAATGCAGTTATGGATTTATGTAACATTGGTTCGTAACTTCAATCTGTGTTTTTTTTATCAACAAGATTTTGAGATATCGCAATTTGAAAGCTATGTCGTTTTTCATCCACCCGATATAATTACATAGTTCAGTAACGTGATACTTGGGGGCCGGACAAGAAAGTCAATACAAGTTAATCTGGGAAAGATTGGCTGTATCAATTTGACAACGCTTCGGAATGTAGAGGCATTTCTCAGGCTCATATTATAAGGTTAGGGTTAAAAGATTCTAGCATTGTATTCTATGTTAGTGGCTGTGATTGGAGACATGTGACGTATGGGTATTGCGACCAGTGTAGATCCAGATCAGCCTGTGCATCCGCACAGTCTGATTTGGATCTGCACTGTTCACCTTTCCATCATATATCAGATCATTATCAGGCGACTAGCTGCACGTTTTCCGCTATATAGGCAATAGGTTGCACTATATCAACCACAGTCAACGGTAAAAACTTGCGGAATAACATTTCCATTTTGCGCACTAAAATATAGTAATGCATGGTGTTGACGTTCATACTTCGCTATATTGGTTATTGAGAGACAATTAGCCACCTTCCACTAACAAGGGGCTGAGTAGAGTTAGCGCCCCCTTCTTACACTGATCACTGTAGTTTTCAGAATCACTGTAGTGTTCAGTGAAACAAGGAGCCCTATTTCTCCAGTCACAGCCACATATATGTCTCATTAATGGTGTTCTATGTATATTTACAGGTGACGTTTTCTGGAAAAGACCTTTACTTCATGGCGACGTTGCTCGACAAATCACCCATCGTGAACATGAAGCTCTACAATAAAACCAGACACGACATAAACCATGCCTACGATTTTCTCACGGGGTCGATTTCGGGGGGTTGCCCAACCATTAACCTAACAAGTACTATACATGTAAGTACGATTGCGAAAATGTGGCTATGAAGGTTTCGTAAAACATCAGTATGGTTGGCTCTCGAAATCTCACCTAAATTTCAATTTTGTCGGGCCAGCAGTGTGAGAAAGATTGTATTACATACTATTACTTGACCGATAATTTCAACCAATGAAATGTCCAATATCGGGTCACATAATTGTGGACTCGATGATATTCACCTGAATAACAGTCTCGGACTAGTCAAGTATGGTTGGTATCGTTACGGTTCCTATGCAGGCACGCGGGTAACATGGTCCGCATAGGGGCACTAAAATGGTCCAAATAGGGGCACTTCTGTACATCTTCTATATCATACAAGATGCGACTGGTGGTAACATTACTGGGCCATGTTGGGGCACTCGGGTAACATGGTCCGTATAGGGGCACTGAAATGGTCCAAATAGGGGCACTTCTGTATATCTTCTATATCATACAAGATGCGACTGGTTGTAACGTTACTGTGCCATATAGGGGCACTCGGGTAACATGGTCCTTATAGGGGCACTGAAATGGTCCAAATATGGGAACTTCTGTACATCTTCTATATCATACAAGATGCGACTGGTGGTAACGTTACTGGGCCATATAGGGGCACTCGGGTAACATGGTCCGTATAGGGGCACTGAAATGGTCCAAATAGGGGCACTTCTGTACATCTTCTATATCATACAAGATGCGACTGGTTGTAACGTTACTGGTCCCTGTGGGGGCAGTCGGGTAACATGGTCCGTATAGGGGCACTAAAATGGTCCAAATTGGGGCACTTCTGTACAACTTCTATATCATATAAGATGCGACTGGTGGTAACGTTACTGGGCCATATAGGGGCACTCGGGTAACATGGTCCGTATAGGGGCACTAAAATGGTCCAAATAGGGGCACTTCTGTATATCTTCTATATCATACAAGATGCGACTGGTTGTAACGTTACTGTGCCATATAGGGGCACTCGGGTAACATGGTCCTTATAGGGGCACTGAAATGGTCCAAATATGGGAACTTCTGTACATCTTCTATATCATACAAGATGCTACTGGTGGTAACGTTACTGGGCCATATAGGGGCACTCGGGTAATATGGTCCGTATAGGGGCACTGAAATGGTCCAAATAGGGGCACTTCTGTACATCTTCTATATCATACAAGATGCGACTGGTTGTAACGTTACTGGTCCCTGTGGGGGCAGTCGGCTAACATGGTCCGTATAGGGGCACTAAAATGGTCCAAATTGGGGCACTTCTGTACAACTTCTATATCATATAAGATGCGACTGGTGGTAACGTTACTGTGGCCATATAGGGGCACTCGGGTAACATGGTCCGTATAGGGGCACTAAAATGGTCCAAATAGGGGCACTTCTGTACATCTTCTATATCATACAAGATGCGACTGGTTGTAACGTTACTGGTCCCTGTGGGGGCAGTCGGGTAACATGGTCCGTATAGGGGCACTAAAATGGTCCAAATTGGGGCACTTCTGTACAACTTCTATATCATATAAGATGCGACTGGTGGTAACGTTACTGGGCCATATAGGGGCACTCGGGTAACATGGTCCGTATAGGGGCACTAAAATGGTCCAAATAGGGGCACTTCTGTACAACTTCTATATCATACAAGATGCGACTGGTGGTAACGTTACTGTGCCATATAGGGGCACTCGGGTAACATGGTCCGTATAGGGGCACAAATATGGTCCAAATAGTGGCACTTCCATACATATTCTATACGAGACATGATGCGACTGGTGGTAACGTTACTGGGCCGATATGCAACTAAACTATATTTCTTTGCAGTTCTGTATGTCATAGTTTTTTAAAATATCGTTCCATTTATTGACTGATAGACCGTCGGTGATGTAAAAATACCGAGCTACGTCATTTATGTCATTCCCTATGTAGATACTTTTATTTCTCGTTTCTACCTGCTCCTATAGACAGGATCACCATTCAATGAGTATATCATCTGACATTACGCATGTGTACAAGGGAACAGCCCTCTATCCATATGAAGTACATGCATGTGGACACGTCATTAAATAAGTAGATACGTTTGTTCCTACATGACGCATACATACAGGGGAACAGCTATCTATTCAAAGTATGTGGACACATCATTACATCAGTACACATGTTTGCTCTGACATGGCTCATGCGTACAGGGGAACAGCCATCTATTGCAAGTATATGGATCATTCATTAAATAGTTACACACGTTGTCTCCGACATGGCGCATGCATGCAGAGAAACAGCCCTTGAATCCTAGTATGTGGACAATTCTTTCAATAATTACAAACATTAGCTCTGCTCTGACATGAAACATTCATACAGGGGAACAACTATTCATTCAAAGTATGTGAACAAGTCATCAAATCACATACATTTGCTAGGACATCACGCATGCATACAGGGACATCACGCATGCATACATGCGTATGTGCCGTGAAACACGGTGCCGTGAGACATTTTTGATATCCTGTCAATACGACCTACTCACTGCGTATGCATATGTGCGGTTGCTGGGATTATTTCTTTGCATTTTAAAGCCATGTGTATGTGTTGACGGGATAAATAGAATAGTAGGTTAGTGCCGTGAATGGAAAAAAATATCTGGCGCGGCATGGAAATGGAATGTGCTCGGCAGAACCTCGCCCATCCCGTTTCCTGAGCCTTGCCAGATATTTTTCCCATTCACGGCACTAACCTACTATTCTCTATATATGTGTTTAAACACGTCTTGCTCTGCGTATCCTGAAACAATTTCCAAGACTAAAACAGCAACAATGCATGTCTCAATCATGCCGCAGTACATGTATCTTGTCAACAGCATCAATAGCTGCCTAGTCAAAGTCATAGATCCAATGATATGCTGTTCACAAATGTTACCCCACCTTACCCACCCCTCCAAATGCTACTGTCTAATCCACGTTTGTTTTTTGCTGCCGACCAACATTAAATCTAACAAAATATTAAATGTAAGTACTCATTTCATCAATAACAAAAAGTCACCCTCCGTATCTTTTTTATTGTATTAAAATTCTACCAAATACTGAATTTATTGCGCGCAAAAACAATGTTAACATGGAGCAAAATGGGCTGGTGGAGCTGCAGGAGGAGCTGAAAACGACATGCATTGCTCCGAAACCTGTCTAGATAACTTGGAAATGATTTGACTAAGAAAACAAGTTAGAGTTTGAAAATTGCATTTTCATCACTACATGTAGTTAGATTTTGTAAATCGCTATTGATGAAAAAAATACTTTTCAATACATTTATATATGTTTTGGATTCAATGTGGTTAATGGCCAAAAGTCGCCGGCAGCAAAACGTGGAACAGACAGTACTTGCTGTCTGTTCCACGAAAGCTGCCCAAATTGTACGACTATGTAAACAATGTAAAAACAATATTTTTTTCGATAATATTAAATTTTATTAAAATTTAAGAATGAGCCTTCTTTTCATTTTGTGAAATTTGGTCCAATATTGATTTTATTACGAAAAAGAAATTTCCCCATGTTAAATCCCCATAGACATCTTCACTCTGTTTCTAATTTCAGAAATTGCTGACTGATTTTCAAAATCTAACTTTTGTTTTCTTAGTTAGATCATTTCCAAGCTATCTAGCCAAGTTTCTGAGTCAATTTCCAAAATATTTCGTTTTTTTTGGCTCCTCCCCCAGCTCCTGCACCTCCTTTTCCTCCATATTAAATTCCCATAGACAAATACATATTTCGTAATAAAATCATTATTTGACAAAACTTCACGAAATAAAAAGATGGCCAATTCTTAAATTTTGCTAAAATTTAATATTATCGAAAAAAAATATTGTTTTTGCATTCTTTATATGGCCGTAAAATTTGGGCAGCTTTCGTGAAACAGACACTAGTCTCCTACCACAGGGCACCAGCCAGTGCCATGGAAACAATGTGGCCATACTGGTTACGTGCATGACTGATTGGCAAAAGGTGCAGTTCCTGATCAGACAGCGCGGATACGCTGGCTGATCTGGAACTACATCGATCGCCAATGTTGTAGGCAACATGTCCGCATCGTGTGATATTTGTCATCTACCGGATGTCTTGCATCACATATGAAACACACCATGTAAGTTTGTACCTACGACGATGTAAGATATTTCATGAAAATTATTTACAAAATTGACGATATTTTCCGTCAATGACCTCGAAAGTTGACGACACTAATAGCAATAAATGTTCGTTAATTTTCAACGTCTTTTGCAAAATAAATATCAGTTTATGTAAATAATGTTCATGAAAACCCACACATGTTCTCAGGTAATCACATGACGTGTCACATGCATCGTTCCAAATAGAAGATAACATAACTTGTAGGTGCCGGTACAAATAAAGGGTCTGGGCATCCGTCGTGTGGACGACCCGAGTGTGTTCTCGACCACCACCAGCACCACCACGATGTCCACCCCGGAACAAACACCAACGCCACCCACCCACCACCCCACCACCTCCAGGCAAGTGAAGCCCAGTGAGGTGACACCACCGCTGCCACCATTGACGACGGCAACGAAACGGACAACGAGGAAATCGACAAAGAGCCACTCTCTCACGACGCCGACGTCCGTAACGAAGAAGCCGGTGACGACGTCAGGAACTGTTGGTCCAAGGTCCGGTGCTGTGTCCTCGACTACACCATGCAGCAGTGAGTACAGCAAGGGCCGTTTCACTAAACTTCGTACGACTAAAATGTTCGTAAGTGCAAATTTAGGATCGTCTGGAAATTTCAATTGATGGATTTACATTTATTGAACATATGCTGCATATGCAGCATATCAAAATGTAAATTCAATAAGTGTTTAGAAGAAAACATCGTCAATGTGAAATTTAGAGACAATCATAATTTGCACTTACGAACATTTAAGTCGTGCAACTAAACACTTATTGGAATTACATTTGTATAGGCTGCATATGCAGCATATGTTCAATAAATGTAAATCCATCAATTGAAATATCCAGACGATCCTAAATTTGCACTTACGAACATTTTAGTCGTACGATGTTTAGTGAAACGGCACCCTGCAATACAGTGTAATTTGAGCATATATACAGTACTTTCGGTACTTGGATAAGCTGCTCCATTCAAACAGCTTATTTACGCATACATATTCCGGGGTCGTAGTACACGTCGCGTGAAGCAACCGCATCAATTTATTTTAAAATGTCAGTGCGACCGTTGTAAACTAGTTTGGTGACGTAATGGCGCGTTCAAGTAACGTCATGAGACATTTGCACTACGTAGGTGTTGGCTAATTGGCCCCGGAATGAGTTGTCTATACAGTCATAGTTAAACAGCACGTTGATGTACGTTTGAATCACAGGTTGAAGTAACGGACCGAGGTCTATAAATACATTAAATATGCCTAAAAGCATAAATAAATGAAGAAAAAAAAATTACCCCCTCCATCCAATCATTATAATGATTAGATGGAGAGGTTAAACATTTTTTTTTTTTTCTTCATTTATTGATGCTTTTAGGCATATTTAATGTATTTATAGACCTCGGTCCGTTACTTCAACCTGTGGTTTGAATATGGCTGTGAGCGGTGTAACAATATGCTATTTATTTATTAAACGAGTTTACTGAGTTCATAAGAAATGGGGCTATATAGTTTTTTCAACGAGTTTAATAAATATCATATTAAATCAACACAAATGTTACATTTTATTTATTGCATAAACACATCAGGGGCGGATCCAGCATTTGGGGAACGGGGTTGTCTCTAGTTGCGAAGATAACTCTTGCAATCTACTCCCGTACCGTCCGTAGCTAGGGAGTAATTGCAAGAGTTACCGTTCGCAACTAGGGGGTTGTCCTATTTTCGAGCTCTTCGAAATGCACTTTCCTGTGTTTTACGGCATTTAAATTCAGACTCCAACTGATGGTGAACTGTGATCTAAGTAAACTCCGTGGCTGAACGGGGGGGGGGGGGGGGTTGCAGCCTCGGAACCCCCCTCCAGATCCGCCCCTGCAGATCTTCATAAGTTAACCCTTTGAACCCGAAAGCTTGCTATATCGGTTTATGCAAACAGTGCAGATGCAGATGAGCCGGCTCGTAACGAGCCGTCTCATCAGGATCTGCTGTGTTTGAAAGTAATTTTAATATTTTTGAGAACAACAAATACCCCCTTTTTATAAACGGAATAGTCTGAAAATCATTTTGCGATGATTGGATTGGTTGCAAAATTAACATATCGCAGCCCATTCAGTTACTTAGGGGTGAAAGGGTTAAAGCTGTACTGATTACCCAACATGTTTTGTGCGGCGGTCTCATTTGCATATTTAGTACACTAGTTTATTACGAGTTTTATTACACTGTGTTAATACACTGTTAAAGCCCATGTTATGCAATAAATGTAGATATTGTTCTATATATTTCAGCGTCAGCGCCATGTACTTGTCCTAGGGTGACCTGTCCGACAGTCGTTGTTACGCAACGTCCGGTCACGTGCCCACCTCCAACACAGCCACCGGCAACTCGGCTTGTGACGCAGCACAAAACGACACTTCCGGTAACTTCTGTATCGCCGAATACAAATCACACGCCGACTGCAGATACTTTAAAAAATCCACCGCCGAGCAGTGGGTCGGGACTAAGCGGAGGTACGAACACAAAAATACTACAGTGAAACCGCTTTAAACTGGACACATTGTGAGGTCCCCAGGGTGTCCGGTTTATAGAGGTTTCACTGTGGAGGTCCCCAGGGAGTCCGGTTTAGAGAGATTTCACTGTAAATCATGCACTTGATCATTCTGAGATGTCTGCTATGCGATCAGGAACAGACATTATCCCCCGAGATAAATGACCAAGACGCTCATCAAAAATAAGATCACAGATATTGTATTGTGTTCGGTTTAGAGAGGTTCCACTGTATGTACATACTCATTATAGTATAGGCAACAAACCCCAATACAATACAAGAGATCAATAGCCGATTTCATTAAAATTGCAAAGCATACTTATCTAGCAAAGTATACTTTGAGGGAATAATAATTTATTTTCCCGAAATGCATTATGTCATACAAAACTAACGAATGCGTGTATTTGATGATTAAAAGTATGCAACATTAGTATACTGAATATTATTACATTATCACAGCCAAAATGGCTGTGATAATGTAATAAATTCAGTATAATAAAAATTAATTAATTTATCCTAAAATTTAAAATTTCTCCCTCAAAATATACTTTGCTAGATAAGTATACTTTGTAATGTTGGTGAAATAGGCTACTGCAATACGACTCTAAGTGGTATATCTCAATAAGGGGCGCATATACATGTACACGTATCTATTCGGATCATACAGGCGCATGCGCATTCAAGTTACACAGACAAACACTGTTGTTCTGTTTTAATTTCAATATTTATTTACTATTTTACTAACAACAACAACAACAACAAGTACTGAAACTTCCAGAATCCATCCGATTGAAAGTACGTATTCTTTTATATTGTCCTTATTACGTAACTGATTTTGATGAAATATGGTGCATCAAACGCGTCTTGTTAAGCTGCATTTGGTGGTCTTTGTATTTTCGCCCAAACTTCTGTCGTTTTTGCGAAGAATCGATTCTCCGACACGGAAATCGATTCTTTGCAAAAACGACATAGGTCTGTGCCAAACTCACTGGACCACCAAATGCATCTCATGAATACGCGTTTGCAGCGCCATAGTTCATCAAAATCCGTTGCATATTAAGGAAAATATCAAATAATACTTACTTTGGAGTGGGCGACGTTGTTGTTGTTGTTGTTGTTGTTGTTGTTGTTGTTGTAACCACGTGATCATGCACATTGATTGTTGCAATTGTGTGACCACGTTATACAACACATTTACTCGGATGAGCATCAGAGATATAACGTAGTTTATTATTCTACATATTAACATGTATTGCCTGAAATAGACTTTCGCAGTGTAATAACACGGTGTAATAAAAAACAATATTTTTTTCGATAATATTAAATTAAAGGAAAATTTAAGAATGAGCCTTCTTTTTATTTTGGGAAATTTGGTCAAATATTGATTTTATTGCGAAAAAACAATTTCCCCATGTTAAATCCCCATATACATCTTCACAGAGTGAAGATGTCTATGGGGATTTAACATGGGGAAATTTTTTAGAATTTCAGAACTACTGGACCGATTTTAAAAATTTAACTTTTGTTTTCTTAATTAGATCATTACCAAGCTATCTAGCTAGGTTTCGGAGTCAATTATTTCGTTGTTAGCTCCTCCCACACTCCTCTACCTCTTTTTCCCCCATGTTAAATTCCCATAGAGAAATCAATTTTTCGTAATAAAATCAATATTTGACAAAATTTCACGAAATAAAAAGAAGGCACATTCTTAAATTTTGATCAAATTTAACATTATCAAAAAAAATATTGTTTTTGCATTGTCTATATAGCCGTAAAATTTGGGCAGCTTTCGTGAAACAGACAGTAGTGTACAAATATGCAAATGAGGCTGGTATAGAAACACGCAAGGTGGTCATGACAGTTTCAATGTATTGTACTGTGATTATGCAATAAATACAATCTAGCATTTGTGTGGATTTAATACGAGATTTATTATAGGAATGAATGGCCTTTTTTAGGAACGTATCGGGGTATAAACTTGGAAAAGTCGCGGGAATACTGGACGAAGCGATAAAAAATTACAATTTTCGAAAACAAATCAAAAAAAAAAAAACTGATTTTCTTTCGAAAATTGTAATTTTGTTAAGGCCTAGTCCAGTATTCCCGCGACTTTTCCAAGTTTATATCCCCGATAAATTCCAAAAAAAGGCCATTCATTCCTTATAATTACAGCATTTGAAATAAATTCATCAAGAAAATGTGTTTATTTTCCGTTTTCTTAAGAATTATTTTAACTGCGCCTGACGGTTACGGAAAGTAGTTCGGCATGGGAGTTTAATGGGATATAAATTTTGGACAGAGACTTGCTGCTACGGACCAATCAAATGTTAGGGATAAACTCGTTGCCTGATTTCATAAGGAACTCGGCATAGTCTCGTTTTTTTTTATGAAATCAGTAAACTCGTTCAATAAATCATCACTCATGTAAGATCATCTATATAACACTAAGTCTTATTATTGTATTGTATTTATACTTTACAGGCGTTGTTGCCGCCATTTCGATTACCATGGTGATCGTGGGAATTATGATTGGCGTCAGTTTGCTCCTGCTCTACCAGCGGTATGCGGCCAAACTGCGTCTAGATGGCCGTGATACCCTGACGAAGTATATGGACGATGATAGGAAATACTGACCAACTACATATGTGGCTGTGACTGGAGAAATGGGGTTTATGATATTTGAAACGCTACATGTGGTTTTGTACCTAAGAAGATGTGCAATATCAGTAAATGACGTTCAAATAGAATTCCGCATTTGCCATGAACATTTCGTCAACGTTTCAAGTCAGTTACAGAAAATACCACAGTTTCTGTAAATATGTTTTCCATAAAAGTTCGCACATCGTCTGAGGTACAAACTCACATGGCGAGTCTCATTTGTGGCGTCCCAGCTCCAGGTCCGCCAAGACGTCCTGTGGGCCGTTTCACTAAACTTCGTACGACTAAAATATTCATAAGTGCCAAATTATGATAGGCTGTAAATTTCACATTAACATTGTTTTCTTGTAAATAATTATTGGATTTACATGTATTGAGCTCAATCAATGTAAATCCATCAATTGGAATTTCCATACGATCCTTGCACTTACGAACATTTTAGTCGTACGAAGTTTAGTGAAACGGGCCCCTGTAACTTAGTAAGGAGATCGTTTGCTTAACCCTTTCAGCCCTGGATATCATACGTTGGCTTTTCCATATAGTATTTTTTGGACTATTCCACTAATGACAAAATGTGGATTTGTTAACCCTTTGAACCCGAAAGCCCGCTATATGGGTGTATGCAAACAGTGCAGATCCAGATGAGCCGGTTCGTAAACGAGCCGTCTCATCAGGATCTGCACAGTTTGAAAGTAATTTTCATATTTTTGAGAACAACAAATACCCCCTTTTCATAATAGTCTGAAAATCATTTTTCGATGATTGGATTTGTTGTAAAATTAACATATCGCAGCCCATTCAGTAACTTAGGTGTGAAAGGGTTAAGATGTGAATAATAGTGACAAATGCTGCAGATCCTGATGAGACGGCTTGCTACAAGCCGGCTCATCTGGATCTACAATATTTGCACATGTTTGCTTCATGGTCTGTTATGTGGTCTTGAAGGGGTTCAGCCTGATGAATGTTTTCATTGAATGGTAAACCGTGCAGACTGCGCGCATGCACGTGCTAGCTTGGGTCTACATTGGTCGCAAATGTTATTAGCCCCATTTCGGCAGTCACACTCGCATTTCAATATGCAATACTGGATGATTAGATCTGGTTTCAATTAATCCTTGACTGCGGCAAAATAAACGTTTGAAAGGTGCACCGTTACCGAGAGATAGAGCGTTTTCAAATATATGGAAGAAAAACATTATATATGCAATTTGAGATATAGCGAATAATTCACATTTGCTCATCAAATTTCGTCGTTGTTGGTGTTTAACCCTTACAATGCTGAATTAAATGTTGTCGTCTGCTGATTATTTTATAGTTTCCATAATTTGCAACAAATACATGGTTTGGCAGCACTTTAGAATCATTTCCAATGGAAGACAAACTAGGAAACAACCGCAGACGACAGTTTTTGGTTCGTTCGACAGGTTATGGAAAAGTGTGTAAATGTTTTGAAGTTGTTTTCTTTTCTTGTACATGTAAAACAACAGTGATCCGATGTTCTTTTGTTTTCCATGTGTTTTCTTTGACATGCATATGTAATTCCAATCCCAGCAACACGGGTACTGCACTCCGCGCCGGCGTAAAATGTTTCATGTCGAAATAGGCGCCAGATTCCTGACGAAATACGCACAGTTTCGTGTAGTCACAGAAATGAATGTCTCACGCTGTTTTCTTTCCCCAACGTGTCATTGGCGTATTTTATAGTATCCTACCTCAAGACAAAATGCAGTTATTGTATACAGTGAAACCTATCTAAACCGGACACCCTGGGAGGTCCCCAGGGTGTCCGGTTTAGAGAAGTTTCGCTGTAAATCGGGCAGTTGATCATTCTGAGCCATAGTCGTGTGCTATGCGATCATGAACAGAAAGTATCACCTGGGATAAATCTTGAAAGTATTATTTGATATTTTCCTTAATATGAAACGGATTTTTATGAAATATGGCGCAGCAAACGCGTCTTCATGAGCTGCATTATGTGGTCCAGTGAGTTTGGCACAGACCTATGTCGTAAAAACGACAGAAGTTTGGGCAAAAATACAGAGACCACCAAATTCAGCTTAACAAGACGCGTTTGATGCGCCATATTTCATCAAAATCCGTTACGTAATAAGGACACTATAAAAGAAACGTACTTTGAATCAGATGGATTCTTGAAATTTCAGTACTTGTTGTTGTTAGTACCACGTGATCATACACCTTGAAAGTGTGGCTGTAATTGGAGAAATTGGACTTTTTATGGGTTTATATGTAATCAGCACTGTTCACCATTCAGCCCATGGAACACCCGTATTGTGTCGAACTTATAGTTGTGATCTTGGTCAGGCTTCAGCGGTGTATTAGAATATCAGACGTTTGAATATCCACAAACATCGTAAGCCCCATTTCTCCAGTCACAGCCAGGCGCCACACTTTGTGTTGGTTTGATAATACAGTGGAACCTCTCTAAAGTGAACACCAAGACAACACCTCTGATGTTATGTTTGATGATTTTCTTGTGTCCTTTATCTCAGGTAATAATGCCTGTTCGTGATCGCATAGCACACAACTATGGCTCAGAATTATCAAAGGCCTGATTTACAGTGACATCTATCTAAGCCGGACACCCTGGGGACCTCCCAGGATGTCCGGTTTAGAGAGGTTTCACTGTACTGAAATCTCTTTCAAAACAAATTTCAAATTCGTTTATTCACTCAGGTCATATATATATATGACAACATGAGGTATATACAAGTCGAACATATAGATGACACATATAGATGGCACATATATATGACACATATAGATGACACATATAGATGGCTATGCATTGCATGTCACAAGCAATATGCTAAATAAATACTATATATCGACATGTTCAATTAGTGTGTTTGTTTATTATAGGAATGAATGGCGTTTCTGTGGAATTTATCGGGGTATAAACTTGGAAAAGTCGCGGGAATACTGGACGAAGGCCGGAAGGCCTCGTCCAGTATTCCCGCGACTTTTCCAAGTTTATATTCCTGATAAATTCAAAAAAAAGGCCATTCATTCCATATAATTCCAGAATTTGAAATAAATTCATCAAAAATGTGTTTATTTTCCGTTTTCATAAGAATTATTTTAACTGCGCCTGACGCTTACGGAAAGTAGTTCGGCATGGGAGTTTACTGGGATATAAATTTTGGACAGAGACTTGCTACGGTCCAATCAAATGTTAGGGAATTTTGTAAACATTTTGGTGCTGGAATTATTGGTGTTTAACGGCCTATCAACAGCTACGGTCATGCACGGGTTCGATCCCAGTTTAACCTGCTTCATTAAGAAGGGGCGATCCCAAAATATTTACATCGAGAAAAAATATATTCATCCCTGAAATTAGTCACTTTGCCCCTTCCCCTAAAATAGAATTACGAATAATCGTAATACTCACATAAGGGTTACTTTTATAACCAGATTCAACTGTCACATACAAAATGCCGAAGACATAATTATGTGAGGGTCAAAACAGTAGCCCGTTTCACTAAACTTCGTACGATAAAAATGTTCGTACGATGAGTTTTACATTGCTACCTAGCACATTACTTTTGTTCACTAATACTACCATTTACTACCCACATGTAAGAGTCATTAAATATGAACAAATCCACCAAAGATTTCCCACAATGTTAATGCGAATTTTGTTGGAACTTTTAGATTTGCACTTACGAACTTCTTAGTCTAGTGAAACGGGCCCCAGTGGCCTATTTCACCAACATTGCAAAGTATACTTATCTATCAAAGTATACTTTGAGGGAGAAATTTAATAAATTTATTATTTGTTATTATACTGAATGTATTACATTATCACAGCCATTTTGGCTGTGATAATGTAATAAATTCAGTATAATAATGCTGCATACTTTTAATCATCAAATATATGCAGTCGTTAGTTCGTTCTATATGCCATAATGCAGTTCGGGAAAAATAAATGATTACTCCCTCAAAGTATACTTTGCTAGAAAAGTATACTTTGCAATGTTGGTGAAATAGGCTACTGGTCTCCAGTCGGGATTCCGGTAAGGATGAATCCCGATCGTTAAATTACCCATGGCATACTCCCACCTGCCACCCACCTCGACATGTTCAAATATGTTCCAGCTTGGTCAAGTGGGATGGAGCGAACAGATACATTATTTATTTTGGGAGGGCATTTTTGAGATCGTGAGTTGTCCATTATTCAGGATCTCAGGCCTAGAGATACTTCTAACAGACATGTCAAACGGCACTGTACCCGTCATTACGTCTAGCAAAGTATACTTTTCTAGCAAAGTATACTTTGAGGGAGAAATTTTCAATTTTAGGATAACTTTATTAATTTTTAGTATACTGAATTTATTACATTAGCACAGCCATTTTGGCTGTGATAATGTAATAAATTCAGTATAATAATTCTGCATACTTTTAATCATCAAATATATGCAGTTGTTAGTTTTATATGAAATAATGCATTTCAGGAAAAATAAATGATAACTCCCTCAAAGTATACTTTGCCAGAAAAGTATACTTTGCAATGTTGGTGATATAGGCTACAGACAGCTGATGCGCTGTCCTTAATAACCCGTTCAGCACTAAATATATTGTTTGCCCTAGTTTCTCGACCAATGAAAGAACAGTATTTCCTCTCAATTAATCGCATATTCTATTGCGACGCTTTCGCCAATAACTATTGAATTAATCATTAAATGTTCAGCGCTATATTTAGAACTGATGTTACGCCTAGTTGCCATCAGTTAACGAGACGCAAAAACATATCACCGCCCAGACACGCGCTCGCATCGTGTCACACCGCCGATCACATACTGGTATAGCGATTCGAAAGCACTTTTAGGGGCGAAGCTTCGCGACTGGGCTGGGTAAACAATAAAAATTCAATATGTCAACGATAACTATTACATATCACACAGTTTGTGTCATGTCGACTTGTCATGTCATGTATTCCAGTATTGTTTCAAAATCTTGAATGACAAGCACTGCTGTAGCCTATTTCCCCAACATGGCAAAGTATACTTATCTAGCAAAGTATACTTTGAGGGAGAAATTTTCAATTTAATGATAAATTTATTAATTTTTGTTATACTGAATTTATTACATTATCACAGCCATTTTGGCTGTGATAATGTAATAAATTCAGTATTATAATTCTGCATACTTTTAATCATCAAATATATGCAGTCGTTAGTTCTATATGAAATAATGCATTTCGGGAAAAAATAAATGATTTCTCCCTCAAACCATACTTTGCTAGATAAGTATACTTTGCAATTTGAAATCGGCTACAGATCCTGACGAGAAGGCTCGTTACAAGCCGACTCACATGGAGCTACAGTGTTTGCAAATGTTGACTATAATCTGTGGTTAAAACACAAATACAATGCTATGTTCAGACAGACGGACGGACGCAATCACTACTGTGATCACTGTGTGGGAACAGAAACAGGGTTAAGATATTGAAATGTGCGATCCATAAATATGTACTAACGGTACTTCTGGGAGGTATTTGTCCATTTTGGTTTTGTATGTCAGTTATAAATTGTAGATTGTTCCAACGTATGCTATAACATAACAAAAGAGGCTGTACGGCCAACTTTCAAGTACAATGTCTAAGTAAATGCCCATGCACGTTTATAAGGCCATAACAAAGTAATTTGGTTCTCAGATATCGCCGCATCTAAATAATCCCTGCACGTCGAGCATTTCATTGTCATGGAGAAATCAAATTGTACTATAAATTCGCCACATGATCAATAAAAAAAAGCTACCATGCCAAGATATGTTAAATCCAATCATATCTGACGAAATTGCTGCGGTTGTTCACGTATAAAGTGGTGAAATTAACTTTATGGAGCATATATGCATCTGACAACTTTCAACAATTCAGAGACGAACATCTCAAACCAAAAATATATTAAAACAATCCTCTCTCCCGCTTCACATTCCGCAAACCCCGTGTCTAAGAACCAAAATACACGTACGTATTCAAGTTGTATGATCACGTGGTACTAACAACAACAACAAGAACCGATTCAAAGTAAGTATTCTGTTATAGTGTCCTTATTACGTAACGGATTTTGATGAACTATGGCGCATCAAACGCGTCCTGTTAAGCTGCATTTGTTGGTTTCTGTATTTTCGCCCAAACTTCTGTCATTTTTGCGAAGAATCGATTTCCGTGTCTCCGACACGGAAATCGATTCTGCGCAAAAACGACATAAGTCTGTGACAAACTCCATATACCACCAAATGCAGCTCATGAAGACGCGTTTGCTGCGCCATATGTCATCAAAATCCGTTGCATATTAAGGAAACTATCAAATAATAATTACTTTGGAGTGGGCGACGTTGTTGTTGTTGTAACCACGTGATCATGCACCTTGTTATTTTGTATGGCCTAAGCATAAGCATTATGTCGTACGTTGCAAGTTGGTGTACTCAGGTTTGTGGATGTGACTGGGGAAATAGGTCTTGTGACATTTCTCGCCAGTCTAGCTCTCAATCAGCACGCGAACTCCTGCAGCCTGATAAGGATCTATACTGTTTGTTAAACGTATAACAAATGTGCCACTGACTGAACATCGAACAGTGCAGACAATGATCAGACTGCGCGGATGCGCAGGCTGATCTGTGTCTACACTGGTCGCATTCGGCAATAAGCCCCATATCTCCAGCCACAGCCACAATTGTCACACCATGACAATATGGTCCATATTGCCGTTGTAACCAGACGCGACCAGTATACAAAATGTGCAGTCTGTACCAACATATACGGTTGCCCACACGCATGAAAAGAGTGTAACGTAACGTTGTTGTGATCACCATCTGAATTGCACCTTCTGGAACCTCTCTAAGACGAACAACGTAAATTAATTTACCATCCGTGCCCAGACTATTAAACGGCGCCACAAGGCGACCCGGCGTGGGTCCAACCTTACAACCTACCCAATCCGAGTGTATAATGCTTAGCGAGTAATTGATACACTGACGAGCCATCCCCAACAGACGGCCTTGTATAATATATAGTTGAACCCCTCTAAACCGGACACCTTGGAGACGGGGGGATTCAGGGGTTGCAACCTCCCCCCCCCCCCCCCCCCCCCCCCCCCCCACGCCCCGTTCAGCCACGGACTTTACATAGATCAGTTTCCCACCAGTTGGAGTCGTAAAACACAGGCAAGTGCATTTCGAAGAGCTCGAAAATAGGACAACCCCCTAGTTGCGACCGGTAACTCTTGCAATTACTCCCGTAGCTAACCAGAATTGCCTGGTTTCAACTAGCTACAACGATTATTATTTACCAACACGTCTGTCACACCGATATGAACGGAGTCCATATCAAACCCCCTCTTTCATGGCGGATCACAGTTTCGTGACTTTGAAACTGGATAAATGGGGCGTATGGGATCCGCGATCAGTCTAGCTCCTGCGGTAATATCACTCTTCCAGGGACTGATATGGATATATTTCTTGGAGAATAATTATGGTCGTTGCGCAGACCGAATGGGGAACAGTGCAGACCCTGATCAGACTGCGGAAGCGCAAGCTGATCTGGGTCTACAACGGTCGCCATAAACCCTAGTTCTCCATTCACAGACACATATGAGAAAAACGCCATGTGATTCTGAACCTAAGAAAATGAAACAAATACAGAAACCGTGATATTTTCTGTAAATGACGTCGAAAGCAAACGCGGTATTCGTCAACTATCGACATTTGCGGAATATATCGTGACTTTTGTAAATATTTCCACGATATCGCTTATCGTCTTGGCTACAAAATCAAATGATTTGCCTCATATGTGACACGCCATGCGATTTATTTTGTACCCAAGAACATGTGCGATATCTCATGAAATATATTTACAAAATTTACGATGTTTTCCGTAAATGACGTCGAAAGATGACAAAATGTACTGTTCCGCATTTGCTATGAAAATGTCGTCATCTTTCGACGTTATGTACGGAAAACATCACATGTTCTGTAAATATATTTCATGAGGTATCGCACATGTCCTTGGGTACAAAATCAAATGACTTTCTTCATATGTGATTACGAAATTGGAGAAATGAGGCTCGATTTAACCCATGGGCTGCTATCACCTTTCCGCAGTATGATATGGATCTACTATTTGCTAGCCAAATATGATGGTCGTTGCGCAGACCGAATGATGAACAGTGCAGACCCTGATCAGACTGCGCGGATGCGCATGCTGATCTGGGTCTACACGGGTAGCCAAAATCCCCATAAGGAGACCACAGGCATTCTGCATGTTTCGGCTTTCATCGGTATAACTATATATATGAACAAGGCTTCTAACTTTGGTCGGACACGACCTCGTAACATATTTAAAATTGTAATTTTCGTTTAATTTCTTATATTCCGACCTAAGAAAAGTAGTTGTAATTCGATATTCTTTGTAAAATTATGTTCCAACTATGATATTTTAGCAAGATAACAATAATTCTCAAATGAACAGGAGCACTTTCCGCCAAAATATTCACGTTAGCGTTAATAAAATCGCGGAATTTTGTATAATACGAGGTCGTGTCCGACCAAAGTTAGAAGTCTTTTTCATAATTATTATATACATGTAGAGTTATACCGATGAAAGCCGAAACACGCCGAATGCATGTAAGTGAGACAAGCTATGTGATTTTGCACTTGAAAGAACTGCCATTGTCATGAAAATATATACGGAAACTGTGAGATTTTATATAAATGACGTCGATTAAGTTGACGAGTTTTCGTAGCAAATACGGAATTCTATTCAGCATGTGCTTTAAACAATTCGTCAACCTTCTACGGCATCATGTACGGACAATATGGTAAATTGTGTGAATATTTTCCTGTGATATCGCCCCTATCTTCTTAGGTTTAAAATCATAGCTCGTCTCAGCTGTCGACAGTACTTAAGACTGACGTAATTAACTGGTTTTAACGTCAAGTACCACTTGGATCATATCCTGAAGTCCTCCTAACTATGGTTATAACGAAAGTATGGCACATAAAGGTTCCAGTGCGTCGCAGTTGTTGATTTTAACTTACATACTCAACGAACAGTTTATTTCACGTTGTTGAACTGCGCTTCATTTTCAAACATGTTACCCATAACATTTCTCTTCTTCTGCGGGATTATCTTGGCATCGGGACATTTGGTGAACATAAATAAGATTAAACGACTGGAGAAAGACATGGACGGACTGAATGAGGATTTCTTCTCAGCCCTGATTACGCTGGAAACAAACATGACGGCACGAATGAACAAATTTGAATCAACATTAGCAGCGAACACTGGAGCTGAAAAGGTTCTATCTCCCGCAACGGGACGGATTGAGCCAACGGCGGAGATGGGTGGGTTTGCAGAAAGGCTTGAATCGCTAGAAAGAACCGTTGAAGTGATTAAGAACTATCTGATTGGAGAAAAGAAAATCGACAAAGACCTTCGGATGAAGTCAGAGGAACTAATTGACCAGATGAACAACAAGGTGAAGGAAACCGACGCCCTCGTCGATTCCATGAAAGAGAATGTGAAAGTGTCAATTGAGGAATTTGGCATTATTGTTCGGGAAGTGAACGAATCCGCCCATTCCAGAAACGTCAACGTCCTCGGGGTGGTCTACTATGGCGGCGTTGCCAGCACGTGCTCTAAAGGAAATGACGAATGTCTGATTGCACGCAGTGAATGCCGGGAAGGGAAATGCCAGTGCGCTCCGGGACTCAGCTACAACGATGTGTCTCACCAGTGCGTGGAGAACTGTGATCGCTACGGGAGAACGTTCCAGACGGTCAACAACTACATTATCCGTGGATACAACAACGACACCATCGACGACATCTCGCTCGCCGACTGCAAAAAACGCTGCTTCGATGCGGAATCGTTCGACTGCGTCTCCATCGACTATTTCAGCAGGTGGAACACGTGCTACCTGTCGGAAATGACGCAATCCGAGGTCCCGGATGATAGCTGGGAATACAACGGGGTGGGACGACATTTCCAAAGGGATTGCGCGTAAGAATACAATTCGAGTCACCAGACTAGATTGAGAGGTGCGCATGGACGTATACCGCCCACATTCCTGTACGTCAGCATTTTTCGTCTGCTTTATTATTAGAATATTCATAAGTTAACCCTTAGACAGCTATCTTAATTGTTTTGTCGTCTACTGTTTATTTTATATTTTCCATTTTTAACATCAAAAACATGCTTTGACAGCACTTTAGAATAATTTACTGCTTTGACAACACTTCAGAATCATTTCCATTGGAAATGATTCTGAAGTGCTGCCAAAGCATGTTTTTATTGAGAAATAAGGCAACATATAAAAGCAACAGCAGACGACAATTGTTGTGAGTAGCGGTCTAAGGGTTAATATTTCCTGACAAAACACGTTGTGTTAGCGCATGTGAATCTTTCAGTGAGTTTTTGGTAAAAAACTAAAGCGATGGGTGAAAGACAACAGACAATAGAATAGTTCGTCTGCATCTCCATCGATTATTGGATTATTGCAGCAGCTAGAGCGTGTGCTATTTTATGGTGTATGAACAGGGTCAAAACTAAACTTACAGGTGCAGCTATACAAATATACAGGTGCACCTGTAAAAATACAATTTTGTTTTGACCCCATGGGGTCAAAACTAAACTCACAGGTGCAGCTATAAAAATATACAGGTGCACCTGTAAATGTATAGCTGCACCTGTAAATTGTACAGCTGCACCTGCAAATGTATAGCTGCACCTGTAAAATGTACAGCTGCACCTGTAAATGTACAGCTGCAGCTGTAAAATGTATAGCTGCACCTGTAAATGTATAGCTGCACCTGTAAATGTATAGCTGCACCTGTAAATGTACAGCTGCACCTGTAAATGTATAGCTGCACCTGTAAATGTATAGCTGCACCTGTAAATGTATAGCTGCACCTGTAAATGTATAGCTGTATAGCTGCACCTGTAAATGTATAGCTGCACCTGTAAATGTATAGCTGCAGCTGTAAAATGTACAGCTGCACCTGTAAATGTATAGCTGCAGCTGTAAATGTAAAGCTGCAGCTGTAAATGTATAGCTGCACCTGTAAAATGTACAGCTGCACCTGCAAATGTATAGCTGCACCTGTAAAATGTACAGCTGCACCTGTAAATGTATAGCTGCAGCTGTAAAATGTATAGCTGCACCTGTAAATGTATAGCTGCACCTGTAAATGTATAGCTGCAGCTGTAAAATATATAGCTGCACCTGTAAATGTATAGCTGCACCTGTAAATGTATAGCTGCAGCTGTAAAATATGGATAGCTGCACCTGAAATAAATGTATAGCTGCAGCTGTAAAATGTATTAGCTGCAGCCTGTAAATGTATTAGCTGCACTATGTAAATGTATGCTGCAGCTGTAAATGTGTAGCTGCACCTGTAAATGTATAGCTGCACTGTAAAATGTATAGCTGCACCTGCTTAAAATGTACTAGCTGCACCTGTTAAATGTATAGCTGCACCTGTAAATGTA
Source organism: Conchocele bisecta (assembly GCA_029237695.1). Taxonomy (NCBI): domain Eukaryota; kingdom Metazoa; phylum Mollusca; class Bivalvia; order Lucinida; family Thyasiridae; genus Conchocele; species Conchocele bisecta. The sequence goes on along the minus strand of CM055273.1, from coordinate 54,881,903 downwards.
CAGCTGCACCTGTAAAAATGTACAGCTGCACCTGTAAATGTATGCTGCGCTGTAAAATGTTTAGTGCAGCTGTAAAATGTATTCAGCTGCACCTGTAAATGTATAGCTGCAGCTGGTAAATGTATAGTGCAGCTGTAAATGTATAGATGCTGCAGCTGTATGTATGCGCCCTGTAAATGTATAGCTGCAGCTGTAAATGTATAGCTGCAGCTGTAAATGTATAGCTGCCTGTATATGTCAGTGCTAAATGTGCTGCAGCTGTAAAATGTATGCTGCAAAGCTATGTAAATAGCTGACTAAATGTATACTGCACTGTAAATGTATAGACTGCAGCTTAAATGTATAGCTGCAGCTGTAAATGTATAGCTGCAGCTATATAGCTAGCAGCTATTTTTTTTTTAATTTTTGGTGCAGCTATTACAGGTGCAGCTGTAAGAAATGCAGGTGCACCTGTATATTTTATAGCTGCACCTGTAAGTTTAGTTTTGACCCCGTTCGTACATATGGTGTACGAACGGGGTCACCATATGTACGAACGGGTCAAAACTAAATTGTATTTTTACTGGTGATACTGTATTTTTTACAGGTGCAGATGTATTTTTTATAGCTGCACCTGTAAATTAAGTTTTGATCCCGTTCGTACACCATATTACTATTTATCGGAAACAGTTGGGAATACAACGGTGTGCGGCAACATTTTCAATATGATCGTCATTGATGCAACAACAACAAGTACCGATTCAAAGTACGTATTATTTTATAGTGTCCTTATTACGTAACATATTTTGATGAAATCTGGCGCATCAAACGCGTCTTGTTAAGCTGCAGTTGGTGGTCTCTCTATTTTCGCCCAAACTTCTGTCGTTTTTGCGAAGAATCGATTTCCGCAAAAACGACATAAGTTTGTGCCAAACTCACTAGACCACCAAATGCAGCTCATGAAGACGCGTTTGCTGCGCCATATTTCATCAAAATACGTTGCATATTAAGGAAAATATCAAATAATACTTACTTTGGAGTGGGCGACATTGTTGTTGTTGTAACCACGTGATCATGCACCTTGACATTGAACGAGTTAAAACAACAGCTATACATGCTTCTTATATGTGATACATTGTACAACCATATAAAACACGATTGACACGTCAACTTCTAATAATAGGCTTTTAGCGGAGCTTTTTAGTTTTCATAGCAATTTTTACTTCTCGGACTGCTGGTGCTGGGGTGGGGGTGCGAATTGTGGATACTGTCAATGTCATTTTACGCCCGGATAACAGGGTCGAATGACATATTTCACCCTTTCTGATGGGGAGAAAATCCCAAAATCAGAACTGAATATTTACAGAAAAAATATATACATTCAACCCCGAAATTAAAATGATCTGACCTGGAGCCAGGTCCTCACCACACCAGTCACTTAGCCCCACTCCCTAAAAGTAATAGGATTAGTACTAATCTTGCTACTTTTATTATAGGTATGAATGGCCTTTTTGTGGAATTTATCGCGACTTTTCCAAGTTTATATCCCCGATAAATTCCACAAAAAGGCCATTCATTCCTTATAATTCCAGCATTTGGAATACAGTCATCAAGAAAATGTGTTTATTTTCAGTTTTCTTAAGAATTATTTTAACTGCGCCTCACGGTTACGGAAAGTAGTTCAGCGTGGGAGTTTACTGGGATATAAATTCTGGACAGAGACTTGCTACGGGCCAATCAAATGTTAGGGAATTGTGTAAATATGTTTGTGCTGGAATTATAATGGGTACAATGGATTCAACTCTCAAGTAACAAGGAAGTGAAAATAGAGACATACGGTACATACGCACACAGGGTGAAGTAACGGACCGAGGTCTATAAATACATTAAATATGCCTAAAAGCATAAATAAATGAAGAAAAAAAAATATTTGTTTTTACCCCTTCCATCTAACCATTATGGTTAGATGGAAGGGGTAAAAAAAAAAAAAAAAATTTTCTTCATTTATTTATGCTTTTAGGCATATTTAATGTATTTATAGACCTCGGTCCGTTACTTCACCCTGTGCATACGCACTGTGTTGACATGATAAAATGCAAATGAGGGTCATTCACTAGAAAACAAGATACACATGTATTGATTTCTACATTCTGTTTCTTCTATTAGTGACTTTAAAGCTATACGTTTCCTTTATAGTGTAGTTATTTCCTCACAAAAAAATAAGTTAAAAGTGAAAATAAACACCTGACAAAATGTTTGTGTGCGTTCGCACGCCTTGCACTGTTCCCTGGCTACACCACAGAGAAAACGTGGAAACATTTTACCATCCCTTCTACACGTTATCTACCTGGGCCCATTTCACTAAACTTCCAAGGTGCATGATCACGTGGTTATAACAACAACAACAGTGGCTGAAAGTGTTGAAATTTTTAAGTATTATTTGATATTTTCCTTAATATGAAACGGATTTTGATGAAATATGGCGCAGCAAACGCGTCTTCATTAGCTGCATTTAGTGGTCCAGGGAGTTTGGCACAGACATATGTCGTTTTTGCGAAAACGACAGAAGTTTGGGCGAATATACAGAGACCACCAAATACATATTAACAAGATGCGTTTGATGCGCCATATTTTATCAAAATCCGTTACGTAATACGGACACAATAAAAGAATACGTACTTTGAATTATATATATAATCAGTAGTTACAAAATGCATACTGAAATGCGACATTGGGTGACAAAATGGACATTACTATGCAAGCGCTCCAATAAACTCAAGTTCTAAGGAGTCTGTTGGAGCTTAATATGCCTACATTTCGGCGCTACTACGCATACATCATATACCCACATCACCGCTCAGGGAAATAACTGTAATAAGCAAAACAAGGGGAAGTTAGTCATGATGCAGCGACGGGTGGAAAAAACTGGCTGTCTGGAATATGAAATCCGTAAATGAACGGCACATAATGGTCGGATTACTGTGAAAATTGTTTTATTTGATATATAATTCCAGCACAAAAATATTTACACAATTCCCTAACATTTGATTGGTCCGTAGCAAGTCTTCGTCCAAAATTTACATCCCAGTAAACTCCCACGCCAAACTACTTTCCGGCCTTCGTCCAGTATTCCCGCGACTTTTCCAAGTTTATACCCCGATAAATTCCACAAAAAAGCCATTCATTCCTATAATAAATACACAAGAAAATCCATAAACCCCATATCTATCACAGCCACAGATATGTTGCGACATAAAATCAAATAATTTATAATACATGTACATATTTTATGGTAGTGATAAATTCAGTAATTCTTTTAGCAAAAGTAAAATATGCATCGACTTGAAATAAGGTAATACATTACTCTTAGGGACACCAAGCTTATATTACAGTATAATTGCTGTTACATGTGAAGAAAAGAAAGTACCCATATTTTGATCAATGGAGTAGTCCACAAATGTTCGTACCATGCAAAAGTACACGTCCAATATATATGTGTGTTAGGGTTGAAGTCTCCGACCACACGTTTAGCTTTCATTATTTACATATTAATTTCTCCCATCAACCGAGGTGAAAAAGGCAAAAAGAATTTTGAACTCTGTAGGTGAAGTGCCATCTAAATAGAAAGCCAGACATATAATAAACGAAGATATCACAAAAGAGGTATAGAACAGTTTTGTAAATAGGTTATCGAACATAGAAAATCATGAGTAACTGCTCTTACAACGACTGCCTTGGCGTTACCACTTGCGATTTTTGTTGGTTTTACATCACACGGACAAATTCCACCAATTCTAACATCAAGGAAAATTGTTCTACATGTTGTACATGTAGTTACTTCTCCAGTTCGCTAACTATTTGTAAGACGGGTTTACTGTTTTCAAATAAACACAAAACCATCACCTCCAGCAAATACTATTTATTGCACAATTTCCAGCAACTGTAATCTGGCCAATAACAGCTCTTTAACTGTGTCATGTGACTTCCCATAATGCAACTCAAACAGAGTTACTGCCCTTTCTGTGACTGTCAGTGCCTGTCCCCAGTCCTGGGCACTGATGAGAACCTCAGAGAGTTTCTGCAGCTCGTTGGCCAGTTCGATACTCTGGCTGTCATACATCAGTTCCACTGTCGCAATGCTCAACTTTAGGTATGTGGCGGCCTTCTTAAACTCGCCTGAAACAAAAGACAAGTGACATATTTAACAGCACAGCAACAGTTACGGTCATTTCTTACATTTCAAACAGAAGCTTACACAAATATAGAGGTGAATTACACCAGTTGGTTCTGTTTGGTTGGTTGTTTGTTTATTGGTGTTTAACGGCCTATCAACAGCTAAGGTCATGTAAGGCCGGGCAAACGGGTTCGATTCCGTATTGAAATCCCAAAATCAGAATGGAATATTGATTTCAAGAAAAAAATATATTCAGCCCTGAAATTAGAATAACCTGACCTGATGGAGCCATACCACACCAAAGTCCCTAGGCCCCTTCCCCTAAAATAGGATCACAATTAATCGTAATACACACATAACTGGTATAACCAGATTCAACTATCATATACAAAATGCGCCAAACCAGGTCTCCAGTCGGAATGCCGGTAAGGATGAACGCCGATCGTTGAATTACCCATCGCATGCTCCCGACAAATCACCCACAAGTTGGTTCTGTACAGGAAATAGTTTACATCAATCTCATGTTTCTATGGAGACATGACATCAGTACCGTCACAATGACGTGTTTCCTTCGACCAATCAAACCAGTTTCGTGATCACACCCTCTGAATCACCGTCACTATGATTAGCCTTTGGAAATTACTGTTTTTTGGTAATAGTTTACACTGGAATACATGCAGCTTTGTATTTTATATAATATAATATGTGTGAACTTAGTTTAAATCAAAGGCCAGTCACATGGCAATAGTATCGCAGTAAGTTATCATTTAACCCTTAGACCGCTACTCACAACAATTGTCGTCTGCTGTTGCTTTTATATCTTGCCTTATTTCTCAATAAAAACATGGTTTGACACCACTTCAGAATCATTTCCATCATCTGAAGTGCTGTCAAAGCATGTTTTAAATTATTATAAAGTGCTGACAAAGCATGTTTTTGATGATACAAATGGAAAATAGAAAATAAACAGCAGACGACAAAAAAATAAGATAGCGGTATAAGGGTTAATGGAGATTTAACGCATGACTTCCGTATTAAAGTCTAGCATTCTATCACTAGACACAGCCATCACCTGAAACAAAAATTGGGGTCATGAGCTAACAAAACCGTGCTTGATTTATTCCTGACGAGTATAGACAAGGTGCATGATCACGTGGTTACAACAACAACAACGTCGCCCACTCCAAAGTAAGTATTATTTGATATTTTCCTTAATATGCAACGGATTTTGATGAAATATGGCGCAGCAAACGCGTCTTCATGAGCTGCATTTGGTGGTCCAGGGAGTTTGGCACAGACTTATGTCCTTTTTGCGAAGAATCGATTTCCGTGTCAGAGACACGGAAATCGATTCTTCGCAAAAACGACAGAAGTTTGGGCGAAAATAGAGAGACCACCAAATGCAGCTTAACAAGACGCGTTTGATGCGCCATATTTCATCAGAATCCGTTACGTAATAAGGACACTATAAAAGAATACGTACTTTGAATCGGTACTTGTTGTTGTTGTTAGTACCACGTGATCATACACCTTGATAGACACTGATCAACATGTGCACGTGATTCAGTAGCACAAGTTACAGTTGCAGTTTTCAGCAAAATGATTACAACACAAGATGGTCAGTATCAACAATTGCGTAAAATGCGGTAAGGCTACATATGTCAGCTGGTGGCCGACACAATTTGTGAGAACATGCCTTTTTGATTATTTCTATAGCGTACATGTCTAAAACAAAAGAGTATATTATACCGTCCTATCAGTGAGCCGACCCGTGGGCTGCGCAAATACAAACCTAATGTGGCATAGCACCTGGCGAGACAATCCTCCGTCTCACTGAGAAGCTTGTTGTGCCTGTAGAGAACGGATCTGCGAACCTTGTAACACTGAAGCATCGCTTCTGTCGCAGCTGTAATAAACAAGAATTTATTGATTAAATAGAGGATCTTACAATTAACCATTTCAACCCTAAATAACTGGAAAACATTGTTAATGTGAAATATACAGACTATCATAAGCTGGGGAAAATAAAAAAATCGCCACTTCAAAAAAATCATTATTTTTTTTCGAAAATTGTAATTTTTTATCGCCAATTGCTTATTTTTATTGCCAATTGCGAAAGTGGCGATCGCCAGCGGAATCCCTGATCATAATTTGGCACTTACAAACATTTTAGTCCTACGCACCTTGAAGCAGACCCCTGTACCGTCGTCCGTAGCATAGCTATAGACGGCATGGGAGTTTTACCGCAACTAACATGAAAGCAGAGGTTCCACCATACCTTCAATTTTACGCTGCTGCAGCAACACAAAGCCTTGCTGAAATGACAGTTGCGCTTTTGACGCTCTATCCCTGGACCTAGCCAAGTCTACTGTGGCGCCACAATTCACACATGGAGGAGCTGAGGCTGCATCCAGGATACTCCCATCACAGCCAGCGCACCTGTAACTCTGAAATGAACAAGAAATTGATAATACATATGGGCACCCATCCATCCGAGAAAATTGTGAAAGGGGTTAACGTCCTAGAAACAGCTATGGTCAAATTGAGATGGCCTGTCTGGGTAAAGTATTGCAAAGTATACTTTTCTAGCAAAGTATACTTTGAGGGAGTAATCATTTATTTTTCCTGAAATGCATTATTTCATATAGAACTAATGACTGCAGATATTTGATGTCAGATTAAAAGTATGCAGAATTATTATACTGAATTTATTACATTATCACAGCCAAAATGGCTGTGATAATGTAATAAATTCAGTATAGTAAAAATTAATAAATTTATCCTTAAATTTAAAATTTCTCCCTCAAAGTATACTTTGATAGATAAGTATACTTTGCAATGTTGGTGAAATAGGCTACTGGAATGAACAAGAAATTGATAATACAATTGGGCACCCATCCATCTGAGAAAACTGTGAAAGTGAAGGGGTTTAACGTCCTAAAAACAGCTATGGGCCAGAGCTCCAGATATGCTGCGTATTTGCGTAAATACCCAATTAAATCAGAAGTATCGAGTACATAAAAGCAATACAAAATTTGTGGTACCTTTATCATGCTGCAGAAAACAATAAACAGACCACAAATATAGCATATTTTTCTTATTTTCCATGAAAACACATCTTGGTATTTCATTAGAATTGTCTCCAAGGAGACAATTCTAATGAAATGCCAAGACATGTTTTCATTTCGAAGTAAATTATTTAATAATTGCTGTCTGTTGATGTGTAAACAGTACATGTAGTGTGATTTTATTTTACTCAATGAAAATTTTGAAATACCCAATTGCTTCAGGAATGATGGAGTGACAATACTCAATTACTAATTGCTTATCTGGAGCCCTGATGGTCAAATTGAGACGGCCTGTCTGGGTAAAGGGAATGATGTACAACGGCCCATCGACACAGAAGAGTATCATTTAGGGTCAACTGAGAAAAGGGATTTTACGACAGGTGCGATCATAAAGCGCCAAATCAGCATGTGGCATTCAGTCACTGTAATGTTGTTTATATCTCTGAATACAGGCATGAGATCACACTTCCGTAACAGCGCCTGAAATGAGCTGAAAAGTCTGAACGCCCCTACCGTAACCAAGCCCCTGTAAAAGTATCAAATTAGAGCAGCTCAGTAGCCGATTTCATAAAAATTACAAAGTATATTTTTCTAGCAAAGTATACTTTGAGGAGAAAAAATTCAATTTTAGGATAAATTTATTAATTGTTATTATACTGAATTTATTACATTATCACAGCCATTTTGGCTGTGATAATGTAATAAATTCAGTATAATAATTCTGCATACTTTTAATCATCAAATATATGCAGTCGCTAGTTCTATATTAAATAACGCATTTTGGGAAAAATAAGTGATTACTCCCTCAAAGTATACTTTGCTAGATAAGTATACATTGCAATACCGTAACCAAGCGCCTGTAAAAGTATCAAATTAGAGCAGCTCAAATCAAATCAATATTTTTGAAAAACAAATTGTTTTGGGATACATGTACATGGTCCGATAACGCCTCTAAATCACGAGTCCATTAATAAGACATATCTAAAAAGGAAATGCATAAAAATAAAAATGAAACCTACATGGAATATGTTGTCAGTATCTTGTCCACCCAGGCAGGGCGGGCATGTGCAGGTGAAGAAATATTGTTCTCTGAGAGTCTGTTGTCGTTCAGACCAGCTCATTCTTCTGTGGTAAGGGCCTGTGAGGTACAAAACAAAAGGCACATGATAATGCATGTCATAACAGTGGAATCCAACAACAGAATCTTGCTGTGCTAACTCAGCATTGAATTGGTGCCTGTGACATTTGAAATGAAGCCTATGGGTTATATCTATCTATCTATCTATCTCTTTATACTTTTGCACACCCTCACGGGTAATTTCAAGTCTTTTATTTCATATATACATGTACATACAATTCAAATACAATCGAGGTTCCCGGTAATTAGCCGGTACCCATTTACAGCTGGGTGGACTGAAGCAGTGTGGATAAAGTGTCTTGCTCAAGGATACAACGCACGCCTCTGGTGAGGAAGGAACCCACGACTGTAAGATCAGCAGTGCGACACATTAGATCGCTCGACCACGCGCTCCACAATGACCTGATTAAGTGAGCATACTCCAGCAATCTGTTTGTCAGATAAGTACTGGTTGGTTTACGATTGAACGACAAACAGTGAAGACGCTGATCAGACTGCATGGATGTGCAGGCTGATCTGGGTTTTCACTGGTCATTAAGGCAATGAGCCGAGTTTGTGTCGGATCATGGTCTACACAACCGTCTGCATTAATCTTGCCCAGAGTATCAACATTTCTTACCATCTATTGGCAATGCAAACTCGCAATGAAGCAATTTGATTGTCTGAACCTACAGCTCAGGCCCAGTTAATCAAGCTGCTCAACTTCAAGCACAATATTCATGTATTTTGAACTAAAGAAACTGACAAATTGGCAAGACTAGTGCAGGCTAGCGTTATCCTATTTTGCTATGCGAGTCGAGCACTGATGTGAACTCACCATAGCAGCTGAAAATCTCTCCACCCTTAGATACATCCTTAACTGCACGCACGATCAGTGTGTCTCTGTGGAAGCTGAAATATGAAGGAATATATACTACCAGGCTAGTCACCATCTGTGGCTATGACTGGAGAAATGGGGCTGATGGGATTTCTAAGCTCCTGATCAAATAGCACACTCCAGGGGTCTGTTTCATTAAACTTTGTACGACTAAAATGTTCGTAAGTGAAACATTATGATAGTCTGTAAATGTCACATTAACAATGTTTTCTTGTAAACAATTATTGGATTTACATTTATTGAGCATAGGCTGCATATGCAGCCTATGCTCAATAAATGTAAATCCATCAATTGAAATTTCCAGACGATCCTAAATTTGCACTTACGAACATTTTAGTCGTACGAAGTTTAGTGAAATGGGCCCCTGAAGCATGATCTACATTGCTTGTCAGAAGCATGATGGCAGCTACATTGATGGAATGGCGAACAGTGCAGATCCTGATCAGACTGTGCGGATGCACAGGCTGATCTGGATCTACACTGGTCGCAAAACCAATAAGCTCCATTTCTCCAGTCACAGTCACATTTGATATGAAGCTTATCAGGCAAAGCTAGACAAGAGTTGTCAGGAGACAAACACACTTCCTAACAGGACAACCTTTATCTGTGTCTGTTACTGGGATGTTTGCAGTCATTGAAATTCCAACACGTTTTATCTACACATTCTATGTTTATTTATGCGAACCAATTCACTAGTGGTCGAACCAATTCACTAGTGGTCGCAAGGTTTTGCATATTTTATTACCAATCAGTGAAAGTTACAAAAGTCATTCTGCTCATTTGTGAACTTCCCCAATACATACCCTAAATTCCAACCCAATATTTCTACTCATTATATCGAAGTTTCGCTAGAAATTGCCAAACTATTTTTTTTACAAAACTGAAAAAGCACGCAGCTTCCGTTTGAACAGCCCTGGTTCATACCTAGCAATGATACTGGGATCACAGGAATGGTTCATGAGGCTGGCTGTGGGGTAGATGGCCGACGCTATCCGCACCTGGCTCGTCTCCTCCACGTGGGTTATCTCCCCCGCCGCGTTGTGCTGCAGTTTGGTGATCGCGTGGGCGTTACACACTAGCTGCTGCATGTGCCGCAATAGCAGGCTGCCGATGGAGCACTCAAACTGTGTGTCTGTGGTGGAATTCAAACAGTGTATTGTGACTGCGTCTGCAGATATAGTGACATTTGAGACACGCCATGGGATTTTGTACCTTCGGACATCTGCGTAATTTCCTTAAATATGTTTACAAAATTTACAATATTTTTCATAAAGTCAAAAATTGACAAAATGCATGTACTCTGAAAATTTCGTCAACTTTTGACGCCATTCACGGATTGTAAACTTTGTAAACGTATTTCATGATATTAAGCAGATGTCCGAAGGTACAAAATCACATGGCGTGCCAAATTTGAGGTGATTCAAGCTCCATTCCTGTGATTGGAGAAATGTGGTTAATATATCGAAAACAGAGAATACAGAATATAGAGAATACCAGCCTAGTATCTTTCAATATCAAGTTGATCAGTAGCCTATTTCACCAACATTGCAAAGTATACTTTTCTAGCAAAGTATACTTTGAGGGAGTAATCATTTATTTTTCCTGAAATGCATTATTTCATAGAGAACTAACGACTGATATTTGATGATAAAAACTATGCAGAATTATTATACTGAATTTATTACATTATCACAGCCAAAATGACTGATAATGTAATAAATTCAGTATAATAAAAATTAATACATTTATTCTAAAATTGAAAATTTCTCCCTCAAAGTATACTTTTTATGTGAAATCTGCTACTGGCAATGCAAGGAAAAAATGTAGGAATTCCTCAGCGATCGTCGGAATTCCTATGCGTTTCCTAGCCTTGCCTGATAAACTCGATACCAACAGACACCTAGGCTGGTATACTATTTATCAGGTAACGTTTTATGCCAGCCGATGATCAAATATAAAATAGTTTTTGTTGAAAAGAGCACAGACTTGTTTATGTTGTTTATGTTGTTTATGTCGTTTATGTTGATCTGATAGTCTGTTGTTACTTGTATAGATACTATATATACACCGTCATGTGATTTTTTTGCCCTGTCACCTGTGGTCATTACACTGACGTTATTTGGTAACGTCATGTGACACTTTTCGACCAATGCAATGTTAATTTGTTGTAACTCGGATATGTGTATCAGGTCAATGCCTTAAACGACATTATATTATCAGTCTGACAGTACCAGGGCTTCTAAAATTTCAGTTTGTCGGTTCTGGACCAAATTTTTAAATCTCAGACCGATTGAGAGTTGCAAACTATCCTTAAAATTTGGTCCGAAAATAATGAAATCCGGCTGCTATTTCTCAATCCACGCTCCGAATGCCCAAAATAATACATGACATGCCACTGGTTTATTGCTGTGACGTGTGAAATTACATACCTCGATAACCATGATAACGGATATCCCGATTACAATACACAGCTGCCACGTGCCTCGTGTTACCAGATACATGTATTTTCTAGCCACACACGCCAATGTGTGGGTCAATTAGAGTATTGCGTCGCCAAATATTTATGACAATGGCCATCGATCGATCGTATTTAAAAAGGCACGAACAAAGCGAAACAAAATAACATGCTGTGTTATGTAAAAATAACACTGTTTAGTTTGGTTATACATGTATACAACCAAGAGCTATACTAGTCACAATTCCTATAAGCCCTATTTCTCCAGCCACAGCCACAAATAAGAAAAACACTGCACACATTACCAGTCAATTCAGACTCACAAAATCAAACATTGTCCTTATCATTAACCTGATCAGCTGGCAATTGCCAGATAACGGCTGTTCCATTTACCTCTTAACTGTGGCTAGTTGATATTATCGTTATTTACTTGACAGAAATACAATTATCTTGCTTCCCTAACAGTTAATAATTGTTTGTGTATGCTGGTACACCAGAATTATGGTAAAACATTACCATTTTAAAACTTGATTAACTATTTTATCTTGTATGTCAAATTGATGATCACATCGAAGAGCCTGTGTGTATTAAATGTTTCAAACACGACTTTTACATTATAAACAAGAGCTGTAGGAGAACAGCATAGCTCGACTACGAGGGTTGTCGATGTACACATAGCTTGACAAACAAGGTGGCCGCGGCCTGCATAAAAACCTTAACCAAGGGAAATTAAGTAAGTAATTCAAGGTTAAATGTAGGTCAATGTCAGATATAGGTCAGGCGTTATTGATGTACATCACTAGAAGATGAAGTTGTCCAAGTATGGTTGCTGTAGGCCCAGGAGTATTCCATATACAAGCTTGACTATAAACGTTAACCAAGTTTGAGTACAAACCTTAACCAAGGGGAAATAACTAAGTAATTCAAGGTTAAATGTAGGTGAAGGTAAAATATAGGTCAGGGGTTATTGATGTACATCCCTATGAGAAAAGTTATCCAAGTATGGTGTCTGTATGCACAATAGTATTCCATCTACAAGCTTGACTAAAAACCTTAACCAAGGGGAATTAACTAAGTAATTCAAGAGGAAATGTAGGTCAAGGTCAAATATAGATCAGGGGTTATTGATGTACATCCCTATGAGAAAAGGTTGTCCAAGTATGGTGTCTGTATGCACAATAGTATTACATGTACAAGCTTGACTAAAAACCTTAACCAAGGTTGACTACAAACCTTAACCAAGGGGAATTAAGTAAGTAATTCAAGGTTAAATGTAGGTCAATGTCAAATATAGGTCAGGGGTTGTTGATGTACATCACTAGGAGATTAAGTTGTCCAAGTATGGTAGGGCCAGGAGTATTCTATATACAAGCTTGACTAAAAACCTTAACCAAGGCGTGACGTGACGGTGACGCCAACGCCGGGGTGACTACATAAGCTCTAACTATTCTTCGAATAGTCGAGCTAAAAATCGATAATTATAGTACATCAACCATAAAATATATATTTTCTATGTTTACACGAAGTGTCTTCGCTTCAGATAAACTACAGAAAGCACAAAACTTAGCCAAGCTATGGAGGCGAGATGTAACCTAATTTCGCCTGCACCCAATAGCCGACAGATTTTCAGTGTCTGAAGACGGGGCGTCGACAAAACATGAGAGGGTGCGGGTGGATCTGGTAGCACTAATCGTACCGGCTCCTTTGGGCCGACAATTACGTCTGGACCCATTGGCATTCTGAAATTTTAGAATCCCTGGACAGTACATATAGGTTCAATCCAAAGTTTGTTATCTGATAAAATGACATTTGTGAGCGGTCTAGAGCCAGATCAGCTTGAAATACAAGAAATCAGTAAAGCATAACAGACATGACCTTGAGCACAGCGGCCGCATAGGTGGGCTATAAAATGAAAATATAGATGATGACAAATAGGTATAAGAAAAGTGAAAGTGAAAGGGTTTAATGTCCCAGCAACAGCTAAGGTCATATAGAGATGGGACCACGGTTTAAAGTCTCATCCGACAGACCAGTGAGATGGGAATACTATGAAAGTACGTTTGATGCCCAAGGTTTGAACCCACAACATCTGGATTGGAACTCCTATGCCACAACACATCCATATAGGGTATAAGAAGTTTCAAGCCAGTGAAGTCCTGTTCTATAATGTCATGTTGGTACTGAGCTTGATCATTATCCACCTTCTCTTCATCAGAAGAAGACTCACATTGTAGTGGAACACCATTAGTTTGTATAGATGGTTTGTCCGACACGTTTGGGCCAGCAACTTTGTCAGCATCATGTCCGAACCAGCCGGAATGTTGCAATATCTTCAATAACAGCACTGCAGTCTGTAACAATGGAACTGAAAGTCTCCAAACACTAACGACTTCCTCTGAAAGTGACTGGCAACGACCTATACTGTTTGAAAATATTGGCACACTGGTTACGAAAGGGTGAAGCAAATGGTAAATTAAAACCAACAGCACATCAGACAGAAAACAAATCAACACCTGTCAAAACATGTATAAATCAGGGCCCGGTTGCTGAAAGCTTCTGTTAGCTTAACAGACTGTTAAATCCTTAGCATTGCTAAGGATTTAACAGTCTGTTAAGCTAACAGAGGTGTTGAGCAACCGGGCCCTGATTAGCAAATGACACTGCACTTGGGGTGGGGAAGGGGAGCTGCATGGTGAAACAGAGTATAAAACTGATAACAAGCACACATGAGGTATCTAGTTATAGTCTGTTTCACGAAAGCTGCCCAAATTTTGCGGCCATATAAACAATTCAAAAACAATATTTATTTTGATAGTATTAAATTAAAGGAAAATTTAAGAATGAGCCTTCTTTGTATTTCGTGAAATTTTGTCAAATATTGATTTTATTGCGAAAAAACTATTTCCCCATGTTAAATCCCCATAGACATCTTCACAGAGTGAAGATGTCTATGGGGATTTAACATGGGGACATTTTTTTGAATTTCAGAAATACTGGACCGATTTGTAAAATTTAACTTTTGTTTTCTTAGTTAGATCATTTCCAAGCTATCTAGCAGGGTTTCGTGGTCAATTTTCATTTTTTTTTTTAGTAATCAAATTTATGGTTGTCGAGTACTTAAACAAGGGGATCGCCAGGGAGAGACTCACACACTAGGCGAGGCGATCGCCACAAAGGTCAAGATCTCCAAGGTCATGGTCACAATATGAGGAAGTACAAAATTATTGATACGAAGGTCACGGTCACCAAGGTCAAGGTCACACAAATGACACAGGGTGGATAGCCATCAAAGTGAGGAAGTTAGCTATTGGTACAGTTTGGTAATGATCCGACTAACGGATCAAGAGATATTCAACATTTGGAAGTACACAAACAATTATTGACGTAAAAGTCATGGTCTCCAAGGTGACGGTCAAGGTCACCAGAATGACACTGGATGGATAGCTATCAATGTCAGGAAGCTTTTTATGTAATTTGGTAATGGTATGACTAACGGATCAGGAGATATTCAACATTTGGACGAATGTCCAAAATTGCTGACAACAAGGTGAAGGTCACCAAGGTTATGATCAACCAAATTACACTGGTAGATATCCATCAATGTGAAGAAGATATTGATGAAGTTTGGAGATAATCCGACTAACGGATCAAGAGATATTCAACGTTTGGATGTACGTCCACAATTATTGGCATGAAGGTCAAGGTCACCATGGTCACGGTCACCCGAATATGACACTGGCTGGATAGCCATCAATGTGAGAAAGCTATTGATGAAGTTTGGTAAAGGATCCGACTAATAGATCAGAAGGTACCGTATTCAACATTGGACTTATGTACAAACTTATTGATGCAAATGTTAAGGTCACCAAGGTGAAGGTCAATGTCACCCGAATGACACTGGCTGGATAGCTATCAATGTGAGGAAGCTATTGATGAAGTTTTGTAATGATCCGACTAACGGATCAAGAGATATGGGAAATATGGCTACGTCCAAAATTTACATCCCAAATTGTTGACGACACGACACCGACGAGACCGGAATTGTGACCGCTACGACTCACTTTCCACTACCGTGGGGAGACAAAAACTTTACGACAAACTTCAGAGTCATTTTAACTCGGCATTGGACATGTGCACCAATCGGGTGGGCTCGATAATAAAATGTGGACGGTAATGAAGAATATTAACCCTTCCTACGCTGTTCACGGAACTTGCCGTCTGCTGTTTTTCATTTTTTGCTTTAATTCTTAACAAAAAACTGTTTTTGACAGCACGTGAGAATCGTCTCCACTGGAGACGATTCTCATGTGCTGTCAAAACCAGGTTTTTATCGGGAAATATTGAAAATAAAACATTTCCAGCAGACGACAACATTTAATTCAGCATAGCAAGGGTTAAGGATTACAAATGTTTATCATTAAAACTCAGGGCATGGTGTCAGCATGGGGCAGTTATAGATTAAGAATTTGGATGGTAGCAGAGATAAAGTTATTTTGACCTTGATCTTGGGTATAGTGGTCACATATATGGGCAATAGAATGAAAATATGGATGTTGATGATGATGCAAATGAAATTTCAGATCAATCTGACTTATGGGTGCAGAGATATACACAGTACTTAAAAACATTAATGCAAATCCTCATGTACATCAGAGCTCCAGTTAAGGTACGTAATTCGACCAACTTGGGGTGAAATTTTGTTAATTCTTCATCAAAAATGGCAAGTTGGGAGTCCTTTAGAATCGTCTCATTGAGACGATTCTAAAGCACACCCAACTTGCCATTTTTAATGGAGAAATAAGAAATTTACCTCCAAATTACGCAGCTTACCTGGAGCTCTGGTACATATACACACAGGTAATTGTCAAAACCGTCAAATATAAATCACACTCACTGCAAGTGGGTGTGATAAATATAAACACATAGAATCTCAGAGCTCCAAATAAGCTGCGTATTTGCTTAAATACCCAATTAAAATTGCCAAAAACCCCAATTTAAATCAGAAGTAGAGAGTATCAAGAAGCAATAATAATTTTAAGGTACCTTTATCAAGCTGCAGAAAACATTAAACAGACCACAAATATAACATATTTTTCTTATTTTCCATGAAAACACATCTTGGTATTTCATTAGAATTGTCTCCAAGAAGACAATTCTAATGAAATACCAAGACATGTTTTAATTTTGAAGCAAACTATTCAATAATTTCTGTCTGTTGATGTGTAAACGGTAGTGTGATTTTATTTTACTCAATTAAAATTTTGAAATACCCAATTGCTTCAGAAATGATCGAATGACAATACTCAATTACTAATTGCTTATCTGGAGCCCTGGAATCTACATAGATGTATGCATACACAAAAACCTGGACATCACTGTGCTCTTATTGAGCACACTGATGTACAGGTTTACGTGTACGATACATAAGCATGATATATAAAATATCGTCTACATAGGTATGTTTCATTATCTACCTGACTATACTGGAACACGTCATCAACCGTCATATCTCCAGCATGTGTCATCAAGTCGTACACGGTCTGGTAGTTCCGGCAGTACTGACCACCACTGTCCAGCCCGGCCATGTGGTCAGGCGGGCGGGGTGAATCTCGGGTCAACAGGAATTCCTGGAGAAAACATCTCCCTGCCACAAGGATAATCCGCAGGCTCAGGTGAGCTATACCTACCTGTAAACATGACACATGAACTATACCTACCTGAAACATGTCATATATCATATATATGTCACATAAGCGCTTAGTCTACAAACAATGTGGATTGCTTGATTGATTCAGTCTATTTACCATTCAATAACACTGGCATACACAGGCCAGAATGGTCAAATTGTTCCGACATAAAAAAGAGATGTTTCAGAACAGCATTGCTCGACTATGGTAGATTATTACCAGCTCGTAAGTAACAACAACAGAATGTCCAAGTACAGGTACATGTAATAATTAATATTTGAGGAAAAAGATCAACTACTTCACGAAACCTGCCCAAATTTCACGGCTATATAAACAAGGCAAAAACAATACGTGTTTCGATAATATTAATTTTTTTCCAAATTTAAGAATGAGCCTTCTTTTTATTTCGTGAAGTGGGGGAGGAGTCGAAAAACGAAAAAATTTGGAAATTGATGCTGAAACCTAGCAAGATAGCTTGGAAATCATGTAACTAAGAAGACAAGTTACATTTTGCAAATTGGTCCACTATGTCCGAAATTAGACAAATGTCCCCATGTTAAATCCCCATAGACATCTTCACTCTATGGGGATTTAACATGGGGAAATTGTTTTTTCGCAATAAAATCAATATTGGACCAAATTTCATAAATTAAAAAGAAGAATCATTCTTAAATTTTGATAAAATTAAATATCATCGAAAAAAATATTGTTTTGCATTGTTTATATGGCCGTAAAATTTGGGCAGGTTTTGTGAAACACGACAGTAAATGAACACATATAAGTATGTCAAAGCCACGTGAAACACACATACATATTTGATAGTGGTTTGTGATACACACAGGTTGAAGTAACGGACCGAGGTCTATAAATACATTAAATATGCCTAAAAGCATCATTTATTGATGCTTTTAGGCATATTTAATGTATTTATAGACCTCGGTCCGTTACTTCAACCTGTGGTGATACACTGTTGGTATCATGCAAGTTTCATCCATTCATTTGGCTCATATTTAAGGGTGGGAATTGGCTCGAACACCTTCCATACCCGGGATATATAGCCCAGTAAAGAAGTAGGCCGATGGTCATCGGTCATGTTTATATTTCCGAATTTTGATAAATGTTGCATTTCTAATTCAGGCTCCAAAAATGTGCGTCAAATATAGGAGAATCTATGCAGGTATGGTAACCTATAATTTGAGGCCTCCTATAGCACCCATCAGCTTATATGTGTGTGACATAGTATGGCTGGGTATCGATTAGAGATGATTGAGGGGAACCCATACTAGTTTACGTGTATTGTGCGTTTTGAGTGGCATACATCATGCAAGTATGGTGGCTGTAGACCTAATACTATTGAACATAAAATGTTGACCAAACACTTAGACCAAGGAATATATGGTTAAGTACATGGGGAAAGGTTGGTAAAGGTAACTTGAACGCTGGACAGTGGCTTGCGATCAGGGTTCCAGATATGGAATTAGTAATTGAGTATTTTCACTCCCATCATTTCTGAAGCAATTGGGTATTTCAAAATTTTAATTGGGTAAAATAAAATCACATTACTGTTTACACATCAACAGACAGATATTATTGAATAGTTTGCTTCAAAATGAAAACATGTCTTGGCATTTCATGAGAATTGTCTCCTTGGAGACAATTCTAATGAAATACCAAAATGTGTTTTCATGGAAAATAAGAAAAATATTCTATATCTGTGGTCTGTTTATTTGTTTTCTGCAGCATGATAAATGTACATGTACCACAGTTTATTGCTTTTTGATACTCGCTACTTCTGATTTTGATTGGGTTTTTGGCAATTTTAATTGGGTATTTACGCAAATACGCAGCTTATCTGGAGCACTGTGCGATGCATGTTAGGGTGATGACATATGTTGTCCCTATTCTTAGAATAATCAAGTAACAAACATTGTCAGCGATATTGAAAACTATGAATGACAAATCATTGGCGGAAAGAAGTAACACAAATTATGAGCACTCCGTCACATTTTAAACCCTTTTAAGCCAGTATTTTCAAACCCTGCAGACCCAGTTGAGCCGGCTTGTAACGAGCTGTCTGATCAGGATCTGCAATGTCTGTAGGCATTATCCATTGGCCATTTCATTAAAATATGGAACATACCTACAAATATTGTAGATCCTGATGAGATGGCTCATTACGAGCCAGCTGTTCTGGGTCTCCATGGTTTGCTGGCTTTATGATATATGGGCTTAAAAGGGTTTAAAATGAATGGAGTGCACATAATTTGTGTTATTTCTTTCAGTCAATGATGAGCATAGTAGTTATTTTTACTATTTAGGGCATTTAAGGGTTACCTACGGAAGCCCATTAGGGCCACTTCACTTCTTTTTTTATCTTTTCTTGAATTTTCAAGATCTTTTCATTCAAGTTCTTTTCTTGAATTTTCAAGATCTTTTCTTGAAAATTCAAGAAAAGATCTTGAAAATTCAAGAAAAGATCTTGAAAATTCAAGAAAAGATCTTGAAAATTCAAGAAAACATCTTGAAAATTCAAGAAAACATCTTGAAAATTCAAATTCAAGAAAACATCTTGAAAATTCAAGAAAAAATCTAAAAAATCTTGAAAATTCAAGAAAAGATCTTGAAAATTCAAGAAAAGATCTTGAGAATTCAAGAAAAGAACTTGAAAATTCAAGAAAACATCTTGAATAAATGGAAATTAAAAAAAAGTGAAGTGGCACTAATGGGCTTCCGTAGTTACACATCCACAGATACACAACGACTTACAGACTGCAACAAGTCCAGGTAGTGACATTCGACACAATGATACTGATCCCAGGCCGCGTCCCGGCACTCAGGACAGCAGTATTGGACGGCGGTACACTGTAGACACGGATAGACGATATCTAGGCGGGCAAGGCAGTGTGGACAGTGGCTTGTATAATGGTCCGGCAGTAGAATGATGGCAAACGGTCGCTCAACGATCAGCGTGTCTCCCGCTTGTATGTCTCTGTTCGCCTGTGGATTAGTTAATCACTGTTTGTGGATATAACTGGAGAAATTGGACTTGGTATTTGTGGCCAGTTTAGCACGGATCTGCTAGCTCATTTGTGCAGCCTGATATGGATCTTTATCAGGTAACCTGCCCTGTATGGACCGAATATGTACTGACTGAAAACATATTGTTGTATCAGACATTGACCTGATACAAACATCCCGGTTACAACGAAGTGAAAACTGACTAATTTTCAACATAATTGACAGAAACTATCAGTGTCTGCAAATAATTTTCATGAAAAAATGTACATCTACAAAATCGCATGGTTCATCTCATTTCAGACCTAAGAACATGTGCAATATCTCACGAAAAATATTTACAAAATGTACTATATTTTCCATAAATGAAGTCGAAAGATGACAACATTTTCAGAGCAAATGCGAAATACTATTTGACAGTTTACTTTACTAAAGTACTGTCAAACCATGCTTTTATTGAGAAAGAAGACAAAATATGCAAGAACGGCATAGAATTTTCGGTTTTCGCCTTTTAAGGGTTCAGATGAAGAAAGATCAAGAATAGTGAATACATGTAGGTTTAACATCCTAACAACAGCTATAAGGTCATTTAGGGACAGGCCATTAAGATATGAATCCTTAAGAATAGATTCATAGACGCGATACACATAACCTCCCGTCCTCCCGGACACTGCATGAGGAATTGTGGGTAAATTCACCGTCAGTCGAATGTGGCCTACATAAACGTACGACAATAAATCTGCCCTGTTCCGTGTTATATTGCATGTCTACCCCGCCAGAGGCTTGCACCAACACGCTGTTACATCCGTGAATCGGAGCCGGGATCTCATCTTCTACTGGGAATCTTGTAATTGGTTTAACACTAGAACAGTAAAAAAATTGAATGGTTAAGATTTTTGGTATGACATAACGTATAATATTTCTTGCTGCAGATAGACAAATTTTAATTTTCAAATGAAAAAAAATATAAAAAAATTAAGATTTGTCGCCAAAAGTATATGTTGTTACCAATCAGTTGAACAGTCTCATCGAGACCTGTTATGAAACGGGTCAATGCAGGTACAATGAAGAATCAATTTTCAAGTTAATCTGACTAAGTGTTGCAGAGATATACGGTACATTCAAACTTCCTGAAAAGGAATATTAACCCATTACATGCGGAATACACCTGTAACGGTACAATTTTTTTTTAATATTTTATTTTTTATTTTTGTGATTAAGATTTTCCCCCAATCAAAATGGCATATCCTCATCATGA
This sequence comes from Conchocele bisecta, assembly GCA_029237695.1. Lineage (NCBI taxonomy): Eukaryota > Metazoa > Mollusca > Bivalvia > Lucinida > Thyasiridae > Conchocele > Conchocele bisecta. Next base: position 54,860,252 of record CM055273.1, on the reverse strand, counting down.
TATTGGTTAAGATAATCCCCATATCACACAATAAGCTATTAACCCGATTTGCCTGCATTACAGACAGAGACTTCGGGTTAACAATAAGCCTACACAGGAAATGACCCACCCTCAGGTGGAAAATGTGAAAGTGAACTAGTTTAACGTCCCAGCAACATCTAAGGTCATATAGAGACGGGGAATATGTGAGTGCTATATGGAATCCATACTGCAAAAACCAGCTTGCAATGGTACAAAGTAAGTTGTGAATGACTCCCAGAGCTCCAGATAAGGTGCGTTTTGGCGTATTTTACGCAATTAGTTTAGCTGAAAATACATTGATTATAAAAGTGGGTGTACAAAATACGCACAGCAATGTGAAAATAAGCATTAATTTTCAAATTGAGTAGTAAAAATACTGTCATAAAGTTCAAAAATTCACTTAGTTCAGCTGCAAAAAGCAAACAGGGTTTGTTTTTTGCAGCTCAAATAAGTGAATGTTTCAATTTGTTATATGTTTTTATCATTTATTCCCTATTTAGTTTGAAGAAAATCAATACTCCATATATAAAAGTAAAAACGCAATGATCTTGAAATCAGGGGGTATGTACGCTTTAGACACAAAGCTTATCTGGAGCTCTGGACTACTCAACATGATACAATATTGTTACATGTCTGCCGTTGTTTGACACCGCTCACAGCCGTGTTCAAACGTACGTGTGTGTTGTTTTATCATGGATGTACAAGGATTAAATGTAATTTTTTATCGCCAATTGTTTATTTTTATCGCCAATTGCGAAAGTGGCGATCACCAGCGGAATCCTTGGATGTAGACAATGCTATTCCGGGGCCAAGCCAACACCTACGTGATTCATGTGTGTCATGACATTACTAGAACGCACCATTACATTACCAGACCCCGGAATATGTATGTGTAAATCAGCTGTTTGCATGGAACAGGTTATCAAAGTACCGAAAGTACTGCATATATGCTCAAATTACAGGATATTTCCGACGGAAATGTAACAATAATGTTCGACCATGTCCAGCTGTGGGTAAACGTTTGCCGTGGTACTCGGGAACTGTTTGAACCCACGGCCTGCGGCCTTTGGGTTCAAACAGTTCCCTCATGCCACAGCAAACGTTTACCCACGGCTGGACATAGTCGAACCTTATATTGTATATAGTATGCCTTCAAGACAAAAGTAGATCACAATATAGAACTTCTAATACTGTACCTGTCTGTGACACAACTCGTCTTTATTGCAGTCATCTCTTTCGTCAACTCATCTGCAAGTAACAAGACACAGTTATACACAGCACAGAACACAGGGCGCTTAACAAGTAACAAGACACAGTTATACACAGCACAGAACACAGGGCGCTTAACAAGCAACAAGACACAGTTATACACAGCACAGAACACAGGGCTTAACAATTAAGTAACAAGACACAGTTATACACAGCACAGAACACAGGGCGCTTAACAAGTAACAAGACAGTTATACACAGCACAGAACACAGGGCACTTAACAAGTAACAAGACACAGTTATACACAGCACAGAACACAGGGCGCTTAACAAGTAACAAGACAGTTATACACAGCACAGAACACAGGGCATTTAACAAGTAACAAGACACAGTTATACACAGCACAGAACACAGGGCGCTTAACAAGTAACTGGGGCCCGTTTTACTAAACTTTGTACATTAAAATGTTCGTAAGTGCAAATTTAGGATCGTCTGGAAATTTGAATTGATGGATTTACATTTATTGATCATAGGCTGCATATGCAGCCTATGCTCAATAAATGTAAATCCAATAATTGTTTACAAGAAAACCGTGTTAATGTGACATTTACAGACTATGATAATTTTGCACTTACAAACATTGTAGTCGTAAGACGTTTAGTGAAACGGCATGACGTTACTCCTGTATATAACATGCTGCATTGGGGGGAAAATCCCAAAATCAGAATGGAATATTTACATCGAAAAAAAATATATTCCTTATATTTGTTTTGACTAGAGTACACCCTGGTGTGATGTAGTCTAACAAAAATCCACCTTACCACTAGTTGTCTAATGGATATTTTTCTGACAAAAAACATTTTTTGCACAAAAAGAACCGAGATGAAATCTTCAACGTCATTCGGCACCGACCTTGTACGTTGGGGACTGCATGGTTGATCATGGAACAGCAATAATGATGCGCGTGTGCGGGCGTACGGGCGTGCGTGCGTGCACATAGCCTCCGGCTCTACCAAAACATAAAAATGTTTACCTTACAAACGAGGTGAATGTAAGTCTTCAGTGACCTTGACCTTGGGCGATCGGACGTGGGTTGTATGCAAAACAAAGCACCATCCCATGACACACATTGTCGCTAAATATTATCAAAATTGGTGGAGCGGTTCAGCAGATTGGAGAAACTGTCGCAAAGTTAAGTAATCAAAAGTGATAAGTATTTATAAGTACAGTTGTGAAGGTCAAATGGTGAAGGTCATATTAAGGGCAGCATGGATGTGTGGCATTTGTTCACAAGTATGATGTATTGAACTATTAAACTAATACTTCAAGGAATATAGAAGTTATGACATAATTGAGAAACTCCAGCGAACTTCTTAATGTGCCAGACACACGGGTTTAAAAATGTTTGCCTTACAAACAAGGTGAACGTAAGTCCTCAGTGACCTTGACCTTGGTTGGGCAATCGGATGTGGGTCATATGCAAAACAAAGCACCATCCCAGGACACACATTGTCATGAAATATTATCAAAATTGGTAAGTGGTTCAGAAGTTATTGAAAAATGAAAGGTATTACTAACATACTCATGTAAGTACGCACGTATGTACGTACATAGACTAATGTTATATCCCCTCTTGCCTATCGGCGAGTGAATAACAAAACAAATATGTACATATTTCTTGGTTTTCTACAGGTCGAAAACAGTATATTCAGAGCTCCAGATAAGGTGCGTATTTACCCAATTAAAATTGCCAAAATCCCAGTTGAAATCAGAAGTAGCGAGTAACAAAAAGCAATGAAAAATTTGTGGTATCTTCATCATGCTACAGAAAACAATAAACAGACCACAAATATAGCATATTTTCTTATTTTTCCATGAAAATACATCTTGGTATTTCACATCTTGGTAATTCTAATGAGAATTGTCTCCAAGGAGACAATTCTAATGAAATACCAAGATATGTTTTCATTTAGAAGCAAACTATTCAATGAGTGCGGTCTGCTGATGTGTAAACAGTTGTGTGATTCTATTTTACCCAATTAAACTTTTGAAATACCCAATTGCTTCAGAAATGATGGAGTGACAATACACAATTACTAATCCCTTATCTGGAGCCCTGATATTATAGCATTTCCTCACCAAGCCAACCGTCTGTGATACATGCCTGTGATGGCTGTGTCACGATCTCCAATATGCAGTATACACTGTGCCTTCCTCATCTCCAGTTTATGGCGGCTCCCAGCAGGGAAGCCACTGTTGAAGGCCTCCTCAATGTCAATTAAACATTGCTGCAATGGAGAATGGCTAGTGAAATAGTGAATGATTTTGAAGAAGGAGACCAGTGAAATAGTGAATATATTAACCAATTGCATGCTGAGGATATGCCATTTTGATTAGGGAAAATCATAAATATTTTCTTTAAATGTGCTTAGAAGTATATGTCGCAACCACCATTTGAAATATTTCATTTTTATTTTTCTTAGTTCTCAATGAAAGTATATGTTGTGACCACAGGTTGAAGTAACGGACCAAGGTCTATACAAACATTAAATATACATAGAAGCACAAATAAGCTAACAACTTTTCATATTTGTATTTATGAACCTTGGTCTGTTACTTCAACCTGTGGTTGTGACCACTCATTTGAACAATCTCGATGAGACGGTGCAAATGGTGGTCACGACATATACTTCTAAGCATATATAAAGAAAATATTTAGAATTTTTCACAAACAAAATGACATATCCTCAGCAAGAAATGGGTTAATGAAAGCACTTGAAATTACATGTACAATATAAATTTGCCGCACTGAAAGACAGTGGTCTGGTGCCAGGCATGATGAGGCACCCTAACTACACTTTTAATTGTCTAGATCATTTGGCCCAATGTGTGAATCCCAGTAAGAGTCACAGTAAAGATGCGAATCATTAAGGAAAGATTCATTGTTGAAATAAGCATATTCTCCCGCTGGTAAAAGAGAAGTGATGGAAACCTAAAGACCGTCAATTGCATGCTATCATAATATACCCATTTTTCATAACTACAAACGGTAACAGGGATTCCGCTGGGGAAAATAAAAATCGCAACTTCAAAAAATTGGCGATAGAAAATTACAATTTTCGAAAAAAGAAAGAAAAAAAAAGATATTTTTTTTCTTCCGAAAATTGTAATTTTTTATCGCCAATTGTTTATTTTTATCGCCAATTGCGAAAGTGGCGATCGCCAGCGGAATCCTTGGGTAATTCTATGTCTACAAGAAAATGCGGCATGCCAATACACATTTGCAAATTGGAGTAACTACAGCCAACTTCTTAACCAGCCCCACAGATGGACCCACCGACACACAAAGGGGGATACAATCCATGAGCCACGGGTTGAATCCAACAGTCCAAGCACCATGTGCCTCCCAGCTCTACCAATAACCAAGGGCATAAAAAGGGGGATACAATCTGAGAGCCAGGGGTTGACATGGACCAAATTTGAAAAAGGAAGCTGGTGAAAAGGGGCTACTGAACCACTCATCAAAGTATCACCAAAGTTAAGAAATTACTGACATTGTAATTGTGTAGGCGGAATGAAGCAGCTGATCTGTTTCCGTAAGCCAATGATAGATCATCTGAGCCAGTCGGACTGTGGGTGATGGCCTGAAACAGAGTGTACACATCAGAGCTCCAGATAAGCTGTGTATTTGCTTAAATACCCAATTAAAATTGCCAAAAACCCAATTGAAATCAGAAGTAGCGTGTATCAAAAAGCAATTCAAATTTTAGGGTACGTAGATCATGCTGCAGAAAACAATAAAAATACCACAAATATAGCATATTTTTTTCTTATTTTCCAAGAAAACGCATCTTGGTATTTCATTAGAATTGTCTCCAATTCTAATGAAATTCCAAGATATGTTTTCATTTTGAAGCAAACTATTTAATAATTGCTGTCTGTTAATGTGTAAACAGTAGTGTGATTTTATTTTACCCAATTAAAAATTTGAAATACCCAATTGCTTCAGAAATGATAGTGACAATACTCAATTACTAATTCCTTATCTGGAGCCCTGCACATACAGGCATGGCTGGCCATTCTTAGTCATCTTCACTGTGAGAACTGATATTGTGGCCGTGACATGACAGGAGAAACAAGTGCAAGCTAATCCCCTCGCTGGCAGTCTTGATAATAATAAAACAAAAACTTTACATGTTTGCCTTACAAACAAGGTGGACATAATTCATCAGTGACCTTGACTTGCAAAACGAAGCACCATCCCTAGATCTGTAACCGTGAGGCACAGTTAAAATAATTCTTAATAAAACGGAAAATAAACACATTTTCTTGATGAATTTATTTCAAATGCTGGAATTATAAGGAATGAATGGCCTTTTTGTTGAATTTATCGGGGATATAAACTTGGAAAAGTCGCGGGAATACTGGATGAGGCCTTCCGGCCTTCGTCCAGTATTCCCGGGACTTTTCCAAGTTTATACCCCGATAAATTCCACAAAAAGGCCATTCATTCCTATAATGAACTAGCTAAGTTAAATTAACTGCCTCATCGCCTCCTTCATTTAATGCACACATTTCGACTGTATTGCAGATATTAGTAAATTCGGAAACAACTGAACCAACACTTTTTGAGCTCAAATGCCTGGGTGGGAAGGTCTTCGAGCAAAATCCTACCCTTAAATACAAGCTAAACAAACATAAACAAACCATCCCTAGACTCACATTGTGGCCAAATATTATCAAAATAGGTGAAGCCATTCCTGAGTTATTGAAAATTAAAAGGTGTTACTAACGTACGCACATAGGTATGTACGTACATGAACTAACGCTATATCCCCTCTTGCCTATCATAGAGGGGATAATGAGGTTTATGGCATTTGAGGCCAGCCTTGAATGTTATCTGCTCTCGTCCTTGTGCAGCCTCATTAGTATATGATACCATGATATACAAGGACATCGTTATCACTAAGCTAAGATAATAAAACAAGGTGAACATAAGTCCTTCATGACCTTGACCTTTGGCGGTCGTACATGGGTCATATGCAAAACAAAGCACCAACCCTAGACACACATTTTGGCCAAATATTATCAAAATCAGTGAAGCAGTTCATAAGTTATTGAAAATGAAAGGTGTTACTAACGCATGTACAACGTACATAGACTAATATGCTATATCCCCTCTTGCATATGGTCGCAAATGTGATAAGCCCAGTTTCTCCACTGACAGCCATACTGAAAGACAGTTAATTTGAAGAATGTACTCGAAACATGTTCTTGGGGCAATATTAACCCTTACAATGCTGAATAACATTTGGTCGTCTGCTGTTTAATTGCCATTTTTCTCATCAAAAACATGGCTTGACAATACTTTAGAATCATTTCCAATGGAAATGATTCTAAAGTGCTGTCAAACCATGTTTTTATTGAGAAAGAAGACAAAATATGAAACAACAGCAGACGACAATTTCGGTTCTCGCCTTCTAAGGGTTAACCCTTTCACTCTAAAATATTGACGGGAATGGGCTCTTTTAGACAATTCCATTTATCAGTAAAGGGTATTGTTTTTAAAAAATATCTGCAAGTGGTGCAGATCCTGTAGACGATTTCCTCAAAATTGCAAAGTATACTTATCTAGCAAAATATACTTTGAGGGAGAAATTTTCAATTTAAGAATAAATGTATTTATTTTTATTATACTGAATTTATTACATTATCACAGCCATTTTGGCTGTGATAATGTAATAAATTCAGTATAATAATTCTGCATACTTTTAATCGTCAAATATACGCAGTGGTTAGTTCTATATGAAATAATGCATTTTGGGAAAAATAAATGATTACTCCCTCAAAGTATACTTTGCTAGATAAGTATACTTTGCAATTTTGATGAAATCGGCTACTGATGTGACAGCTCATTGCCAGTCGGCTCATCTGGAAATTTTTCGAAAAATTTTTTTTTTTGTTTTTTGTTTTTTTCGAAAATTGTAAACATTATGATAGAGGTCTGTAGTATTGAAAAGGTTAACATATGAGACACACCATATGATTTTGCACAAAAGAACATGTGAAATACCTCATGAAAATGTATTGTGTCAACTTTACATGTCATTTACAGAAAATATCACAGTTTCTGTAAATATTTTTCATATTTTCTCACTGATACACTCAATTGATCCTGAAAATGATTTGATCATGAAAACTGTATAGTGAAGTTAGCTTTGTCGACAACATAGGTTCCCGTTCGATTGGCGTGCTGAAAGCGATTTTATTGTTTCATTTGCTTGCTTAGGGTGTCAGAAACGAAAAAAAAATTGGTGGCAATTTTACTTTTGACTTTTGGGTGTTTTACGGCCCATCGAAATACCCCACCCACTTATTTACTATTGTGGAAATATATTTTCCTCAAATTATGGTACAAATGCATATGTGGTGTCTATTTATATGTTTTCATGGTCAAAGAACACGTAATAAAATAAATTCAAATTGATTGGTCCAATGCCTTGCTCATGAATATGCAAATTAGGCATAAACATCAATAAAAAACAGTGTTTTCCTCGATGTATTTACATGTATATCTAATTGAATAATTCATGAAATAATGTTGGCTATATATGAGGATAACCGATGATCTACGCGGTTTAATCTTCAATGGTACTTCCACGGCATCCGGCATGCAATACTACAGCTCTTATTACGTAATTCCATACCAATTTGAAATCTACTAATTCCATACCAATTTGAAATCTGCTGTGTATTGGATATTGGATGCTGACGTATTACCGGAAACTTAACAACGCTGAGCTTTTTGCACCACGAAAAAGATTACTTCTTCTTGTACATGATCACGTCATCAAAATCCACGTGTGGTGTAAATGGTAGCGTTGTTAATTTGTTTTTGACCAATGAATAACTGATGTTGTCAAGGACGTGAGCAATTTCAGCGGTTGCATCGCAGTTCGCTTGAGCTGTTCAATACAACAGTACCACATTAGTTTGTCGGTATTTGTCGTACAGTGTTTATATCAAACACACAGGGCAATCAATCGGTAGGCACCGTATATATCATAATAATCAAAATGTCTTCACACATCTGTATAGTTTGTGATGGTGGCAAATTGGAAGGTCATACTTTTATCCACAATCCTTCAGAGGAATCAATTCTTAAATTGAAAACCTTTGCTAGGAAGCGTGCAAACTATGGCGAAGTAAAATATGCACCACTCGCTCAGCAGATGGATGACATGTCCTCAAGCGAACTAGAGTCTGTATCATATCATAATGAATGCTACAAAACTGTGGTGCACAAGGGGATGCTAGGCAGGGCCGAGAAGCGATTTCTGCAAACGGCATCGTGTAGTGACAACGTAACTCCTGCAAAGGTAGGACGGCCATCATCACAAACGCCTGCGCGCGACACAATTGGTCGCACTCGCAGATCAGGGCGTGGTGCGCCAAAACGGAAAATTTGCGTCTTTCAATGTGACCATCCTGAAGATATAGAAGATCTTCATATTACGGAAACTGATGCAATGGGCGGACGCTTGTATATATATCAGGGACAATACTAATAGTGATAAAGTCCGTGCGTGCCTGTCACTACTACATAAAGCAAGTGACGCAAGCGCACTTGAAATATGGTACCACAGAAAATGTCTACGCATGCATGAGCGTGAATGTGAAATGAAATACACAAACCACACCTGATGAAACATTGAGCAAACGAATGTCTGATATTGAAATTATCAACACGGTTAAATCTTCTCTATCGGTTGGTGAATCCATGACTATGAGAGATGTTAATAAACAGTATCTGTGCATACTGGCAGAAAATGGCACCATTACTGACGCACATGACTACAAGAAGCATTTGAAGCAGTTAATATTAGATAATATATCTGATATCGAGTTTGTCCGACCATACAAACAAAACGAAAGTGAACACTTGATAACTACAAAAACACTGGGTGTGGCAGTAGACAGTGCGGTCACAAAGCCCGATGCTCTTGATATCGTAGTAGATGCTGCCGCTATCATGCGTAAAGAGTTAGTAGATCCACACCGTACTTGGACATTCAATGGTAGCATGGACTATCTGAATCCACCAATAACTGCGTTTTTCCTCAAGCAGTTGTTGTTCGGTACTAAGTCAAGGGCAGTATCTACTAAACGAGATGATGACGTGAGAAATACTATAAGTGTCGTATCCGCAAGTACTTGCGCAAAATGTTAAAAGTGACAGACAGATTATGTATGCCCCCAAGACTGATGCCGGCTTTAGCACTCACACACAGACACCATTGTCAATAGGATTGGGTCTCTCCATTCACAACAAGATTCGTAGTAAGGTACTTGTTAACTGTTTGTCAAAGCTAAACCTTGGGACCACATTATGAGGGTGTGATCAATCTCGAGAAACGGATTGAATGGCGGTGTGGTAGAGAGGATGCGTGCATCTGGTGGATATTGTATACCACAGTGTATTAGAAAGGGCACATCTGTATTCTTCGCCATAGACAATATAGACTTTCTCGAAGATACATGTTATGGACAGAATACTCTACACGGAACGGTTGTAGTCATGAACCAAGAAGACAATGGTGAAGGTGAACGAGTCAACGCTCCACTTACAATTCCTGATAAGATAACACCGGTGCAACTTCAAGTACAATATAATGCTGACCCACGTGTTGTGGAGAAACCCATTCAGTTTATGAATTATGAATTCAACTCAGAATCAGACATGTTGAAGAAATATGAAGTGAAAGATAGATCATGGGCATTGGCCAATCACCTTGGCAATGCTATTCCTGCTACGAATGTCAGGACAGTAGACGAAAGTGATACAAATACTCAGAACACATGTGCCGATTCCTCAATTGCAAGTAATGTCGTTGCCACAGAGGCTGAAGTGGATGCTCATATGGATGACACGCCAATCGAGGATCCGTCAAACAGTAGAAACATAACAGAGTTTGACAGTATTCTGCAAACAACCAGGGATTCGCGATCGGAGAATGAGAAAACAAAATCCTCCCCTAAATCAAGTGTAATGCCGACATGGGCAGCCACAAATTCGCTCCTTTTACCGACTGGTAATGTAGCTAAGACACATAGTGAGATTGTAACTCCCCTCTTTAGGCAAGCACCTACTGACTACGCTACCCTGTACACAGCGCTATCATTAACGCAGAATATATCGGCAGTAGTAATGGGGCCAGAAAGGAAAACCGTGATCACGCTAGACCTCGCTCTCTATGAAAGAGCAATCAAAATACAGTCATCAACGGGAAACAGCCACTGGGTACTTAGAGCAGGAGAACTTCACATTTGCTTTGCTGCACTCCATGCCTTAGGCAAATACATTGAAGGCAGCGGTCTTGACACTGTCGCCGTCGAGACAGGGATATATTCTCCTGTCACACTGCGTCAGATCTTTGCTGGAAAGGCGTTCAAACGGGGTATCGAATACCATATAATGAATGCTCTGGCATGTTACTACCTGAAGTATGAGCAAATGATTGACATGAGAAGTGTAGCCATCTGAGGAGATGTCTCCACGCACGTGATGAAGATAGTGGCGACGTCTTTGAAGACGTATGTGCTCACTACTCTCGTGAGATTGACAATCAAATGACAGAACAACAAACCGGAGATCTCGGAAAGTTCCTCACAAATTACCTACATCAGGTTGAATGTCTTCTTCACCTGATCCGAGCATGTAGGCAAGGGGACTGGGAGGAATATCTGGCAGCACTAGATGAGCAGATAAAATACTTTTTCGCCCATGATTTATACAATTACTCGCGACTGATGCCAATTCACCTTGCTCAGATGAACGACCTGAAAACGACAAATCCTGAAACATGGACAGCCCTTAAAGATGGTGACTTCTGTGTGAAGAAGACAGGTATACCATTCACCAACCTATTCGTAGACCAAACCCTCGAGCAGTGTATTAAAGAGCTGAAAGTTGCAGGTGGGATCACCGGAATAACTCAAAATGAGTCTGCACTGAACCGCTTCCTGTTTACAGCTCCAGAAATGACGCGAATCGTTAACGAGTTTCAGTCCCCGATACGCACTGGTGCCCGAGCGCAAAGGACAGAACATTATCAACTATCAGGTTCAATAGGGTTGCGGTCTGCCACAAATGCTGTGAAGATCAAGGATTGTCTAGAAAGACACTGCGATGGAAATCCTTTCATGACAGAAATACCACTGGTGAACATAGTATCTATGATGACGGTGCCCGACAATGCAACAGTAGACATTGTAGAGAGAGACGAAAAAGGGACTACACGATACAAGGACTTTGTGGAAAACAGATTGAAAAGTGCATCATCACTCTCTGTTTGGGACCGAATCACAAAGATGAAACTGAAAACATTCAGTACGTGCTTGAAGAAAACCAATGTCGCTGGTAACAACAAGGTAGTTAAGCTTCGCGAAAGACAGACAACTACTGGCTCGTTTCCTTGTTGTACAACAGTCGCGTCCAGACCTAGTGGACAAACTGGGTGACACGATAGGCAACTATGAGCTGGCTGTAACACACGTTCATTGTTTGCAACAGATGGAACGTTACTATTACCAACTGACAAGAGTGCGTCAATGAAAGAAATCGAAATGCTACAAAAACTCCACTTGTATCCGCCAGTCAGACAGTTTCAGAAGCAAATGTCGATGTATGTCAGACCATGCATCGCGTTACAGACGATACACGATTTCCAGAAGAACTATCAAGTTCTGCGGTGAACGTGAATGAACGCGGATCGTTCGCAAATTGAGAGTGACGTGGATGAACACGAAGTGTATACAGATACACCATCTGAATGTGAATATGAATGTTACTATTACCAACTGACAAGAGTGCGTTCATGAAAGAAATCGAAAGCTACAAAACTCCACTTGTATCCGCCAGTCAGACAGTTTCAGAAGCAAATGTCGATGTAATGTCAGACCATGCATCGCGTTACAGACGATACACGATTTCCAGAAGAACTATCAAGTTCTGCGGTGAACGTGAATAGAACCGCGGATCGTCGCAAATTGAGAGTGACGTGGATGGAACACGAAGTGTATACAGATACACCATCTGAATGTGAATATGAAACAATAGAGAGAAAGTAATTATAATTGAATGCACAAGCGTTAGTTCAGGGGATTAAAAAGTCACCAGGGATGGAGAAGATATCAGACTTTGGTGATGCATTTGTTACAAGAATAGCCAGGATGACAAACGGTTACTCAGAGGGAAGAGTAATTTTTGATAGGTACACAACTGCGTCATTAAAGGAAAAGACAAGAGTGAAGAGAGCGGGCAACACTGAACCAGTAAAGTTTCTAATACACGATTCCCAGAACATTAGGAATGTGTCTATAAAACTTCTTTTATCGCACAGTGAAACGAAGGCTCAGCTAACGGAATACCTGGGAAAGCGTCTACTGGAATACTTTGCCCAGCCCAAAAAACAATTGGATTGGTTGTCGTGTATGGGACATCAGTTCACACAAACAAACCAAATCTTGTTCATCCTAATATGATGACACATGGTCACGAAGAAGCAGATACTCAAATTCCGCTTCATGTCATTGATGTGACAGAACAAAGTCAGTCAGTTCGAGATGTGTATGTATGGTCTCCTGACACAGATGTTTTCCTGCTGCTAATGGATGTTGCGGCAACTGAAAACATTCCAGGCCATTTGAAGTTACTAACCGGCAGAGGGAAATACTTCAGAGTCATTGATGTGAAAGAGAGATGTGTTGCCCTTGGACCAGAAAAAACAAAGGGTCTCGTTGGACTGCACAATTTCACAGGTGCAGACTGGGGAGGAAAGTTCTTCAATGTCTCCAAAAAGTCGTGGATTACTAGGTACCTGTCTCTAGCCAGTGACAGCGATATTGTTCGATCTCTTCAGCAGCTTGGAACTGCTGATAGCCCTTCAGAAAATGACATTGCCAACCTGGATCAGTTTGTTTGTGAGGCTTATTCTCCGAAAAAGCTCATGTAAAACTGTACGAGATCTTCGTTGGGAGTTATTCCGTACGAAAAACCTTGAAAGTGAGAAACTTCCACCGACGCTCGGTACCCTCAAGCCACATATACAGAGAGCTAACTTCATCTCAGCTAGAGATAAATCGTATAGAGAACCTATGCCACAACTTCCTCCATTGGAAGAGAATGGATGGGAATCAGGCATTGATGGAAAATTGTCGGCTGTGAAATGTCTTAACGCCCCAGCTCCTCTGGCAGTATTGGAGCTGGTAAAGTGTGGATGCAAAGGATCTTGTCATGGGAAAAGAAACTGTTCGTGCCAGAAGAATATGGTCCCATGCACACCATTGTGCAAGTGTAGTGACTGTTCCAATATAGAGCCATATAAGATAGTTGACAATGAGGACCTATGAACATACAGAGGAGCCATATAAGTTAGTTGATCATGAGGACATATGAATATATAGAGGAGCCATATAAGGTAGTTGACCATGAGGACATGCGAATATATAGATGCGCCATATAAGGTAGTTGATCATAAGGACCTTTGAATATATTCAGGAGCCATATAAAGTAGTTGACAATGAGGACCTATGAATATATAGAGGAGCCATATAAGGTAGTTGATCATGAGGACATATGAATATATAGAGGAGCCATATAAGGTAGTTGACCATGATGACATCATTGACATGCGAATATATAGATGCGCCATATAAGGTAGTTGACCATAAGGACCTTTGACTATATTAAGGAGCCATATAAAGTAGTTGACAATGAGGACCTATGAACATATGATGAGCCATATAAGGTAGTTGACCATGAGGACCTATACATATATACATGTAGATGAGCCAAATAAGGTAGTTGATCATGAGGACATGTGAATATATAGAGGAAGCCATATAAGGTAGTTGACCATAAATGAGGACATGTGTATATATAGAGAAGGCTGAAACATTTTTACTCGAGAACATACCCTATGAAAACTGATAAGCGCGATGTATTCTCAATACAATACAAACACAAAGAATTCAAGAGGAATACCGTATGATTTTTGCATAATGGCGACACATAATTTGCATAATATTTAATGTTAATTAGCTGTCCATATTCATTTAATATGCATTGCGATTTCAAGGCAATATCAGAGCCGGTCTTTAGAATAAATATAGTAATACAATAATTCATTAGTGAATTATTATAAATAAATTAATAAATCCAGGAAAACACTGTTTTTTATTGATTTTTATGCCTAATTTGCATATTAATGAGCAACGCATTGGACGAATCATTTTGAATTTATTTTATTCGTGTTCTTTGACCATGAAAACATATAAATAGACACCACATATGCATTTGTACCATAATTTGAGGAAAATATATTTCCACAATAGTAAATAAGTGGGTGGGGTATTTCGATGGGCCGTAAAACACCCAAATCGAAAAAGTAAAATTGCCACCAATTTTTTTTTCGTTTCTGACACCCTAAGCAAGCAAATGAAACAATAAAATCGCTTTCAGCACGCCAATCGAACGGGAATACATAACTCACCTCACTAGTAATATTGATACAGTTATTCAATTTTACTACTGTCTGTTCCACGTTTTGCTTTTGGCTGTTAAACACATTAAACTTAAAAGATATTTAAAAGTAAGTACTTTTTCATCAATAACAAAAAAAATCACCCTCCCCATCAATTTTTATTTGATGAAATTCCATCAAATATTAATTTTATTGCGAAAAAACGATTTTCCTACGGGAATTTAACATGGGGCAAAAAGGATGAGGAGGACTAAGAAGATCAAAAAACCAAACATTTTGGAAATTGTCTCCGAAATCTGGTGAGATCCCAGTAGCCTATTTCATCAACATTGCAAAGTATACTTTAGTAGCAAAGTATACTTTGAGGGAGAAATTTTCAATTTTTTTAAAAATTTATTAATTTTTATTATACTGAATTTATTACATTATCACAGCCATTTAATGGCTGTGTCAGATAATGTAATAAATTCAGTATAATAATTCTGCATACTTTTAATCATGGCATATATGCATTTGTTAGTTCTATATGAAATAATGCATTTCAGGAAAAATAAATGATTACCGGTACTCCCTCAAAGTATACTTTGCTAGTAAAGTATACTTTGCAATGTTGATGAAATAGGCCCCTGATCCCTGATATCGCGCTGTCTGCAAGTGGGCGCCACAAAAATGAAGGGGTCTGCAGAAGAAGGGACTAACTCCATCATAGCCCCCTTATTCCATTGACCCCCTACATGTTCAAGTACAATAATTTGATCCTGAGTAATGTTTGGTTAATTTGAGGCCGCCAGCCCTAATGACACCTACCTCGGTATACTTTTGAATGGCAGCCAAGTAGAGTTTTCTTTGAAACAATGTGTTGCCTTCAGTCCTGGAGTCTGCGGCCTTGACCTCGGATTTCCGATTTATTGATGGGCAGTGTGTGAAGTATGCCTCCAGCCACTCCACCTGGCTAAAATCATAAGAAAGTATGTTAAGGTGAACTATAGAGGATGGTATTTCACTGTTTCTATCTGCTTCCTGGGTCACTGCCTTTGAATATCAGAGTCAAATTTGGTATCACGGCGGCTTGTCGTTCATACCACAATTTGCCCGTGTGTAGGTCAAGAGCAGGATGGGCGCTGATTATGAAAAGATCGGTTCCAAATCAATATTAACAAGAGCTCCGCTGAGCAAGATGTCCCGCCTGGCGCAGTTTGATAGTAAATAAGGAGCTTGTTAGTGAGCACCATGGGCTTTCTGTAGAATGATGTGAGATGTTGTTAAAAATACACCTATGAAATATTAAATCATTCCATTGAGGGAAAGTGAAGTTATAATGAAGTGTAAAGTTTTTGAAACAAAACATTTTCTAAGTCCTTCACCTTGGGGTTAGCGGGCACCATACGCTTTCTGTAGAATGATGCAGGAATATGTTACAAATGCACCTATGAAATATTAAAGCATTCCATCAATGGAAACAGAAGTTGTTGCAGATTAACCCCAGGGGTGTTTCACAGTTATATAGGGAAAACATGATTTCTCCAGTTTATGTATTAAATACATGTTAATTTGTGTGTGTGAGTCTTTGTATATATTTTATCTGAATAGAACTCGGTGAAAGCTTTCTAACGATATATAATAATGTTCTGTACGTTGAGCGGTTTTGACACAGGAATAATTATAATGTTGAACAAGAGTGCCGCAAGTCACAAAATACACCCGTCGAATATGGGCCAGACAGCGAAGATGCAGAAATGTGAAGCTGTCACCAAGGCAAGAAACATTAATGAGAATTTGAAAGTCTATCGCATTATTTCTTCATCTCGTTGTGCTAAACATGCATACTAATTTAGGCAGAGATAGAAAAGTAGAAATGATAGGGAATTGGATACAATAATGTAGAAAAAATGGCTAAGTTAAAAAGGTGATACTTTTGTTAAAAAATATTTTTTTGGCATAAAAACACCAATCGACTGAACAGTTTCGGAGGAGTTGTGTATACAAACTCTGTACCGTATATAGAATTGTATATACAAATGTAGAAAAAATGGCTAAGTTAAAAAGGTGATACTTTTGTTAAAAAATATTTTTTCGGCATAAAAACACCAAGGTGCACATCTTCAATATGTGTAGAAAACGTGTGTATAGTTTCAGAACGATCGACTGAAAGGTTTCGGAGGAGTTGTGTACACAAACTATGTACCGTATATAGAATTGTATAGAAAAATGTAGAAAAAATGGCTAGTTAAAAAGGTGATATATTTGTTAAAAAATATTTGTCCGGCATAAAAACACCAAGGTGCACATCTTCAATATGTGTAGAAGACGTGTGTATAGTTTCAGAACGATCGTCTGAAAGGTTTCGGAGGAGTTGTGTACACAAACTCTGTACCGTATATAGAATTGTATAGAAATATGTAGAAAAAATGGCTAAGTTTAAAAGGTGATATTTTTGTTAAAAAATATTTTTTCGACATAAAAATACCAAGGTGCACATCTTCAATATGTGTAGAAGACGTGTGTATAGTTTCAGATCGATCGACTGAACGGTTTCGGAGGAGTTGTGTACACAAACTCTGTACCGTATATAGAATTGTATAGAAAAATGCAGAAAAAATGGCTAAGTTAAAATGGTGATATTTTTGTTAAAAAAAATTTTCGGCATAAAAACACCAAGGTGCACATCTTCAATATGTGTAGAAGACGTGTGTATAGTTTCAGAACGATCTACTGAACGGTTTCGGAGGAGTTGTGTACACAAACTCTGTACCGTATATAGAATTGTATAGAAAAATGTAGAAAAAATGGCTAAGTTAAAAAGGTGATATTTTTGTTAAAAAATATTTGTTCGGCATAAAAACACTAAGGTGCACATCTTCAATATGTTTAGAAGACGTGTGCATAGTTTCAGATCGATCCACTGAACGCAGTTGTGTACACGAACAATGCACTTTTTCTTCAGCCGCCCGCCCGCCGCCCGCCCGCCCGCCGCCCGCCGTGCGGTAAAACATAATACATACCGTTTTTTAAAAACGGTCGTATAAAAATGGCTAAGTTAAAAAGGTGATATTTTTGTTAAAAAATATTTTTTCGGCATAAAAACACCAAGGTGCACATCTTCAATATGTGTAGAAGACGTGTGCATAGTTTCAAATCGATCGACTGAACGGTTTCGGAGGAGTTGTGTACACAAACTCTGTACCGTATATAGAATTGTATAGAAAAATGTAGAAAAAATGGCTAAGTTAAAAAGGTGATATTTTTGTGAAAAAATATTGTTTCAGCATAAAAACACCAAGGTGCACATCTTCAATATGTATAGAAGACGTGTGCATAGTTTCAGATCGATCGACTGAACGGTTTCGGAGGAGTTGTGTACACAAACTCTGTACCGTATATAGAATTGTATAGAAAAATGTAGAAAAAATGGCTAAGTTAAAAAGGTGATATGTTTGTTAAAAAAGTTTTTTCGGCATAACAACATCAAGGTGCACATCTTCAATATGTGTAGAAGACGTGTGTATAGTTTCAGATCGATCGACTGAACGGTTTCGGAGGAGTTGTGTACACGAACTATGCCGTCGTGCGGTAAAACATAATATGTACCGTTTTTTAAAAACAGTCGTATTAAATGGCATTTTTTCATCGTTATATTGCGTCATTTAAAATTACCTAAACTTTACTGAGCTATTATTCGATATATGCATAATTTATCATCAATATATGTCTGTATTGGTAATGAGGTATGTGCTCTGTAGTTTATTCGATTTCTTTCCGCACTATATAGCAAAGCCACAACATAGTCATAACTTCCTCAAAATAGGTTTTAGCTATATTTTTGCAATTTTTATTCACATATGTTAGCATACCCATATTGACAATATAACTGTGAGAATGCAGTCAAAAACGATATACTACAATTCTGACATATATAATACTTTCAAAATATTAACTTAAATACATCCAAATATTCTGCATATAAAATATCAAAAATATTCTGAACATGTGTATTCCGTAGTGTCTGTAGCCCCCATTTGCAATTAGGGCTATTTTTTATATTTTAGTTCATGACTATCATTTGGCTCCATTTTTCTGATCTACAAGAACAACAGATATGCAAGCATCTAGCCAACTTAGATTATGGAGCAGACATGTGGCAGCATTTCCATCAATATTTATCTAGGTAGCTTGTAGTGTCTGTAGCCCCTACCTAATACCCAGTATATTAAAGCCATTTGGACCGTATGTACACAGTATTCACATTTTTACATCTTGAAATCATGCCCCACTGTGAATAAACAACCAGAATTAGTTATCAAAGCATTCGAAAGAAGAAAAATCAGTAATTCCATGATTTTGCACAATTGAAATAATTCAAAATCATCACGGTGTTATCCGTTAGTGTACATACGAAGCTCATATTAATGGCTTAAAGTCTCCCATAAGCAGTCTATTGTTAAATAACTATGATTAACTGTTTACACATTTAAATGGCTGAGCATGATCCTGTTCTAACCAAGTGTTACTACAGACACTACCAATTTACAATAGCCCACGAGGCAGGGCAAATTATATACAAATGTATATATATTTGTAGGTAAATTAGAACAGTGACAATACTTAATTGGCATCAGGTACTTAAACAGTGTTGTATTTTCAACTACATGTACAATTTGGTGTATTAGTTTCAATGTTTAATTAGAAGAATGAATACAGCACATGTAGTGGTTAATGTAGAACTGATTACATCAGTGACTGCATGACTTACATATCGTTACCATGTATTGTATTTATTTACCAATCCAACTCACGACCAAGGGTTAATTTAAATTATTGTTACATGTGAAGACATATGCGGGATGCTTAATGTGGGTGAAAGCTTTGCATGTTTGCAATAAGCATACCCATGCCATTCATCATACCATACTACATACTGCCTTGGCCAATGATCATCTTGCTCGCTTAATTGTCAGAAGTGTGCTCGTTAACGATAATAACATTGTATTCCTTGTCAACATTCAATCCATTTTGGACACACTTTGAAACAGTTCTTAAATACTCAAAGTGATTGAAATACATCCGTATTTGTCTTTGAAAATAGGCAGAATATCACACTCTGTACATAACAATGTTAGTGTTGTTCAATTACTGAAAACTGCATCAATATTATTGAACATCTGTAGCCTATTTCATCAACATTGCAAAGTATACTTTAGTAGCAAAGTATACTTTGAGGGAGATATTTTCAATTTTTTGAAAAATTTATTAATTTTTATTATACTGAATTTATTACATTATCACAGCCATTTAATGGCTGTGATAATGTAATAAATTCAGTATAATAATTCTGCATACTTTTAATCATGAAATATATGCATTTGTTAGTTCTATATGAAATAATGCATTTCAGGAAAAATAAATGATTGCTCCCTCAAAGTATACTTTGCTAGTAAAGTATACTTTGCAATGTTGATGAAATAGGCTACAGATCATTTTGGCGGCCATTTTGAATATATATTATAGCATTGTATACCTGGATATGTATATGTTATCAAATGATTTGATTTGTATACCTCAAACTGGTATGTATACATGTAATAGGTGCATGAAATGCTGTTTGTAACAACTCGTACAGTAAAGAATAGAACAAAACAAGAACATTTTGGCGGCCATTTTGACTGTTCTGACAATTGTGGAAGGCTATTGCATGACTATCTCCTGTATTTTCCATTTATTTGTGCGGAAAAGCAATGTATGTGCGTTTCAACTTTATGAATGTCTGTATGTGTTCGTAACAACACACGACTCGCAGAAATATATTGTAAAACAGACTATTTCGGCAGCCATTTTGAAATATATTGCCATTTACGGATGTAATTAAATGTAAAATGTATTCTAAATAATTGACTTAATTATAGCAATTTACCCGGTTAATAGTGATCAGACTGAAAGTTAACAGTCCTTGATAAAAGAATATAATACTGTTCGGCGGCGGCCATCTTGTAAAATGGCCGCCATTTGTTCATCCAATGGCTTTTTGAGTGCAGACAAGCAGGCTTGATAGACAATAGACTACTGAATCCGAAAAGCATACTCCCCACAAATCCCACAAGGATTGGGGGGGGGGGGGGGGGGGGGGGGGGGGGGTTGGGGGGGGGGGGGGGGGGGGGGGTTATTGCTGGCTCAAGGTCTAAAACATTCATGTTATTCATGTTACAAAACACAGACGTGAAATTGGGACTTACAGGTTTTTGGAAACTTAAACCAATCACCAATCCAAGTCCGTAGAGTTACAATAAATTAACAATAAAACAAGCAAATACGACTTACGGTTACAGAGATAGTAGGTATGTGAAAACTTTAACGCAAATTTTGACTGAAACTTCAAAGCAAACTTCTAAGTCATTTGAATTTGGGCACAGGGGCCGCACGAGTGGGATACAGCATGAATATATAATATGGATGAGGACTAATAAGCATATGAAAGCATATGAAAGTTTCAAGTCAATGTGACTTTAAAAGGACAACAGATATAAGGTATTTAAAAACTTTAACGCAAATTTACACAAAAATTTAACGCAAACTTCTAAGTCATTTGAACTAAAAAAATTAAATACAACTTTTTTTATCAAAAAAATATGTGCCAACACATTTCATTCAAAAATCGGTAATACTGTGTAACCAAAGACATATAGTATGTAACCCATGTAACCAATGCATAATAGCAGTTACAAATAGTTGGTATAGATAATACTTACAAATTTCATTCAAAACTCTGTAACATATCTACTGCTATACTGTGTAACCAAAGACATATAGCATGTAACCGATGTAACCAAAGCCATATAGCGGTTACAAATGGACACTGGTGTACAAAGGTGCGGATTTTGGGCCATATATGCCTGGACCTGGGCACAGGGGCCGCACGAGTGGGATACAGAATGAATATATGGACGAGGACTAATAAGCATATGAAGTTTCAAGTCAATGTGACTTAGGACTGCAGATATAAGGTATTTAAAAACATTAACGCAAATTTCGGACGGCCGGACGCACGGACACTCGCTTTCCGCAAGCCGGCTCGACAAAAAATGTGTCCGTGTTCTGGGTCTGTTCGAATTCAGGATTCGGGAATGTAGAAATTGCGTCAGCTAAAGAATTAACATAGCTATTTACTGTATGGAATCAGTGGCAAGAGCAAGTTTCATTATATTTTCGACTGGCTTGAAACATGCAAATTTGTCAATTTCTTGTGTTTGTTTGGCATTTTGCAATAAAATTTCCGCAGCTTTTTGCCAGTTGCCTATGGGCGCAGACATCTTTATTGTTGTTGTTGTTGTTGTTGAAAATACCGCGCTGATTTTTAGCATGATTGCTGTAGCTTGTAGTCAAATGTGTGATAGGCTAAATGGTTAGATTATGTAGCATAAATAAACTTTGAGCATCAATACGGCTTATATAGTACATTCGGCTCTCTGGAGAATAAAGATGTTGATATTGTGAGAAGAATTGAATCACATCAATTTGAACTAGCGAGAAAACATAGAATCACGGAAAATATTGCTTAATAAACTTTGTTGGACTATATATACACCTGAATCGCCTGCATAACAATCTCATATATCCCTCCAATATTTGTGGACGAGTGTTATTGTTGTGTATATACTTGGTACTCGGATAATTTTTAATAAAATTCACAAATTTTTCCTTCATTTATGATGGTCTTTACGTTTTTCGTTTTCATTCCAAATCGGCAGCCGTTGTAAGTCATATCAAGTTATCAAATATGTACTGGTGTCACTAAATGACCTATCTATTCGTTAAACAGGGGTATACGATTGGCATAAACTCGTTTTGTAGCCATTTTTACAATAGGGCCAATTATCCGTTCAGTAACCCTTTGGAAACACCTAGTCTTAAATAGGTCATCATGTTGCCTGGCTTGTGTAACTGGTATGTCGACGTACAAATATTAAGCATGCTGTTATTTAGACAAATTCTGCATATCACCTGACAAACTGTGGAGCTGTTAGTTGTTGCACTATCTCACGAACAGCTTAATTCAAAATTGTCTGTCTGTTTGAATTGGTGCGAACAATATGTCATATGTTGGAGTTGATGTCAGCCATTGTGTAAATCTACATGATACTTTGACCACAAACTATATCAGATATTACTACATAGTTATAAATAACAGATGTCTAAGTGCATTTGGTCCTTGTACAATTGTACCACACTAAGTAAAGCAGATGTTAATGCGCAGTGAAGTCAAAAGTAGTCGACAAAATAATCCAGATGTTCAGTTGTGGGGGCATGTGTGACACTGATGTGAGTTGCACAATACTTGTCAAGAATGTTGCGAGTCCTGATTATCCAGTAATACCTACAGGTTGCATTGATAAGTACGTCATGTTTAACTTTTACTATTATACTTTCTAAACTAGTGACGTCCGTGATGTTCGGTAATGTTCTTATAATATTCTTAAAGTCCACCACACGTGCTGCCGAAAGCCACCGGTTACTTATTAGCCTACATTTTAGAGCTGTTTCATCTCATCGCTCATATTCAGGAATTATACCGTATTTTAGGAGTTTAGAGGAGTTTAACAATAACACCGCCTCTATACTTCTGACGTAAACATAATATGCCACGTCTTAAAGGTAGGCACAAAATGTTCTCTATAGGAACTAAATAAGTGTATTATTGTGTCACTATTTCACCAGTTCTAAAAATTACGAGTGCCCGCTATATAGATATAATCATTTAGTAATATTTAGTTTACTGATAGTGATGCGCGGTGGTATCAGGCTATTTTCATATGCAAATGAGGCATGATATTTTTGAAAAAAATAATATTTTCTACTGATTATAATGTATGATCATTGCACATCAAAAATAAACAAAGATAATAAATATTCATGTCCGTTAACATTTTAAGGAAACACGGTTATCGCCCCTATTATCAGTGTGGAAATTTACATCTGATATACAATGTATAATAATGCCAATCAATGCGTGAGGTAAGCCATGGTGAAGGAATGTTTATTTTGCCCAAAAATACCTCAGATGATGTTTCTGATATAAAGGACAGTTTGTGCCTACTGAGTGGGCATGTATCTTTAATGTATGTTTCCCAGTCTGTGATCTGGGCAAGACTCCAAGACATGCACAAACTAGATAGGAACCCGTCCGTTTGATGATTCTTTATTCAGATCACAATGACGGGGCTCAATCTCAAACAATTAACATAGAGTTACGCACTGGTATTAACTGATTATTGTCTATCTCCCCCAAGTCATTGGTATGTCTTTCATTAGGGATATAGTAATGACTGATTAATGTATATATTCGTATTCCTATTTGGAAGAATAATTAACAGAAGCGAAACTATAGAGTTTTAAATTGTTTCTCTGTCTTCCCCATGTCTTTGGTATGTCTTTCATTGGAGAATTAACATAGACTGATTAATTAAAAGTTCACTGACTAAAATTAACAACAACTGGAACGGAAATGTCAAATGTCTTAACAGTGTGTCAATCAAAATCTGCATCATGAAGGGCACTAGCTAGAGGTCGTATTCGCCAGATGTCTGCCAAGCGGGTTTGCGTCTAATACGTGTTGAACGGGGTGATGGCGTTTGTGTCTCTGGCTGTACGTTGGTGATTTCAATTGGCACAGGTGCCGGATGTCTCGGTGGTGAGTTGTCTGGTACTTGCGTGTGCCCAGCTTGTGGGCCGTTCCTGGTCGGTGATGTTGGAAGTCCTCGCCACGGACCATAATTGTCTTTGGTAGGGCGGCCAGTCGAGTTCGTGGGTTCATGGAGCGTTGGTTGAAGCTGTTGGCGATCAACTGGTGTTTGGTCCATGAGGGTGGGTAATGGGCGGTTACCAGACGACCGAGGAAGAGTAGTAGGTGTCGGCGGCATCTGCAGTGGTTGGTATGGCGTGCAGGTATGGCCACTGATGTCATCCATAATACTGTGACGTGGTCTCTGTGGGCACACTGGGGTGTATTTCCGGAGAAACTTTATGTTACGGAGTGTTACTCTTCCCGATCCATCTACTCGCACCACGTAATGGTCGTGTTGACGGACTTCGATCACTTGGCCAGTCTTATCCCATTTTCGAGGGTTGGTGCCTGTCTGGTTCTGTATCCTTACTTGGTGACCGACTACGAGTGGCGGCAGACGTTTCGTGTGCTCTGACCAATTTTCAGCCACTCGCATGTGTCGATTTCGTAGTGCCTCCTCTCTCGGCAATCAGAGTCTCCTGTCAGGTGCTGCGTGGTCTGTAGCGTCCCGGAAGGACAGGGATTAAATCTTTGGTAGCTCTTCCGAAGACGCACATCGCCGAGAAGAGTTTAGTGTCTTGGCCGGACAATTACGGTACTGCAACATTGCGCGTTGGAAATAGTCCGTATCAAGCTCGCCGTATGGACCGGTGTTGTCGGTTATCAGTCGCTTCATCGTCTTGACCCAACCTCTGCACGCCAGTTACTGTGGGGGTAGGCAACGGAGGATAAGCGATGATGGACACCCCAGTTTCTCAAGAATTCACGGGTTGCTGCAGCAGTGAACTCGGGGCCGCCATCAGATGAGAGTTCATCGGGTATACCATATGTGACGAACGATCTGCGGAGGCTGTCGATTAATCCGGTGGCACCACCTGAAATCTTCTCAACGATGGGCCAGTTGGAATATCTGTCAACGATCGCCAGGTAATGTGTTCCCTTGTAGTGGAAGAAGTCGGCACATATATACACATTGAAACGGGTAGTCAGTCGGTGTGGCTGGGGCTGGTGGTGCGCTTGGTTGCGACGGTGCCATTCGGTTGCAATGGTTACAGCTGTTCCGAAGTGCGGTGATAGCAGGCGTGATTCCAGGCCAGAATATAGACACCTCGGCTCTCGCGATCATATATGATACACTCTGGTGTGCAGCATGTAGGGCTGTCAAGCAGTCACGTCTCAGTGCGGGTGGGACCAAGACACGGTTTTTGTAGACTATAACACCGTCAACTGTGTACAGGTGATCCCGGAACTGATGGAACTCTTGCAGTGGTCCGGATAGTTCATGGCGGAATTCTGGCATGCCGGATTCGATGGTGTTGACCAACTTGTTCATGGTTTCGTCACTGCTGGTCGCTGCCTTTTCCAACATGACGGATTGCAGCGAGTTCAGGGATGAGGCTGCGGCAAGGTGGACTTTGTCCTCGCTAGCGTCCTGATCCGACTCAGTGCAACGTATGCCGCTAATGAATGTGTGTCGTATGTCAGGTTGTGAGAGCAGGTTGAGTTGAGGAGTGTCGCTCAGAGGCATGCTGGTGACGGCAGAGATGTCATATGTAAGGTGCATCTTGGTCGGTTGACTCTCGCCTGTAGGATGTCGTGATACGGTATCGGCAGCTCGATGTTTCACGCCTGGTACGTGTGTCATACGGAATCTATATCGCAGTGTCTTTTCCTTCAGGTTCCTGAGTCGGATGTTAGAGATGTCAAGTGATCGATCTCCGAACAACTTCAGTAGAGGCTTATGGTCAACTGCTATGATGAGTTCCTCGCATGCCAGGACGAAGTACCTGGCCTTATCCAATGCGTCAACGACAGCTAGGGCTTCCCCCTCCACCGGAGCATAGCGGGATTCCGCGGAGTGTGTGAAGCGACTGCCGACGAGTGTTATTTTCCAACCTGTCGGGCAGCAGAACAGTTCCGTCTTCTGACATTCACTGTGTTTCTGAAAGAGCCAGAATCCTATCCCGACTTTAGACCAGTCCGTGGCAAGGCAGGTTGGCTTTGATTTGTCGAAGATCCGGACACCCTCTTCTATCTCACTTACTATCGCTCGCTTGGATTCCATCAGTAGCTCGCTGAGTTGTTCATCCCAGTGGAAGGGAGTCGCCGGCTTCAGGAAGTTAAGGAAATGTGCCATCCGCTCAGTCATGCTGAAGGCGTAGGAAACTTGGTTGATGAGGCCGAACCAGGAACGGATGTCTGTTATGTCTCTTGGCGTTGGGAAGTCGATGATTGCCTGGAGGAACTGCTTGCATGGTCGTACGCTGTCAGGTGTGATCTCGAAACCAGCGAATGTGATAGTATCCTGGCCGAATGTGAACTTCCCGGGGCTGATGATTATCCCATTCCTGCCACAGATGTCCAGCCAGTTGCATGCCTGGAAGAAGCTTTCCTCCAGATAGTCGGCCCAGAGGAGTGTGTCGTCGATGCACTTGGTCTTGTTTGGGACATCTGAGACGATCTCGTCGAACCGTCTGGAGTAGCCGTCACCGGAGGCGATGTACCCTTGTGGGGCAATGCGGTAGCGGTATCTTCCCCATGGGGTGATGGAAGTAGTGAGATGTCTGTCTTCCTCTCGCATAGGAACGGTATGATAGCCATTCCACGCATCCGATACAGTTTTTATAGTGCCGTGTGGTACGGCCCGCGCCTAGTGAAATGGTGACTGCGTGTGATGGGTCTCTCGTACGGCGTGTGCGTTCAGTGGCTGCATATCGGCCGTACGCCTTGGTTTGTCATCCTTCTTTGCGCAGACGATCATATGATGGCACCATGTCACAGGTTCACCCACTGGTACTGGTTTGAGTACACCAAGTCTGACGTCTCTGTCAAGTCCTGTCTTCACGTCGTTTTGCCAATGAATGGGTACTGGCACGGGATTGTGTGCTGCTACAGGTTTGGCTTTGGGATCCACCATAAGTTGCAACGGATGCCCCTCCATCATCGGTAGCGGCTGGTGCTCGCACGTGCTGAAGGTGCTTGATCTGTTGTGGTCCAGTAGATATTGCTGGAGTTTCTCGCGGTTCTCTTCCGTTGCTGGGTACGGCAGACACGGTGGTGGGGGTGGAGGCGTCTGGCGAAGAGGGCAGTCGCACTCGGAGGCAAGGCCACTGTCGTTGTCATCAGCGGATGGGATCACATCACTGAGAGCGTGAGTTGTCTGGTTAGTAGTGACCTCACCAATCGTTGGGAATGTGCTGGGGATCATGCCCAGGCTGATGCAGGCTTCTCTACTGATAAAGAGTTTGTCAGAATTGTCAGTGATGTAATTTATTTGACGCGTCTCGATCGTGTTGCCCATTTTGTCGTTACCGGAAAACCGCAGGATGGCTGCACCACGTATGTGGATGCCTTTGTTGTTGGCGGCATGCATCTTCATTGTGACCGGGATGAGATCGCACTCTCTCAGACCAAGTCGACGAATGACCTTCATACTGGCCAGACAGCTCTGGCAGCCAGTGTCAGCCATGGATGGGATGACGGCCGTCCTAGGTGTTGAGGTAAGTTCGAAGCCTTAGGCTCTCGTAGTCTCCGCGGTTGGTTCCTACAGTGAGATTGGCAAATGGTTGTGGTTTGAAAGTACGCTTCATCCAGGTGTCAGATAGTTTATTGTATATGTGATGGACGAGGGTTATACTTCTACCCCCATGTTGGGCAGAGGTAGTGAGCGAACAGAGGTAGTCAAAGACGGCGCCTTCATACTCGTTGGACGGCTTTGCCAATGCATTTGGGCTTTGTTTTGTTCTTGCCCCTGCACATGCTGTCGTAGTGGTGATCTATGTTACAGTGTTTGCATGTGTGACCGTAAGCATGTGCACTCTTTCTGTCAGACTTTGGCGAGAGCACGTACTCCGTGTCCCTTCTTACCACAGTACGAGCACACCTCGGACTTGTCGACCTTCGTGTTGTCTCGCCGATGACGATCTTTCAGAGTGTCGTTGATGCTACGTCTATATGAACTGCTAGCTGCGTCCGCACCATGTATTTGAGAGTCAAGTAGTCGTGAAGCAGAGCGCCTGCCGGATTCCTTAGCCTCGACGAATTGGAAAACTTCTTCCAGAGTCATCTCCTGGTTCTGATCGCCTATGAGTTGAAGTTGGATATCTGAGTCCTCTATACCTCTACTCAGCACGTCACGAAGTACATATTTGGTGTAGTTTACGTCTTCAGCACAATTGGGGCACTCTGTGACGAATATGCAAACCCCAGCTTGACCGCGGAGTCTGGCACCGAATGAGCGGATTGGCTCGTCACGGTCCTGGCGCATGTTGTGCAAAGCGACACGGGCGACCATGGTGCTTCTCTGACAGTGAATGTTTTTATGGCCTTCAACACGTCTTCCTCCTCAGTTTTGTTGGTCAACGTGCCACCAGCGGTATGAGTAAGGTCCTTACGCAACTGTTCATCACAACACTCTAGTAATTGTAACACTTTGTCTTTACCCGACACCTTGGTCGCTGCGACGTAGTCGTTCCATCGAGATGTGAAGTAAGACCAGTCTTCGCTAGTGCCGGCAGAAGATATTGTAGGTCATTTTACATTTTCGACTTTTGCTGTAGCAGTGTTAGTGGCGCCTGTATTATGGATGGAGGCATGGGTTGTAAGGAGTGCTGTAGCCAGAATTGCCTCAACGTCGGGTGTCGCGTATTCACAGTCATCGATGGGGCAGTTGACAATCGGCATCCTGAAATATGTGGAATCGGCGTGGAAGTCGTGTAATTGGCGAACAGTCTCAGAGTATTCAATAGTTAATGAGTCCTGTCATAGATAGGAACACGTCCGTTTGATGATTCTTCATTCAGATCACAATGTCGGGGCTCAATCTGAAACAATTAACATAGAGTTACGCACTGGTATTAACTGATTATTGTCTACAAACAACACCCAAATTCATTATTATGTAATGACGTCAGTTCATGAATATTCAACATATCTGGCTTTAAGCACATTTCCATGTTCTTTATAGCAATGTTTATTGTTACATCTCTGTAGTCTTTACTGACAGAGCTTGCAGGTGAAGACGTCCTATATATATCCATATACATACTGTCATCAATTAGATGAACCATGCGTAGGACTAATGCATGAGAAACAGGTATGTATTCGAAATACAAGCCAGAGAAACAATATTATGTAACACTAGTTAATACAAATGTATATATTATGTATCATAGTGACAGTGTTCAAGACCAAATCTATGACGCAATAGGCTAACAGCCAAATTCAATTTAGCATGAAATATCCTGGAGTTGATGTTTACGATATCGGAAGCTGACATCCAAATGTGTTAATTAGCCGACAAATGCATGTTTATGACCAGTGATATGTTGTGACTGTATTCATACATTATCGATTGACATATCTCAACTGTTTTTATGAAATGGATGTTAGGAAATACCATCTGGGTGATGTTTCCTATTCATTGTAAGAACGTTACACTTATCTGGATGAAATATCATTTTTCATTTTTGTTCCCACTCGGCAAGTTTATCTAAATCTTATAGTAAATGTTTAGCATCTGCATCGCATGAAATGGTTAAGTACAATATGGTGTAAAACAAGCGCACCTTAGATCTCAGTCATTGGATCATATCATTGATGTAGAATATAAATAAGCTAGGTGCGAGTACAGCACCCTGATGGACGCCGTATAGTCAACATCTACAAATTCAGATATTTCATGGACAATGAGATTAATTGTGACTGACTAAAATATGTCGAATGTCTTTGAGACGTCCATAATTAATACATCTGTTTATCATTATCCATATATGCGGTGACGTCATCTATGTATTCTATAAGTTGTGTTTCACATGATATTCCGCG
Organism: Conchocele bisecta; assembly: GCA_029237695.1. Classification (NCBI taxonomy): domain Eukaryota; kingdom Metazoa; phylum Mollusca; class Bivalvia; order Lucinida; family Thyasiridae; genus Conchocele; species Conchocele bisecta. The sequence goes on along the minus strand of CM055273.1, from coordinate 54,829,879 downwards.
ACGGAATCCACGTTGGAATGGATAAAGTACGTATAGTGCATGTATCCGCATGGTTCGTGATGTGACTATAGTAACAATGTGTTCCATTAGCTTACAATATATGCATTTCAGTGTGACACTGGTCTGTAGTTTTCTGCCCTGTATTTCTGACGTTTCTTGTAAATTGGAGTAACATGAGCACTTCGCCAATCCCTAAGAACAATCCCACTTGCAAGCGATTTACGGATGATTAGAGTAAGAACTTATAATTACATGTTCGAAATTCTTTCAATACGCGTGGATTGATATTGTCTGGTTTTATGAGGGTTTACATTCTTCGGAAGTTTTTTAACTCCATTACAAGTGACATTCAGGTCACTAATCGTTGGAAATATACCCTTCATATTGCACGTGGAATTAAAATTTCCAATGTCACTCTTTTCAGAAAATGCTAACTGGAATTGCTTTTTTAAGATTGTTGGTTTATTGTGTAATATATTTCGTTGCTCCTAAGTGGGGAGACTCCACTACGGTCTGACATTTTATGCTTCACATAGGTCCAAAAACGTTTCATACCGGTTTATTGATTCTCGTCGGGTTTGGAAGTGAAAATACATTTGATGTATGTCCAGTAGGTTCTCCGAAGTTGTCGCTGTCCCCGCGCCTTTTTAGCTCCTTGAATATAGCTTTATGCAATTAATGGATCTGCAGACTTTCATTTATTTTTGTAAAGTTTGTCACGCTAATATAATTAGTCATTTTTAATTCATGTTATCCATGCATGTTACTCCATCCTTTGGCTTTGTAACTGTGTAAGTGTTGTGATTTAAGATGCTGTTTTCCAAGTTACCTGTAAATGTATCCCACATGTCTTCAAGATCACTTCCAGACTGCTTTATTCGGCGTACTTCATCACAAGTAGATCTAGATCTAACATCTTCGTTCATAGTTTCCCAGCGAGCTTTCCAATGCAATGGGATATTGAGTGGTTTCTGCTTTAATATGTATAACTGTATTTATGTCAAGTTATGTCAATTTTATGCAAAGACAATGTCATGGTCAGAAACACCCGGAATAATATACACTCGTGGAAATCTAATAGGATAGTTTGTCAGTATCCTAGCTGGTATAATGTGTTTGCTTCACGTGTTGGTTCTTCAACAAGTTGAACTAGTCCATTTTCATCCGGGATATAAGTGAATTTGTAATGGGTATTCATATATGTATTGTTGGGTTTCAAAGCCTTTGTTTTCCAGATCCAACCAGGAGATTTAAATCCCCCCCCCCCCCCCCCCCAGCAATACTAAATTAGTTATTTAGTTGACATGCCATGTTTAAACTTTTTTCCAGTTATAAGATTGCACAATCTGTCTGCAGGTCAGGTACAGATTTGATTTGGTAAGTAACAAGTTGGGGAGAATTTTGCTGGGACTCGATCATCAACCCATGTTTCAGTAGCTATCACTATATCGGGCGTTGTGTTTTCAGAGGTGTAGTAGTGGTTCTAACAGGCTGTTTATCCAGTTTCACTTGAGGAACATATTGGGGAGTTTCTAACACCACTTTTCAGCATATTTGTAGCATTTTAAAGAAAACACTGAACCTGTTGGTCACGTGGTGTAAACAAAGTTTTCTTGGCCACAACATGTAAACAATATTGTTAAGTAGGTGAACCAGTACAGACCAGCTGCAGGTCATGTACAAGTAGGTACCACTCCATCCATACATATAGTGAAAGTATGAGAGCCTGGTCTTAATGGATGGGAGTTAGTTAAATTATATAGTTAAACCATTTGGTGTGTTGTAACACTTTTGCACGGATAAATTTGTCAGCAAAATAATCCATCTCAACACCGGTAACACCGACGCACAGTAATCGTGACGTCATCAAAATATTGCAGTACACACGTTCTGAAGAAACCCAGAATATTTGTTCCAAAATACACGATTTATGATGATTTTTTGTGGCGGATAAAGAGCCCTACTGACTATACTGCTATGGATATGGACAGTGACCTTGATGGGCAACTGTTACAACAGTTTAGCTCGCTTGGAACGACTGACAAAGAAGTGCTCATTGCTGAATTTCAAAAGTTGTTAGGAAATCAGCTGAATCCTGCAGGATGTGCATTTTTTCTTGACATGAATAATTGGTAATTGTCACGGATGATGCTAATTGACAGCCTCTCAGGATAAACCGACAAATGGTCTCATTGGCGTTAAGTCTCGTTATAAATTCATTAAACGGGGGAAAACCGAATTGCTGTCATTTCGGTAGACGTAGCAAAGTGAAAGTAAATAATAAATTATAAAAGTCAGATAATGAAAAATAGAAGTTAAACATGATATAGAGACATGGCATGTTAGTCTATCATTTCGATAGCTGCACATTTACTGCTTTATAGGCGGCAGGTTGCATTATATCACTACACCACCCTAGTAGTATATAAGAGTCGAAATGATACCACCCCCCAATTGTGGATGCAAATTTCACACACATCCTCTTTTGAGCCAACATACACGTGGAAAAGCAGGTGAATTTTTATGTCCAAAATATGAGAAAATATGACATACGAGAATGGAAAGGTCGAGACATCCACTATTGGGACGAAGACATCCATAATTGGGACGAGAGTTATCCACAATTGGGACGAGAGTATCCACAATTGGGGGGTGGTACAAAAGACGACGTTTTCGCCCAATTGGGGGGGTTGGTAGTACAAAAGACGATGTTTGCGCCCGATTGTGGATACTCTCGTCCCAATTGTGGATAACTCTCGTCCCGTAATTATGGATTCTAGACGTCCCAATAGTGGATACATTGCAAAAATCGGCAAAAACATCCACAATTGTGACAAAAACATCCACAATTGTACTACCAAAAAAAAAATAAAAAAAATCACCAAAATATGACAATGACAATATCCACAATTGGGACGAAGACATCCACAATTGGGACGAGAGTATCCACAATTGGGCGCAAACGTCGTCTTTTGTACTAGACGTCCCAATAGTTTTCTGTTTTTCGGTGTGGTCTAGATTTTGTTTTGCTCTTGGGAGACGATTTTTCTTCGACTTTCCCAAAAGTCCAAATGTGGACAATTGGGTGGTATCATTTTTCTACCTCCTTTGGAGAGAGGTTTTCGATCTTTTCCAAAATATTTTTGCGCCCAATTAGACACAAAACACTATTGGGAAAATGGAGTGCGAAAAGTGTGGTAGAGTCTTTGCCAAAAAGTACAACTTGGCGCGACACGTGAAACAAAAAAATGGGTGTAGTCCGCCGCGCTTCTTGTGCGATGGTTGCGGAAAGACTTTTTCCCATGCACGGTCTCTAGCTAGGCACGGCCACACCTCGTGTCCGGATGGCCCACCAAGCGAAAACGCGCGGCTACAACTTCGGATTGCAGATCTAGAGCAAGCGCTGGCCGTAGAAACACGAAAACGAGAAATCGCCGAGTCCTGTGTTCGCGCTCTGCGAGAAAAGGTCTTGTAGATGCGAGCCTCTTTTTCCAACCCGTCTTTCCCAAATGTGTCCAAATACACAAATGGGTGGTATCATTTCTGTTTGCCTCTTGGGAGGCGAATTTTTTCTACACTTTTCCCAAATGTGTCCAAATACACAAATGGGTGGTATCATTTCTGTTTGCCTCTTGGGAGAGGTTTTCTGGTGTTTTGTTTGCCGTTGGGGGTCGAGATGGGGGCAAACTGGCTAGTGCAAAAATGTACAAAAATGTGCAGAATCTCCCTACAGATCGAGATCTGCCCAATCGATCTCGTCATCGACGTTCTCGTGTCTCGCTCCCTCGTGAGGTTTTCCATCCCGCAGTCTAGCTACCTCCTCCTCCAACTCTACCACCCTCCTCTCCAGTACCAGGACCCTCTTCCTGGTCGCAACCTTCTTCTTGCTACCCTCCGTGGTTCTATCTTCTGCCCCCTCGGGACACCTGTTCGAGCGATGTTGCCAGAGAGTCTTGTAGGTGGCAAACTTCCCTCCACATCCGGGACACTCTCTCGTGGGAGGTCTGCACGGGTTCTTGCGACCCATGTGTCTTCGAAGATTTGCGGGCTTGTCGAAACCCTTGCCGCATGTTTCGCATTCCTTGTATGGCATTGTGTCTGTCTATTCCAATGGGAAACATATCTTCAATTGGGCGTTCGATTGTGGATGTGCCGAGGCGAAACGAGACGAGGTGGCGAGTTGGGTGGGGGAATCCTCCAAAAATTGTGGCTCGTGCAGAATGTACTAGAACCCCCATCCACTATCGGGCGAAAACATCGTCTTTTGTACTACCAATCCCAAGTGTGTATATCGTGACCAATTGTGGATACTCTGTCCCAATTGTGGATGTCTTCGTCCCAATTGTGGATATTCTCATTGTATTTTGTCATATTTTGGTGATTTTTTTTTCAATTTTGGTAGTACAATTGTGGATGTTTTCGTCACAATTGTGGATGTTTTGCAATTTTGCAATGTATCCACTATTGGGACGTCTAGTACAAAAGACGACGTTTGCGCCCAATTGTGGATACTCTCGTCCCAATTGTGGATGTCTTCGTCCCAATTGTGGATATTGTCATTGTCATATTTTGGTGATTCTTTTATTTTATTTTGGTAGTACAATTGTGGATGTTTTTGTCACAATTGTGGATGTTTTTGCCGATTTTTGCAATGTATCCACAATTGGGACGTCAGAATCCAAATTGGGACGAGAGTTATCCCACAATTGGGACGAGAGTATCCACAATCGGGCGCAAACATCGTCTTTTGTACTACCAACCCCCCCAATTGGGCGAAAACGTCGTCTTTTGTACCACCCCCAATTGTGGATACTCTCGTCCCAATTGTGGATAACTCTCGTCCCAATTATGGATGTCTTCGTCCCAATAGTGGATGTCTCGACCTTTCCATTCTCGTATGTCATATTTTCTCATATTTTGGACATAAAAATTCACCTGCTTTTCCACGTGTATGTTGGCTCAAAAGAGGATGTGTGTGAAATTTGCATCCACAATTGGGGGGTGGTATCATTTCGACTCTTATATACTACTACCCTACACAGTAAAAATGTATCCGTATCCATAGCATTCACACTTTGCCCCATATACGGGTGACACGAAATACCCAAATATACCTAAATATAGTATATAATGGCATCCAATGTGGTTGTTTTATGCAAATAACATAAACTAAATACATGCTACTCGTATTTATTATATGATATAGTCATATACACTGTATGTATATACATTAGAATATGCTATTTGTGTAAAAAACAACACCTGAGATGGCCAATGTGAAACTGTGCCAAGGGAGATTACATATATTACTGTTATTTGAAAGAAGTGAAATCGGGGCCATGTCAACTCGGGGCCCATGTATAAAACATTTTATACGCCCGTTTCCGTATTATGGTATGGAGTTGTCGTCTGTCTGTCTGTCTTGACTACGGCAATGCGTTTCTAGCCTATAACGCGACTATTAACCCATTGTAATATTAACAGATCGCTGTAACATGTCTCGACATGTTAATTTAACAGAGGCATATCGGAAATACAGTATCGATCTTAACACTCGCTCATTAAAGCTCATTAAAGCCCGGATCGGTTTTTCTCTTCCTCCCTGGCACAACCCTTTAACATGGGGGAGATGGTACCTATAGTGACACCCTGTTCTACTACTGGCAATGCGTTTCTAGCCTATAACGCGACTATTAACCCATTGTAATATTAACAGATCGCTGTAACATGTCTCGACATGTTAATTTAACAGAGGCATATCGGAAATACGGTATCGATCTTAACACTCGCTCATTAAAGCTCATTAAAGCCCGGATCGGTTTTTCTCCTCCTCCCTGGCACAACCCTTTAACATGGGGGAGATAACCTATATGGACTCCCTGTCTACCTATAGAAAAGTTACATCACAAAATCAGTATTATGTAATCATATTGCTAATTTTAATATAAAATCAAATAATGTAAGAAAATACCCAATTTTTTCAATTATTAATTATACATATACAACTGTATAATAGATATAATAAGTAAACATTTAATTTCATACATTAATTAGCAAATTATAGGCGATATAAAACTCCATTTCGCCCGACAATCTCCATTTTGCCCGACATATTCTGAGAACCGTCATTAGGCCTAATAATTTTGATATAAAATCAAATTATGTAAGAAAATACCCATTTCTTATATTATACATTATATATACTATATATTATAGGCGATATAAAACTCCATTTCGCCCGACAATCTCCATTTCGCCATTTCGTACATCAGTCATACCCGATTTTACTTGCGTCATATAACAGTAATCTCCCTTTGCCTTGGCCACTTTTCAAATAGGCCATTTTTTGGTATTTTTCACTAATAACATCTTCACAATACAGATATACGGCTATATCCTGGAATAAATACAACTAGCATGTATTAGTTTATGTTATTTCCATAAAACAACCACATTGGATGCTATTTTTACTATATTTGGGCAATATTTGGGTATTTCGTGTCACCGCCATATATATACTGCCCATTATTGGCACTAAAATATAGAAAAAAACCTGCAGGGTGTTGACGTTCATACTTCGTTAGTTGTTATTGAGAGACAATTCTGCAATACGACACAAACATATCAGAGCTCCAGATAAGGTGGTAAGGTATGTTCGCCCGAGGCGATAGCCTCGGGCGAATGTGTAGAATCACAATAACGTATTTGTCATACCGCAGATCCGTTATTTGGCCGTATAAACATCTCTTCTTTTGATCTTTGCGTTTTTTTTTCAGGAAGAAAAATAATCCGAGATTCGATTTTCTACCTAACGTCAGTAAATGAAAACAAACTAAATATGGAGTAAGAAATCCATCGAAAACGACTTTATGACAGTTTCTTTATATCGTGTAATTTAATTTATATTCCTCTGCTCTATCGATCTGCTCTCCCTTTGGCGCCTCTAGAAGAATGCGACTGGTTCCCAAATATTCGCTGTCATTGCTACGCCTCGTTTCGTGCATTGAACCCATAGTTTATGACCTAAATATAGCCGTGTCACGAAGCCTAGTGTGTTGAGATTTGAAAACACTAAACGGAACAGTTTGTGGCATTTTTTGCTCATATTTTGATGTCAAAGAATATTTATGGAAAAATAAACAATAAAGACTGGTTTTGAGTGTACAATTTGTTACTTTTATTGATCAATTCGGGGTTTTATTGTGTTTAGTGAGGAATACAATTCGCAATCGGTAGACGCTTGCAAAATGTGTCTTCATTTGACGCGAGGTGCCGGAGCCAGAGGGGAATCGCATATGTCCTGTATGTCCGACGGCCTTGGCAGGTCATATAATATATATGACCAGGCAAGCTAGCCAATCAAAAGCCGAGAAACTTATCTGCGGTATGACAATACTATTTATTCTCTGTATTTATTTTTTGATGTGCAATGATCATACTTTATAATCTGTTGAAAATATTATTTTTTCAAGTGACGCATTTAATTAGTATAAATAATTAAAAAAATACCATGCCTCATTTGCATATGAAAATAGCCTGATACCACCGCACGTCACTATCAGTAAAATAAATATTGCTAAATGATTATATCTGTATAGCGGGCACTCATAATGTTTAGAACTTGTGGAATAGTGACACACGTATACACTTATTTAATTTTTATAACAAACATTTTGTGCCTTCTGAGTGGGCATGTACCTTTAAAATCAGAGCCAATGCGTACGAAAAAGCATTTGAAATGACCGGTACGTAATATATTTTTATTCTGTAACGTACTGCTAAAAGTATTTTCAGTCTAGCGTACTGACATTTCCTAGGAGATGGATGATCAGAAATAAATATCGTTTGTTCTGGACCGAAAATAATCACACTGATATGCGCCAAAACGTCCACCAGTCGAAACGCACGGAACGTGCACGGTCTGAAATGTTTGCATGCATAAATCACCATCAGTGATTGCCGCTGATTTATATATATTACAAGTACATATTTTAACCGTTTTACCTACTCTACCATAATGACCAAAAGTGGACCAAAACATCTTTGTCCGAAATGTCCATAAACTGACACATTACAATCAAGTCTGGTAGACATTGAGAGTAACGTCCCTTCGTTATGTTGTTATGTTTACATTTGTAAATTGTATATTTTATCATTTTTCCTCTTGCTCAATAACGTTTGCCTCTATTAAACGCCCACCCAGGACTTCGGAGCCAGTGGTGACTCGGGCAGAGAATCATGGTATATGTTGTGATATAACATATATGTGGCTGTAATTGGAGAAATGGGACTTGTGGGGTTTCTACCCAGTGTAGGTTCTGATCAGATATCATACTCGTGTAGCCTGATAATGATCCACATTGTATATTGCTTGTTATCAGCATGACATATGTTTCCTTAAATGAATGGCGAAAATGGAAGATCATGATCACTAACCCAGTGCCGTTGGTTAATTTAGCGCGATTGATACAATGCTATCAAATACATGTATTGATAAGATTGTGAAAAAGCCAAACAAATTTAGAAACGCGCATAGAAACTTGGCTAGATACATGTACTAAGATAACTTGCCAAAAAAATGGATCCATAAATGCGACAAAATATGTTTAGGTACAATCGCCATTTAGTATTTTATGATTGCACTTTTATGCCCCACCACGATAGTGGAGGGGGGCATTTAGTGTTATCCTTGTCCGCCCTGTCCGTCCATCCGTCACCAACCTTGTAAGTCATAATACTTTTAAACCGTACTAGCTAGAACCCTGAAACTTGGTATGTAGCTTCCTTAGGTGACAACAAATTAATGTTTAGATTCTCATCCAAATTTTGGGGGAAAATGGGGCGGGTGGGACACTTTTATTTTTTATTTTCAGGCAATACTAAAACGAGGTGTTGAACGGCAAGGCGCAGTTGCGTGCAATAGTGTTTTGTAATAACATGTTCATATTAAAGTACTGCTAATCTGGAGAGGGCGGGTTCCGGGGTTGCTGTATTGCGCTACGTAAAGCACTCAGATAAAAAGCTGTGGGAGCTGTATAATACGCGGGCCGCATCATTCTCGTAAATTTTACCAAATGTTTTTTAATTTAATTTAATTGGGCGGGACGTTTTATTAGGGGCGGGCGGGGATGAGAATCTAAACATTAATTTTTTGTATCCTTATGATGAGTAGATAAAGTTTATTTTGATTCAACCCCGGGGTCATGGATTATCTCCCCCTTTTCGACTTATAATTTGGCAATTTTGCATTGTAACTCGTAAAACTTGTAAACCCTAATAGCTACAGACCTGAAACTTGGTATGTAGCTTCTTTATGATGAGTAGATGTGGAAAGGAAATTTTGATTTTTGATTCGACCTCCAGGTCATGGATTATCTCCACTTTTGGACTGGGAATTTTGTCTTGTTTATTATCAAAGCGATATGTGGGGCTTCCATGTTCTATGAACACATTTTCTAGTGTTACAAGTTTGTTTGTGTTCATCTGCCACACCATACTTTTCTGTCATATACATTCTCAAGCATGTATATCTGTGCCATTAAATATGTTTTATTGTTGTGTCACAGGGTGAGATGAATGTGCATGCAACCTAGGGCTCGAACCAGAGACCTATGTTTTGCCATACCATCGCTCTACAAAAGGTCTAACCAGGCACTGTTACACACTTCCTCCCCATTACGAGTTACATACCGTGACATGCTCCCCGCCAAATTGTAATTATTCCTTCCGAATTCCATTGTTACATGTAATTCGTCTCTGAATTCATTATCATTTATCTGACTGTGCTAGCCAAGCCCGTTTCACTAAACTTTGTATGATTAAAATGTTTGTAAATGCAAAATTACGATATTCTGTAAATTTCACATTAACAATGTTTTCTTGTAAACAATTATTGGATTTACATTTATTGAGTACAATAAGTGTAAATCCATAAATTGAAATTTCCAGACGATCCTACATTTGCACTTACAAACATTCTAGTCGTACGAAGTTTAGCGCCATTTGGTTTCAGGAATCTTCAAGCAGCAATATGCTCCTACTATGACTTTGATCAGCCAAGTGCGAAGCTTCCTCAGCTGACGTTCATCAGTGACGTAACCATTGGCGACGGGGAGGCGGTGCCACCAGATACCTCATTCACCAAGACGTGGCGGATACAAAACACCGGTACATGTAATCACATGATCATGGGACACATACTTACTTGGGATGTCTGTGTGTTCAGACCTTCATCTGTGTATGATATCCTATGGAAAAGTTTGGTGCGTCAAATCCAAAAAATATGTATTTGACATGTGACACGCTGGTAAATAAGTCACTGATTTTATCTTGTCTTCAATAAAAACATCGTTTGACAGCACTTGAGAATCATTTCCATTGAAAATGAAGCTAAAAGTGCTGTGAAATTAATTATACTACCCCCCCCCCCCCCCCCCCCCCCCATCCCCCCCCAAAAAAAAAAAAACATTCCGGGCACTTATAGTTGCCACCCTGTTTGTCCGAGCGAGATTTGTTTTAAGTTTTCCGCTACTCGCTATCAAGGATTGGCTTGAAACTCCATGTACATGTACTTATTTGTCATCGTCCATATTTTCATTCTATAGCTCACTCACCGGATTTGGCCCTCATGTACATTTTTGGCTTTCTTGTATGTGAGAGTTGAGTCTGGCTATGCCCCATATATAAAAGTAAGATTAGCGCTAATCCTATTACTTTTAGGGGATGGGATAAATGATGCTGGTGTGGCGAGGGCCTGGCACCAGATCAGGTTGTTCTAATTTCAGGACTGAATATATATTTTGATTGTAAATATTGAGTTCTGAAGTTGGGATTTACCCCCCTTGGACAGGTGGATATGGGACTCGACCCCGTTGACCCGTCTGCGTGTAGACTCCCTGAGGCTTGTACCTCTATGTCAGAAAAGCGGACGTTAAACCCTATTCACTCACTCACTATAGCTCACTCATGTGGCCCCTGTGCTCAAGGTCAAGGTTAAATGTGGCCGTGACTGGAGAAATGGGGCTTATGGCCTTTGCGACCAGTGTAGCTCCAGATCAACCTGTGCATCCACACAGTCTGATCTGGACCTGCACTATTCGTCATTCCATCAATGAAACCACCGTGATGTTTGTAATAATAAATGTAGATCGTTATCACGCTACAGTAGTGTGCTATTTTATCAGGAGCTACACTGGTAAGAAATCCTATAAGCCCCATTTATCCAGTCACAGTCACAAATGAGACGTGCTACATGTATGTGATTTTGTACCTTCGGATATCTGTGTACAACGTACATTGTAATTTCATGAAATAGGTTTACAAAATTTACAATATTTTCCGTAAATAGCATCAAAAGTTGAGCAAATGTTTCAGAGTGCGCTGAATTATATCCCGCATGTACTCTGAATATTTTGTCAACTTTTGACTTTATTGTAAACATATTTAATGAAATTATGCAGATGTCCGAAGTATATGACCTGAATGTACTATTTGATCAGGAGCTAGACTGGTCACAAATCCCATAAGCCCTATTTCTCCAGTCACCTCCCATAAGCCCTATTTCTCCAGTCACAGCCACATTTAACCCCAATCAATCTCACCTCCACACATATCTGAGACCCAGTGCCTTTAATTCCTTTCCCTCCGCAGGTTATTCCAATTTCTGGTCTAAATATATATTCTTTCTGTAAATATTCAGACCTCCCATCACAATAGGCAACATATGGGATTCGACTCGGTTAACCTGGCATAAAATATCCGTAGCTGTTGACAGGTCGTTTAAGGCGATCCCCACTTTCGCAATTGGAGATAAACAATTGGCGATAAAAAATTACAATTTTCGAAAATAATCCAAAAATAAAATTGTTTTATTTTTTTTGAAGTGGCGATTTTTTTATTTTCCCTAACGGAATCCCTGAAACACCATTTAATCAATTCCTTTCCGGTTTCCCTGCGTAGGCGACGAGCCGTGGCCCCCTGGGTGCCACCTGAAGTTCTGTGCGGGGGAGAACCTGAGTTTACAGGAGCGTGCGCTTGTCGAGGCGTTACAGCCTGGCGCATTGGCCGACCTCAGTGTCCAGATGCACTCGAGTCGCATGCCGGGCGTCTACCAGAGCCAGTGGCGCATGTCTACTGCCACTGGCCTATACTTTGGAGGTATGTTGTGTGGAGGGGGCATGCCTCGACAAATTCTTAATTTTCCACTTGTTGAGTCGAAATTGGATTTCACGTCCTAGGTTCCTATATATGTGTTAATGTTTATGTGGCACCGTCTCTTCAAATGATTACTCGTCCAGGTGAAAAATTCACTCGCCAATGCAAGCAGATCAGTGCATTTGTGTATTTTTCGAGGTGGTGGGGTGGGGGGGGTGGGTAATTAATAGTTCTTCCTAGACACACACTGTGGCAATTTGTCATGCAGCCTTTTCAACATTTGTTGATGTGTGTACATATAATGACATAAAGCAGAGCTCCAGAAAAGGTGTGTATTTGTTTAAATACCCAATTAAAATTGCCAAAAACCCAATTGAAATCGGAAGTAGTGAGTATCAATAAGCAATGAAATATTTGTGGTATCTTTATCAAGCTACAGAAAACAATAAACAGACCACAAATATAGCATATTTTTCCATGAAAACACATCTTGGTATTTCATAAGAATTGTCTTCATGAAATGCCAAGACATGTTTTCATTTAGAAGCAAACTATTCAATAATTGCGGTCTGCTGATGTGTAAGCAGTATTGTGATTTTATTTTACCCAATTACAATTTTGAAATACCCATTTGCTTCAGAAGTGTCAATACTCAATTACTAATTCCTTAACTGGAGCCCTGCATAGAGCGTAACTTGATCTAGGGCTGTGTTGGTGACAATGTTGTATTGTCCCTTTTCTCAGTATTCAGGTATGATAAGCTGTCAATGCTATGGGTAGCTTCATAGTCTAGTGGTTGAGCATTGGACTTCAATTGGACTTTCATCCCCACCATAGGCATGAATTAATACTTAATAATCCCAGAGCTCCAGTTAAGGTGCGTAATTTGGAGGTAAATTTCTTATTTCTCCATCAAAAATGTCAAATTGGGAGTGCTTTAGAATCGTCTCAATGTGGAAATTCAATTCTGCATTTGCTATGAAAATTTTCTCAACTTTCGACATCATTTACGGAAACTATAGTAATTATTTTTTCACAAAATATCGCACATGTTCTTGGATACAAAATCACATGACATGTCTCATATGTCCTAAGCTGTTGTTAACCTGTTCTCAGTTTATGGCCTGTAATATTGATTTTATTTCTTTCTTAATTGTCTTTCAGAGCCTATATGGGTGATAATAACTGTCGCCGATGGCGGGATTCTCGGCGTAACACAACAGCTATCTAAGATTGGCAATGACTTTGTACATAGCAATCCACCACACAATATACAAAATCCGTTTGGATCACCGGTGAAATCTGGACAGAACAGTAGCGGTAGTTCTAATTATGTTTCTCCAAACTCGTCACTGGTGGCGCAGCAGGGAAGCCCGTACACAACCCAGCTGAGCCCGAGTCCCACTCGGACACCCAGAACCACAGAGTCTGGCAGTGAGCCCGCCCGATCGTTATTTCCTGTAAGTAGTTAAAAATGTATGGGGTGTTTTCTGTGACTCGACACTATTAAAGTCTTAATGGATATAGATGGGAGGTTTGGAGGGTATGCATATTTAAACGAGGATCTTCCCTTCACGATTCATGTGACTGGAGAAATGGGGCTTATGGGTTTTGCGACCAGTGTAGATTCAGATCAGGATCTGCACTGTTTGTCATTCCATCACTGAAACACCCGTCAAACAATATAGAGTGTACTATTTGATCAGGAGCTACACTGGCCACAAATCCCATAAGCACCATTTCTCCAGTCTCAGCCACATATAATGGTGAATATCACTGGGATTAAGACCTTGTGCCAAGTACAGTAAGGGTGCCTGGTACCAGATCATGATGGTACCATTCAGTGCTGATTTTGTTTGTATACGACTCCCTCCATATAGGCAGATTCCCATCTGTATGATATATACATACTTGTGACTGTGACTGGAGGAATGGGGTTTGCAACCAGTGTAGATCCAGATCAGCCTGTGCATCCGCAGGTAAATGAAATGAAATAGAATTTTTGATACCTGTCAATGGGTATCTGGGGCCCGTTTCACTAAACTTCGTACGACTGAAATGTTCGTAAATTCACATTTAGGATCGTCTGGAAATTTCAGTCTGGAAATTTCAGTTGTTGGATTTAAATTTATTGAGCATAGGCTGCATATGCAGCCTATGCTCAATAAATGTAAATCCAATAATTGTTTACAAGAAAACATTGTTAATGTGACATTTACAGACTACCGGTATCATAATTTTGCACTTACAGACTATCATAATTTTGCACTTACAAACATTTTAGTCGTAAGAAGTTTAGTGAAACGGCCCCCTGGTGTGAAGTGATTTAAACAGATATTAAACTCCATTCAATCAATGATCTCGGGGGAGGAGGTGAGGGTATGTGTATTGTGTCGACCAATCCATCCGTAACTCAACTGTGACTGTAAATTTTACTAGGATTCATACAAGACAAATGATTCTTTGTCTATGGGGTGCGTGGCACCAGATCTGAGACTGGTGTGGCGAGGACTTGTCATCAGATCAGGATAATGGATTATTCTGATTTCAGGGCTGAATATATAGTTTTTTTAGCTCGACTAGAGCTTATGTAGTCACCCCGGCGTCGCCGTCACGCCTTGGTTAAGGTTTTTAGTCAAGCTTGTATATGGAATACTCCTGGCCCACCATACTTGGATAACTTCATCTCCTAGTGATGTACATCAACAACCCCTGACCTATATTTGACCTTGACCTACATTTAACCTTGAATTACTTAGTTAATTCCCCTTGGTTACGGTTTTTAGTCAACCTTGGTTAAGGTTTTTAGTCAAGCTTGTAGATGGAATACGATCGTGCATACAGACAACATACTTGGACAACCTTTTCTCATAGGGATGTACATCAATAACCCCTGACCTATATTTGACCTTGACCTACATTTAACCTTGAATTACTTAGTTAATTCCCCTTGGTTAAGGTTTTTAGTCGACCTTGGTTAAGGTTTTTAGTCATGGTTAGGGTTTTTAGTCAACCTTGGTTAAGGTTTTTAGTCAAGCTCGTAGATGGAATACTATTGTGCATACAGACACCATACTTGGATAATTTTTTCTCATATGGATGTACATCAATAACCCCTGACCTATATTTTACCTTGACCTACATGTAACCTTGAATTACTTAGTTATTTCCCCTTGGTTCAGGTTTGTACTCAAACTTGGTTACGGTTTATAGTCAAGCTTGTATATGGAATACTCCTGTGCCTACAGCAACCATAATTGGACAACTTCATCTCCTAGTGATGTACATCAATAATCCCTGACCTATATTTGACCTTGACCTACTTTTACCATTGGGTTACTTAGTTATTTCCCCTTGGTTAAGGTTTTTATACTTGGAAAACTTCATCTCCTAGTGATGCACATCAATAACCCCTCACCTATATCTGACATTGACCTACATTTAACCTTGAATTACTTAGTTAATTTCCCTTGGTTAAGGTTTTTAGTCAACCTTGGTTAAGGTTTTTATGCGGGCCGCGGCCACCTTCTTTGTCAAGCTATGTGTACATCGACAACCCTCGTAGTCGAGCTATGCTGTTCTCCTATAGCTCTTGTTATTGTAAATATTCAGGTCTGATTTTGGATTTTCCCCCCATTTGTACATGTACATGTACAGGTAATATATGGGATTTAGTACTAAACCCATTGACCGCCTTAAATGACCTTGCTGTTAAACCCCAACAAACACACAGTATTCCCCCCATTTTGGTGAATTCCTGTATATGACAGAATTATGACCATGCTGTTGAACGTATGTAAAACCCCAATCAATCCATAAATCATTTCTTTCCAGAATAAGGGATGGGTCGTGGCCTATGGGTTGGAACACCTGACTTCCAATCCGGAGGTTGTGGGTTCAAACCTCGCCTTGGGCTTCAAAAATACTTCCATAGTATTTCCATCCCACTGGTCTGTTGGATGAGACTTTAAACTGTGGTCCCGTCTCTATATTAGCTACCTTAGTTCTTGCTGTGACGTTAAACCCATTCACTTTTCCTTCCAGAATGTCTTCAACGGTACAATAGGAGAACACTGTGATAACAACACAGACTCACCAGAAGAGATGTCCTAGCGACGGCTTCACCGGTAACGGCCTTAAATGACCTTCGCTGTTGATAGGCCGTTAAACAAAAAAAATCAATCAATCTTCACCTGTAAACCTTGTACAGATAGACAAGTCTTATAAATAGATTAATAAACTTGGAAAATCAATTCGCTGACACCTGCTTCAGGGCATCTGAGTTTGTCAGTTTGAACTTACATTGCTTGGTTTAACTTTCCATGCTACCGGTAAAAGTAACATCCAACAAATTACTATTATGTTTTTTATTTCTCTCTGTAAATATGTCTTGAAATTTCATTAGAATTGCATCCTCCGGACTCGATTCTCATGAAATTCCAAGACATATTCCTGATATTTATAGGGAGAAATAAAAGAAAATTGTCATCTATATTTGAATTATTTATAACCCGCAAATTTCCCCATCATGCAAGGAGTTGAGCATCGTGACATCAAACAGACAAACTCTGTCTATTATAAACTAAGCAACGTGGAGTCAAACCAGCAAATTGTGCCAATTCAGGCATCAAGGATGGACCCGACGTAGTTCTGAGGGCAGTTACTCGAGATTTGCCAGGTTTGGTAACCAGGGATTCCGCTGGGGAAAATAAAAAAATCGCCACTTCAAAAAAAATAAAACAATTGGCGATAAAAAATGACAATTTTCGCGAAAAAAAGAAAAGATTTT
Organism: Conchocele bisecta; assembly: GCA_029237695.1. Classification (NCBI taxonomy): domain Eukaryota; kingdom Metazoa; phylum Mollusca; class Bivalvia; order Lucinida; family Thyasiridae; genus Conchocele; species Conchocele bisecta. The sequence continues at coordinate 54,812,937 of CM055273.1, read as the reverse complement.
TTCCCTTAAAATTGTAATTTTTTATCGCCAATTGTTTATTTTTGTCGCCAATTGCGAAAGTGGCGATCGCCAGCGGAATCCCTGGGTAACCTATTTATAGACTGTTCTATAATCTGTGTACCGGGCCCTCCGGAGAAAGTTCCAGTTTGATTGATGAAGGATCCATGGACAGGCATCAACGACAAGGAGGTTATGGTGTTACATGTAGCTTCCTGCCACAGGTTGAAGTAACGGACCGAGGTCTATAAATACATTATATATGCCTAAAAGAATCAATAAATGAAGAAGAAAAATAAGCTAAAATGTTTTTATTTTTTACTACTTCCATATACAATATATGGAGTAAAAAAAATAATTTTAGCTTATTTTTTTTCTTCATTTATTGATGCTTTTAGGCATATTTAATGTATGTACAGTGCAACCACTCTACAACAGCCACCCATGGGAAGAGGCAAAATTGGCTGTTATAGAGAGGTGGCTGTTGTAGGGAGGTTAATGCTGAATACAATTTTATCGTCTGATGTTTATTTATTTTCTTCAATAATTCTCAATAAAAACATGTTTTGACAGCATTTTAGAATCATCATTTCCAAAGGAAATGATTCTAAAATGCTGTCAAAACATGTTTTTATTGAGAAAGAATGCAAAATAAACATCAAACGACAATGTTAATGCTCAGCAGTGTAAGGGTTAGATATAGAGGAAATCATCCATTTGGGATATAAAATAGCGGCTGTTACAGAGAGGTGGCTGTTGTAGAGAGGTGGCCGTTCAGGGAGGTTCGACTGTATAGACCTTGGTCCGTTTCTTCAACTTGTGCTTCCTACTACATATGCCTTTATTGTCTGCTTCACAAAACCTGTCCATTATTACGAAAAAACAATTCCCCCATGTTAAATCCCCATAGACATCTTCACAGATGTCTCGATCCCCATGGACAGGTCTATGGGGAAATTTTTTCTAATTTCAGAAATAGTGGACCGATTTTCAGAATGTAACTTCTGTTTTCTTAGATCATTTCCAAGCTATCTAGCCAGGTTTCTGAGTACATTTATGAAACCTTTTGTTTTTTTACTCCTCCCACAGCTCCTCCAACTCCTTTTCCCCCCCATGTTAAATTCCCATTGACAATAAATTTTTCGTGATAAAATAAATATTTGATCAAATTTCACACAAAAAAAGAGGTGCATTCATAAATTTTGATAAAATTTAATATTATGGAAAAAAAGAAGTTTTTGCATGGTATATGTGGCCGTAAAATTTGGTCCGGTTTTGTGAAACAGACGGTAGTTCTTCATCTGTGTATCAATCAATGGCAGGTTTCCTTATACAATGGATGAGTGAATTGTTTTGGTATACTGATGAGCGCTAGTCGCTTCATATACCCACTTCATGCTGAAGACATTTTGATGGCCATACATTTGTGTGCTTGTGATGTGTACAAGTAGTATTTATATACTGACAATTTCCTGTTTACAATGTGTATATGTTGACCAGTGGGGTGTTTACCTATGTACAGAGCTCCAGATAAGCTGCGTATTTGCGTAAATACCCAATTAAAATTGCCAAAAACCCAATTGAAATCAGAAGTAGTGAGTATCAAAAAGCAATGAAAAATTTGTGGTATCTTTATCATGCTACAGAAAACAATAAACAGACCACAAATATAGCATATTTTCTTTTTTTCCATGAAAACACATCTTGGTATTTCATTAGAATTGTCTCCAAGGAGACAATTCTAATGAAATACCAAGATGTGTTTTCATTTAGAAGCAAACTATTCAATAAGTGCGGTATGCTGATGTGTAAACGGTATGCTGATGTGTAAATGGTAGTGTGATTCTATTTTACACAATTAAAATTTTGAAATACCCAATTGCTTCAGAAATGATGGGAGTGACAATACTCAATTACTAATTCCTTATCTGGAGCCCTGCCTATGTATTTAACATTTTGTTTTACACCTGGTGTTGCTGTTAAAATCCAAATACTCAAGAGAAGGATGTACAATGAACATATTTGCCATATTAAAGGCACTGGGTCTCTGATATATATGTAGAATGTGTAAAACTAAAACAATTACATGTATTGTAAATGTAAATGCTTGGATTTAACGACGGCACTGGCTCGATGACCTTGCATGTCGTCTCCCAAGAAGGGGAGAAAGGAAGGAGGTGGATACAGAGGGAGCAGGTCCCAGCTTTTATTAGAATAGTCTCCTCTGGTTCTTTAATGTGCCTCCTTCAAATCTGATAAGTCCCCATCCGAAAGGACTAGTAGAGCAGGAAATACAAAGTATCTCAGAAATACTGACGCCCTGGAACTGAACCCTGAATTGAACCTGGGTTGCAAGCGTGGTAGTCCGACGGTTTTACCCCTCGGCCACGGTCTGCTCTAACAGAGCAGAGAGAACCATTATTGGAGATTTGTATCATTTTTGTACACCCGCTTGAAGAATGGGACATATCGATGGTCTAGTAACATAAGGTCGTAACTGCTATGCTAAAGCATAGCAGTTACGACCTTATGTTACTAGAGCATCGATATTATGCCTTAGCTGTTGATAGACCGTTGAACACCAATAAACAAACACACATATTATGGTATACCACTGTACATCCGTCCGATTTGTGCAAGTTGTTTGGTACCTATTATCTCTGCAACCCTAAGTCTTACTGATTTGTAAATTCCTATGCTTGTTTATCTTGATCATATTTTCATTCCATAGCCCACCCATGTGGCCTGCATGTCCAAGGTCGGAAATGTGTTACATGTATATTATTACCTCCCCTGCTTAGCACAATTTATTATCGTAATATCGTAATATTAAATGCAACACAAATTTATTGGAATCTTATCAAATACAATTCTGCATTAGTTCAAGGTACATGCCCACTCAATATGCACAAACTGTTCTTTATATCTGTGACATCATCCGAGACATTTTATGGCAAAATAAACATTCATTCAACATTACCCCACGTATTGATTGGCATTATTATACATTTTATTTCCATACTGATACCAGGGACGATTTCAGTGTTTCCTTGAAATGTTGACGGACATTACTATTTTTTCTCTTTATTTATTTTTTGATGTGCAATGATTGTACTTTATAATGTCAACAAAATTATTTTTTCTGGTGAAACATTTAATTAATATAAATAATTAAAAAATGCCATGCCTCCTCATTTGCAGATGAAAATAGACTGATACCACCGCGAGTCACTATCAGTAAAATAAATATTAATAAATTATTATTTCTGTATAACGGGCACTTGTAATTTTTAGAACTGGTGGAATAGCGACACAATTATTTAATTGCTTATTTAATTGCTATAAAGAAAAGTTTGTGTCTACCTTTAATATACACGTTCATAAACCAAAAAACACATGAATATCTGAGACACAGTGCCTACAAGCCTAAGTCCTACAATTTAGATGTAACATTTCACAAGAAAACCGTCTTAATGTCTTTGTGTTCCATACAGATCCAGTAGCCGATTTCACCAAAGATGATAAGCATACTTATCTAGCTAAGTATACTTTGAGGGAGTAAGCATTTATTTTTCCCGAATTGCATTATGTCATACGATTGCATATATTTGTTGATTAAAAGTACATGTATGCAGAATTATTATACTGAATTTATTACATTATCACAGCCAAAATGGCAAAAAGGCTGTGATAATGTAATAAATTCAGATTTTAGCTGTGTTAATGTAATAAATTCAGAAAATAATTTGGTCAGAAATATTTATTTCATTAATAAATAAAAATTAATAAATTTATCCTTAATTTGAAAATTTCTCCCTCAAAGTGTACTTAGCAAGATATGTATACTTTGCAATTTTGATGAAATCGGCTACAAAACGGATTGTATGGCCACTGGAAAAAGAGCCAATAAACCTTGTTTTCACATGGCCTGTTGATAGTGTTGTTTTCTACACAATCATATAAGATTTGTTAAGAAAATATTTGTTATAAAGAGTGTTGTCGAGTCCATTTGCAAAGAGCTAAATGATCATAATAACGTCCGAGGAGCACACATCGCAAAAGCTACGGTAGGTAATGCTTGTCCACTGACAGCATCGATATAGACCATAAATAGGTTACCGGACTCGAAAAATCATGTGTATCTTCCCTTAGAACTACTTCCGGGGCATCTGGGGACCGTTTCACTAAACTTTGTACGACTAAAATGTTCGCAACTGCAAATTTAGGATCGTCTGGAAAATTCAATTAATGGATTTACATTTATTGAGCATATGCAGCCTATGCATGCAGCCTATGCTCAATAAATGTAAATCCAATAATTGTTTACAAGAAAACATTGTTAATGTGACATTTACAGACTATCATAATTTTACACTTACGAACATTTTAGTTTCAAGAAGTTTAGTGAAACGGCCCCCAGGTGTGTTATAATGAGCAAAGTTTACCAGTTTGACGTCACATTGCTTGGTTTAAATGAAACGAAGCAACATGGCGTCGAACCGACAAAATCCGCCAGCTGTCTCGACAATGCCGGCAGTTGCTCTAAGGGACGTTACTCCTCATATTTCAAGTTCTGTAACCTATTAATAGTACTGGTTCTTGAGGAACATTCTGTATAAAAAAAAATCTGATTTTGTCAGCACAAGGTGTTTCGTTTCGTTGATCTCAAATTGTTTTTAACTGGATTGTTTGAATCTTCTGTATTTGTTTCTGTTACTGATTCTAAATATTGATACCATCGCATTATATTGTGGCCGCGGCTGGAGAAATGGGGCTTAGGAGATTTGTGACCAGTGTAGCTCCTGATCAAATAGCACTCTCCTGTAGCCCGACACCGATCTATTGTGAATGGTGTAGATCCTAATGAGACTCTGGGTCTAGATCTACACTGGTCGCAAAATCCATTAGCCCCATTACTCCAGTCACGGCCACAATTTGGTAAATGTCCGGGGGTGGGGGGGCATTTCACTGTACTTTGTATGAATAAAATGTTTGTAAGTGCAAAATTATAAATTTCTAACAATGCTTTCTTGTAAACAATTATTGAATTTACATTTATTGAGTATAGGCTGCATATGCAGCCTATTCTCAATGTAAATCCATCAATTAAAATTTACAGACGATCCTAAATTTGCACTTCAGAACATGTTAATCGTACAAAGTTTAGTGAAACGGGCCCCAGAAGTATAGCTGCTTGGATGCAGTGCCTACCTGCAGGGATTCCGCTGGGGAAAATAAAAAAATTGCCACTTCAAAACAAAGAAAAAAATAATAACCAATAGGATAAAAATAAACAATTGGCGATAAAAAATTACAATTATTTTTTTTTCTCGAAAATTGTAATTTTTTATCGCCAATTGTTTATTTTTATCGCCAATTGCGAAAGTGGCGATCGCCAGCGGAATCCCTGCTACCTGCAGAGCTTGTTCACCAATCTCCTAATGCTTCGACGCGATGCCATAACCCATTGATGTCTATCTATACAGTCCATTTTATTGAAAAAATCTGATTATTTTGTTTATTTCTCCATAAAACTATATGCCGTTACCTCTCATTTGAACCGTATCATTGAGACACATCAGATGAATGGTAACAGCATATACTTTTGTGAAGAAATAAAGAAAATGTTTTCTCAAAAGTTTCATACTACAGGGGTCATACCAGTTATCCGGACAATCAGTTTATCGGACAAATGAAAATACCTGCATTCTTTTGATCCGATATTACAACGAATACATACAACAGGCATGGAAATTTACGGATTAATCCGGATTTTATGTGGCGTTTCTTTTATTTTCCCCAGCAGAATCCGTTATACATGTACCGACTTCTTGTTGCAAGTATTATTTTAAATTGAAATAGATTATGTTGCCAATTTTTCCTAATTATAGCATATTTTTTCAGGGGAAATGTGATTTACCGGTATTTAATGCTAAATATACCTCAAAATGAAGCACAGAGCATCTAGAATTGAAAAAAAAGTTTGTGGGGGGGGGGGGGGCCATGCCCCCAGACCCCCCCCCCCCCCCTACCCTAGCAAATCGCAGCGCAATCCGCTGCTCAAATAAATTTTCAGGATTGGGGATAGTGTTCCACTCCCATGCCTGATACAAGTCACACAGCTGCTTGCGGTTTCCATACCAGTGTGAAGAATATATCGCCCAGGTAAACATTTTAGTAAAATATGCTGAACACATTCCGAACTCTGTCCCCAAGTTATAAGACTATTATACGTTTATCCGGATTGTGAAAGTTAATTTTGGAGCAATCTTACGACTGATGATCCGACCCAATTTTAAGTGAGAAAGATGGCACATTTTGCTAAACAGTTTACATGCGCTGAGAAAGGAAGAACCGACGATTGTTATGTGAAAAGTTTATGCCCGTAACTGCTATTTTCAGAAAATATATTATAAAAACACTGCCTTTTTTGTCCGATAATCTGGAGGATCCCTGTATGGTAATTGTATGCAGCCTGTCGCAAGCTAATTGCATAGAAAATTATGAAGACCTCAAAAATTTGACATTACCAATGTTGATTCTGATCAATATGTGTTAACATAGTCGTCCCCAGGAATTCTCCAGGGGGTTCGACTGCCGAAGGCAGACGCCAACAGCTGAAGACTTTGCGTCTCATCTCGTTAGTCGGCGGGTTGGTGGTGTCCTCGGAATCTTTTTTTATTTCTACGTCCGTACGTGCAATTTCCGGCGTTCTAATGCATTTTACAGCTATAATTTCCACATTCCCACCACCTTATTGCCGTAAGAAAAAAGATAAAACTGAAAAGGGCATTCGTTCGCACATTTTATCAAAGCTCAACGTCATTTACAGAAAATAACATAAATTCTGAGATATCGCAGATCTTGGGTACGAAATCACATGGCTCGTCTGATTATAGGAATGAATGGCCTTTTTGTGGAATTTATCGGGGTATAAACTTGGAAAAGTCGCGGGAATATTGTACTAAGACCGGAAGGCCTCGTCCAGTATTCCCGCGACTTTTCCAAGTTTATATCCCCGATAAATTCCACAAAAAGGCCATTCATTCCTTATAATTCCAGCATTTTAAATAAATTCATCAAGAAAATGTGTTTATTTTGACAGACGGCAGCCATTTGTTTACATTGACAGCACTGACCTGTAGAAAGTAGTTTGGCGTGGGAGTTTACTGGGATATAAATTTTGGACAGAGACTTGCTACGGGTCAATCAAATGTTAGGGAATTGTGTAAATATTTTTGTGCTGGAATTATAGAGCATTATCGGTGTCGAAATGAACCTCACTGTCCCATTTTACAGTTCTGTCAACTAGTTTTCAGCCATATCAATTTCTGATCATCATCATATGATTATAAAATTTACTGAGCGATTCACAAAATCACTGATTGGCTAAGCCAGAGCTGTGCTCCAGGTCAACCAATCAGCTTTAATTATAGCACAAATTTAACGGTCATATGAATATAAAAATTAATTATTTTATAAATTGGTAGATAATGACAATACAATTGACATGCAGAAAACCCCATGCAAAAAATTATAATCCGATCTAATGTTATGCAAGTTTTCATAATTGGAAAAAATGTGCATAAATTTGCATAAAATGTACAACAAAATTTTGAAAATCCCAATAAAAAGTTTCAATTGAAATAAAAATACTTTTTTACATTTTTAATTTTATTTCATCATAAATTAATAAAATAATGAGAACAAAATCATTTGGACTAAATAAATATAAAAAATAATTCTTCAATGATTATGTACGTCGTAGTCATTAAAATCTTTGTAACTCTTAATATTTGTTATTAGATCTACATCTACATTAGATCCCCGGCATACGAAGTATAAGTCGGATTGACTTCAAACTTCATATACTTCCTCGGGGATTCCGCTGGGGAAAATAAAAAAATTGCCACTTCAAAAAAAAAAAAACAAGCGATAAAAAATTACAATTACTTTTTTTGGATTTTTTTCTCTCGAAAATTGTAATTTTTTATCACCAGCGGAATCCGCTGGCGGTAAAAAATTACAATTTTCGAGAAAAAAAATCATCATCCATATTTTCATTCCATACCACACCCATTACTTAGAAATTTGAAAGTTTTTTGTCTGTCCAGGCAGTGGCTGGGAGTGTACGTGAGCCCTGATCACTTTCTCTAGTTTTTACATGCGGTTTTCAGCATTTATTTCATATTATCAAATTGTATTATTTACAAAAATAAAAAAAGTTGTTCAATTGACCTATCAACAACATTCCGAAAGTGTTGTGTTACTTGATACTATGTATATTAACAGGTTTTCTGAAGATTTAATTCCCTAAAGGAATGAATCTGCCGAGGAGAACATGTAACATCATTTCCAAGGTTCTTTTGCCATCATAGACAACTTTCGTATGATAGCACCTTAACCATTACTACGCTGAATTAAATGTTGTCGTCTGCTGGAAATGTTTTATTTTCCATATTTCTCGACAAAAACCTGGTTTTGACAGCACATGAGAATCATCTCCAGTGGAGACGATTCTCGTGTACTGTCAAAACCAGTTTTTTGTTAAGAATTAAAGCAAAAATGAAAAACAGCAGACGGTAATTTTCGTCAACAGCGTAGGAAGGGTTAAAAAATGGTTTGTATCACTTTAGAATCGTTTCCGAATAGCAGTTATTCTAAAGTGCTTTCAAACCACGTTTTTATCGAGAAAAATGAAAGTATAAAGTAAGGACAGACAACCCCTGTATTATTCTTCTATCATTTCAAATAGGACATTTATTTCCCTCAACTTACTTGTGGAGTTGGAGCTAAGTGACACCGTTGTGGAATGGACCTGGCACCAGCTCATGATATTCTAATTTTAGGACAATATATATATATATATATATATTTGTAAATATTCAGTTTTGATTTTAGGATTTCCCCCTATTCGTACAGGTGAAATATGGGATTCGATGTTGTTAACCCGGTATAACAGGACCGCAGCTGTTGACGGGCTGTTAAGCTCCATTAAATAAATAAATGGTACTTGCTTCTAGGTTGAATATTTGTTTCTTATAAGGAATGAATGGCCTTTTTGTTGAATATATCGGGGATATAAACTTGGAAAAGTCGCGGGAATACTGGACGAGGCCTTCCGGCCTTCGTCCAGTATTACCGCGACTTTTCCAAGTTTATACCCCGATAAATTCCACAAAAAGGCCATTCATTCCTATAATGCATACGCTCAACAATTTGATTTCATGCATAATTATAGCAGTGTCCTTCCAGTTTCCTTTAACCCATTTCAGTCCGAGGTTATGATAATTTTTGTTGAAAAAATCTCATTATTTTGTTCATTCATCGATAAAGGTATATGTTGTTACCACTCATTTGAACCGTCTCGAGACGGTTCAAATGAGTGGTAACAACATATACTTTCGAAAGGATATAAAGAAAATAGGGATATTTTCTCTCAAAAGGTTCATACTACTAAAAATGTCTCCCGTCTGTAATGGGTTAAAACCACGTTATTCATGAACATGAAATAAACCATTGATCTTGGCAGCGATTTTAGTTTGTTCTTTCACTTCATAACATAATTGTGGCTGTAAAAATAGAGAAATGGGGCTTATGGCATTTGCGACCAGATCAGCTTGAGCACATGCGCAGTCCGACAGGATCTACACCATTGACCCGGCCTTACATGACCCTAGTTGTTGATAGGCTGTTAAAACCCCAATAAACAAATAAACGGTTTGCAATTCTGTCTGTAGCACGTCCATTATGATTTGATTTTAAGTGACGGTCTCAATCCTTCCCAAGCTGCAGGAACTGGCTAGTAGATCCGGATCTAGAGCAACCAGAAATCCCAAAAGGCGTGTGTACAGAAATAGTCTACACATGTTTACTTAATGTCCAGGGGACTGAGGAAACTACTTTAGTTAACTAAAATTTGAGTTGACCAGTGTTATATAGGAAAACATGTACCAAGAATTTGACTTCAGTAGTTTGACTTTAGGGAATTTTAAGCAAAACATGTATAGTGCATGATACAAATCTTTAATTAAATAAAGTATGTTTTATTATAAATCTATTTCATCACTTTCTGATCATATATACTTTGAGGGAGAAATATTCAATTGAAGAATAAATTTATTAATTTTTATTATACTGAATTTATTACATTATCACAGCCAAAATGGCTGTGATAATGTAATAAATTCAGTATAATAATTATTTATACTTGTACTCATCAAATATATGCAGTCATTAGTTCTATATGAAATAATGCATTTCAGGAAAAATAAATGATTACTCCCTCAAAGTATACTTTGCAATGTTGGTGAAATAGGCTACAGGGGCCCGTTTCACTAAACTTGGTAAGACTAAACAAGTTTGTAATATTAGAATAACTTTTACACTGATAGTCAATGTTGGAAAACCTTTAGTGGACATGTTCACATGTACATGCAGGTCCAAAATTGTAACGTTAGTTAACCTCGTTAGAGAAGCAAATTAATAAATTTAGTGAAACGGGTCCTGTGCCTTTAAGATGCACATATGAAAATATTTATTCAAACACAGAACTAATATAACTATACAACTACTCGTACATGTAGAATCTGACAAGACAGTTCTAAAATATGAAAGAAACTAGATTGGTCAGTAAGCGAGGCTTATGGAATACCCCCCGCGTGGGCCCAGGTACCCCTAAATATGTAATATAAAAATATTTATTCAAACACAGAACTAATATAACTATACAACTACCCGTACATGTAGAATCTGACGAGACGGTTCTAAAAGATGAAAGAAACTAGATTGGTCAGTAAGCGAGGCTTACGGAATATTAAGAATGTTCAATGAAGGAAATAGAAGTTATAAATATATAATGAAATGAGAATGTGTATAGTCTTGAACACTAGTTTGGTAATATCATAATAAATTAATTAAAATGGCAGTACATGTACAAAGGCGTGAACATTCTCTTGGACTGCCAATAAATGTAAAATAACAAAATACTGCTCCAATGAGAAGGGAACTAATGCATGGCTTTGACTGGAGGAATGGGGATTATGGGGTTTGCGACCAGTGTAGATCCAGATCAGCCTGTTCATCTGCACAGTCTGATCAGGATCTGCAGCGTTCGCCATTCCATCAATGAAACACTTGCCATGCTTCTAACAAACAATATGATTGTTATCAGGTTACACGAGTGCTATTTGATCAAGAGTTACACTGGCCACAAATCCCATAAGCCCCATTTCTCCCGGCACATATCTGTAATTAATAATTGGGGTGCCGGTGAGAAAAAGTACCTAACAACATTTGCAACAATGGGAGGTATTGGACCTCTTGTACATACATTAACCCTTTCACCACTAGGTAACTGTGTGAACGGATTTTGATATGTTAATTTTGCAACCAATTCAAATGATTTTCAGACTACCAGTAGTCCATTTATGAAAAGGGTGTATTTTTGTTCTCAAAAATTACTTGCAAAAAGTGCAGATCCTGACGAGACGGCTCGTCACGAGCCGGCTCCCCTGGGTTTACACTGTTTGCCAATACGACTATACAGGTCTGTGGTGTTGAAAGGGTTAAGGGTAGAATGTAATCACCTACATAGTCGCAAACATAAGGTCTCTTTTCTCATTCAGCAGCCCAATTATCTGTATCATAGAATACATGGTTGGTGGTAAAAGTTCTGTAGACATGCATTGAAATGGGCAACTATTAAGTCATCTTTGCATTCAGATAAATGCATACAAGTCATAAATACTATGTTCACTGGAAGCACATGCAAGTACCGGTACATGTATTTTGTAAGCTGCCTTTTGTCAAATGGTGGCCCAAATTTAATTTTTTATTCTTAAAGAAAAAGAATTAAAATAACCCAGGGCCCATTTCACTAAACTTCGTAGGACTAAGAAGTTTGTAATGATGTGCATTCGTAGGTCGAAAATGGTAGCATTAGTTAACCACGGTAATGTAAGATGCACATTTATAAAAATAGTTGTACAAACTTTATCCTACAAAGTTTAGCGAAACGGGATCCTGGGGGCCGTTTCACTAAACTTTGTACGATAACAAAGTTTGTAAGTGCCAAACTAAACTGGACAACAAAGTTGGCATTAGCAGTCGATGCTGGAAAATCCTTGGTGGGTCCTTTCAGATTTAATGCCCCCTACATGTAGGTGGAAAATGGAAGCATTCGTGAACCACATTAATGTGTGAAGTAAATATGTATATAGAAATATAGATATATGTATCTCCAAATTTCCTGGTATCGAATAGTGAACTCTTACTAACATGATTAAAATCTCTGAATGCACGCGACATCAATCGCAAAGAGAATAGTCGAGTACCGCTATAAATACGGGAAATTTCCCCTTCCCTCCACCAAAAATGTTTTGTAAATTTGCATTGTACAAGGGGTGTTCATAAAATACCCAGTAAAATTCATGTTTGTTTGGTTAACTGTCTGCAAATTCACATCCATGATAATTGATAAATGCTGCATCAATTTCATATTCACTCATCCAGGGATTCCGCTGGGGAAAATAAAACTTCAAAAAAATAATAAAAAAGGAATAACCAATAGGATAAAAATAAACAATTGGCGATAAAAAAATACAATTTTGGAAGAAAAAAAAAAAAGAAAAAAAAATGTTATTGCCAATTGTTTATTTTTATCGCCAATTGCGAAAGTGGCGATCGCCAGCGGAATCCCTGCTCATCATAAACATACCAACGCAACGTCATCACGCGATATGCGGCCCAACGTCAAAATGACGTTATGTAAATAATATGCTCCGTATTGTCCAATAGAAGAACATGCACATGATTTTATTTCATGATCGCACCAGGAATATTATTTTTCAAATAAACATGTTACTGTATGCTCTTATGACAGCAGTCAGTCAGGCCATGAAATTTACATTTGTTCAAACATAGCACCTGGCATACCGGAGGTAACATTACGGACTGCTGACGTCGTCGAAAGTGGGTTCCCTTCATGCGACTTCGTGTACGGCATTAAAAAAAGAAATCACAAGGGTCTCAGGATGGGATGAATATGGAGGATGGAATAACAATGATATTTAACCCTTGAGACTGCTACACACAACAAGTTGACCCATAGACCAGTACACACAACAATTTAACCCTTAGACCACTACACATAACAATTTAACCCGTAGACCACTACACACAACAATTGTCCCGTCTGCTGTTGCTTTTATTTCTCGGTAAAAACATGGTTCGACAGCACTTCAGAATCATTTCCAATGGATATGATTCTGAAGTGCTGTCAAAGCATGTTGTAAATTATTCTAAAGTGCTGTCAATGCATGTTTTTTGATAATAAAAATGGAAAATAAAAAAAAACGTTAGACAACAAACTAGAAATGTGGCCTGTCGGCACATGAATGCCCCCACTGGCAGCCAAAGAAAACGAGGCGTATTTGATTATAAGCCATTTACCCGAGTGTTAAGGTTTCGAACGCACCAAGTCTGTGAGCTTGACCCTGGGCTTAGCGGGGGCGGGACGAATGTGGATTTGTCACAGGGCGGTAGAGGAGCATTGGAGCAATGCGTGTGTGAAATGTGAAGCAGATCCGAGCAAGGAAACAGAAATTACAAGCCATTTAGCCGAGCGTTAAGGTTTCAAACGCACCGAGTCTGTGAGCTTGACCCTGGGCTTAGCGGGGGCGGGACAAATGTGGATTTGTCACAGGGCGGTAGAGGACAATTGGAGCACTGTGTGTGTGAAATGTCAAGCAGATCCGAGCAAGGAAACAGAAATTATAAGCCATTTATCCGAGCGTTACGGTTTCGGGACGTACGGACGCCGGTAACATTATATGCCCCCCTCACCATTCGGTGGCGGGGACATAAAAATTAAGATAGCCGGTGTAAGGGTTAATACTAGATTCAGACACTAACCACTAGATTGGATGAATGTATATGTACAGATATCCTGTCCACTATCCTAAAACTCGAGCACAATTGGTAACTCGCAAGACTGCTTCTGCCCCATGTTCAACATCATCGGGAGCCCATCTAGCTCTACGTCTCGTCATATTTAAATCTTTTAATCACACTATGGATGTTGCCGGCAGTGAGTTCAACTGACCCGACAGTTCACGATGATCCGTCAAACCCAGAATTTTACTTTGGGTCACAACATCTGACGACGTCACTGTTGGACGTCCATGTCTGGCCTAGCTCATTGCGTCTTCCCGTCCCGTCTACCTGACTATACCGCTCGCAAATTGTCATGTTCTCATACTACGTCATTTTCGGTCATGACGTCACATTTTACAATTATGTCGTCGCATATGAACGCTAAATAATGTCGCTATTATTTTCCAAAATTTATTTGAGCAGCAGCAAACAACATGCAAACGTTAGCACTTCTCATTCCGCCTCGTTTCAAAAATATGCATACAAAATTACGTTAATTGGGCCGCAATTCAAAACATGACGTAACCATAGCAACTGCAATACGAGCCATAAATCTTTTCCATACTTTGTCTTGGGGTAATGGAAAACAATTGGCCAGGCTATGAAATATCCAAATTTGATTGAAATACAATAAAAGATGACAAAACGTTGGGACTTGTTCGGGTATTTTATGAACACCCCTCGCATGTTACCTTTATCTTCGAGTTGCATACATTTGGTCATGCAAAACTGAAAGCTCATCATAGAAATCTCAGTTTGGTAAACACGATTCCCGTACAGTATAATATCAACAAGGAATCGTCTGTATGCCTTGTTGCAGTGGCTGCTGGGATGGATATACGAGACCATGAGCCATGTGATTTTGTACCTAAAAGATGTGCGATATCTTCCGTAAATGACCTCGAAAATATTGCAGTTCCGTAAATGTATTTCATGAAAAATCGCACATACAAGAATACATGGCTCGTCTCATACGGCCACTTGCAAAACTTTATGATTACCCATCTATAGGTACATTATTAGTAACAAATTGACGATGGTGAAATAGTAATATCTACATACAGCTGATACTCTTTATCTGCTGATCTCGATATACGTCCGAGGTCCCGGCCGAATTCCCTATATAGATCAAGTATTTTACTCCTGATAAGTCGATTATATTTCGGATATGTCGAGGTGGAACTAGAGTCCCAATAGCACGTTTCCATCATATTTGTATTCTGATAACTCGATGTGATAAATAAGCGCCTGGCACCGCCAAGTCTGATTCAGAGAGATTATCTCCGGTAAGTTTTCACACGTCTATAGAAATCAAAAACGCCGCCGCTAAAATGTAAATTAATTCACTTAAACCATAATTAACTAATTAATCAATGTGATATCGGATCACTTTAACATGATGAGGATGACATAAACGGCGTGGCAATCAAGTCAATTGAACTTGACATTTCTTAACGCCGATTTGATTCGACTTGGGCCGAATTTGTTTGTGGCCGACGAGTCTAGGTCTGTCGTGGTTTTGGGACAAAACGCGGGTCTTGCATTTTGCGATTCAATAATAACATCGTTAGAAAAGACGGCAAGCGCTGACATTTAGATGTAACGCTTATTCATTGCTGTGTATTGGCTGTGATTAGCAAAACAAATGTTGTGTACCGGAAATTGTGTCATGCGTTTGCGATATATTTTGCTCAGTCCGGTCAACTTCGAGATAACGATAATTACCTGTATATATATGTATCAGAACTATTGATTAAAACAATTTCTGGGCATGCATTTACATCTTCTACTCACCATCCAGCTCTTTGCAAACCTGGGCCAGTACAGATAGAACTTTCTGAGAACAGACTCCTTATCATACTCAAAATCAGAAAGTTTGTTTGGTCGAGGCCGAGCTGTGCCTCTGCCTGATTTTGAGTATGGATTAACTATTTGGAGAACATGTTCAGAAAGTTTGGTAAACATGGACCCGGAGCTGTCAATTTATAAAGCTGTTTGAATTGAAGCACCAATGAAATCTGTTGAAGTCTCTATCAGACAGCCAAATCCATGGCAATTTTTGGATGCGGTTTATAGCCGACAATTTCAAAATCCTCCATTTTAAAATCATCAATGTTTTCGACTTGTCGCTTTATCGTCAACGTAGGGTAAGGTCGCGGTTCCCTCTTCAGCTGAAAATGGAAGGTGTAAAATATATGGATAGATTGATTGGTGGTTTGGGAACGTTCAATAGCAAGTCAGACACTGATGCGAATGTACATGTATGGAGAAAACTTATATTATTTATTTATTTAATGGCGCTTAACCTTTTGAACCCAAAAGCCTGCTATGGCGGTTTATGCAAAGTGTAGATCCAGATGAGCCGGATCGTAACGAGCCGTCTCATCAGGATCTGCACTTTTTGAAAGTACATGTACTTGTAACTTTCATAATTATTTTTGATAACAAAACAACTATTAAACCCCCTTTTCATAAATGTCAGACAATGTAGTCTCAAAATCATTTTGGGGAAAATCAACATATAAAAATCCATTCCAGTTTTAGGGGTGAAAGGGTTAATGGCCTGTCAACAGTAGCCGATTTCATCAAAATTGCAAAGTATACTTTTCTAGCAAAGTGTACTTTGAGGGAGTAATCATTTATTTTTCCTGAAATGCATTATTTCATATAGAAGTAACGACTGCATATATATATTTGATGATTAAAAGTATGCAGAATTATTATACTGAATTTATTACATTATCACAGCCAAAATCAAAATGGCTGTGATAATGTAATAAATTCAGTATAATAAAAATTAATAAATTGATCCTAAAATATTAAAAATTTCTCCCTCAAAGTATACTTTGCGATGTTGGTGAAATAGGCTACAGGTAGTAAGCATGGTTAGAAATACTGCGGAGATACAAATAAGAAACTGGAGCAAGTGAGCAGGGGCTCCAAGCCACCCCCGGCCTCTGCCTGTACCAAAATTATATACGATACGTGCTATGGACGGACAACCGGATGTAAAGGCGACAACTATATACCCTTCAGCATACTTCTTGAGCTGAAGTTTCAATATACAGTGGAACCTCTCCAAACCGGACACTCTGGGATGTCCCCAGGGTGTCCGGTTTTGAGACGTTCCACTGTAAATCAGACATGTCAGCACTTCACGACACATTATGTGTTGTAATCATGAAATGTCGTAGTAATTAGAGATATATAACAGCAAAACACATCAAAGTTAAACATCTATATCCCCCCTCCCACCCAGTGTCCAATTTAGAGGGGTTGCACTGTAGATAACAGCAGGATAGTATCTAATGATATCGAGTTTACCAGGTGATGCTAGGAACATTCCAAAATGATTATGTAAATGTAATTTCAAATGGACAGGTAACTTTAACCCATTACATGCGGAATACACCTTTACAGGTATGTACTTTTTAAATAATTTATAATATATATGATTTTCCCCAATCAAAATGGCATATCCTCTGCATGAAATGGGTTAAACGCACAATACCAAATAGATTTGTCAGACAGCGAGTGTTTATCGCGTGGGCCATGACCCTGAATTTTCTAAGGCTGTTGCATTGAGAAAGGCAGAACGGCCTATCAACACCTAAGGTCATTAAGGCCGGGCCGTACATAACTTGCTGCATTGGGGGGAAATCCCAAAATTAGAACGGAATATTTATACAGAAAATTAATATATCCAGCCCTGAAATTAGAATAACCCGACCTGGTGCCAGGTTCATACCACACCAAAGTCACTTGGCCCCTTCCCCTAAAGTAGGATTACGAATAATCGTAATACTCGCATACCGGTAAGGGGTATAACCAGATTCAACTGTCGCATACAAGAATGCAACGACGTACGTGATGGTCAAACCAGGTCTCCGGTCGGGATTCTGGTAAGGATTAATTCTGATTATTAAATTACCCATCGCATGCTCCCACCTGCCACCCAAGACATAGGCAGAAGTGGGAGTCCCGAGATTTGTCATGTACCATGATAGGTGGCTATGGCTGGAGAAATGGCGCTTATGGGATGTATGAACAGTGTAGCTCTTGATCAAATAGCACACTCCTGTAGATTGATAATGAACTACTGTCAACCAACTAATTTTCGCGAGATACATTCACGTTCTTCGCGAGGGACTGAAATTTGTAAACGTAAATCTCCGTGAATATTTCCACATGTCCACATGTATTTTGCTATAAATAGATTTGCCTCTTTTTAACATTTATTTACCTTTCCCATATAGGTTTTGAATGAACTAAATTGATACGTGTTCTGTGTCGTTATTCCAGTAGACATAATATAATTCTATAATACATGAACAGAACTCGTACAAAATAGCTTCGGCATAAATTTACACCACCATTATCTTTTATTGTTAACCCGGATTGGTCTAAAGTGACAGGCCTGTGATAAGTCAGCTTGTGGTGTCGAGTTCAATTTGAAGCAAGTGTAAATTCCACACCGTGGGCACTTAGTCATACCAATAATTCAAAGATTAATACACACGATTGCTGATGTCATTCGCACATACGACGCGACGTGACCAAGCCGCTTGTGTTTTCTGAATCAGACCGCTATCCTGACAAATCACGGCTTATTGCATCAGCGGGAAGTATAAAAGACCAATTTGCGGATTTTCGTCATGGTTTATAATGTTCGACATTCACAACAAAATATTGATTAATAATTCCAGCACAAAAATATTTACACAATTCCCTAACATGTGATTGGCCCGTAGCAAGTCTCTGTCCAAAATTTATATCCCAGTAAACTCCCACGCCGAACTACTTTCCGTAACCGTGAGGCGGAGTTAAAATAATTCTTAAGAAAACGGAAAATAAACACATTTTCTTGATGAATTTATTTCAAATGCTGGAATTATAAGGAATGAATGGCCTTTTTGTGAAATTTATCGGGGATATAAACTTGGAAAAGTCGCGGGAATACTGGACGAAGGCCGGAACTTGGAAAAGTCGCGGGAATACTGGACGAGGCCTTCCGGCCTTCGTCCAGTATTCCCGCGACTTTTCCAAGTTTATACCCCGATAAATTAAAAAAAAAGGCCATTCATTCCTATAATACGTCAGCGGACAATACGAATCAGTACTAGGCTGTTAAAAACCCAGGGTGAACATATCTCACACACAACTATTGATGTTTACTTACCCAAGGGATTATGATAGACACAGCGAGTTTTATCAAAGGACGAAATTTGACTCAGCAGTTCTATTTCTGGGTAAAAAATTGCAATGAAAACATAGTGTTTCCTAAATTGATAAAAATGTCGCGAAACTTAATAGCGCATGTCGTCTTACTGCGAACGATAATCGCTGCGAATATGGCCAGATACGAAAATCGTGACATTTAGTAGCCGTGTAATTTAGTTGGTTTACATGTATATTGCTTGTTAGATGAAATATACCCCCACTCCACCCCCACCGACAACTTGTTACAGAGGGTATTATCATTGAGATGATACAAATAAGTAATTTATTAACCCTTACAATGCTGAATTAATTTGTGTCTTCTGCTGAATATTTTTTATTTTTCCATTTTTCTCATCAAAAACTTGGTTTGGCAGCACTTTAGAATCATTTCCAATGGAAATGATTCTAAAATGCTGCCAAACCATGTTTTTACTGAGAGAAAAGACAAACTATGAATTATCAGCAGACGACTATTTTCGGTTCCCGCATTCTAATGGTTAAACAATATAAATGTAGCTGTAAGAGTAAGCACCTGTTCTTTCAAGGCATCTATGTGGTTCACATACACGTGGGCATCACCAATTGTGTGCACGAAGTCACCAGTCTGCAATTAAACAAACAACAACGGAAAAGTTATCACTATAAAGCCGATCCCCTCGCTGCCAGCTTGATTTTAAAAATAATTTCTTAACACATTTGCCTTAATACAAAAAAGGTGCACATAAGTCCTCAGTGACCTTGGATGGTCGGCGTGGTTAGTTGCATACACAATACTAAATAACAAAGCACCATCCCATGACACACATTGTGGCCAAATATGATCAAAATCGGTGAAAAAGATCATAAGTTATTGAAAAATGAATGTTACTAACGTATGTACGCATGTATGTACGTACATGGACCAATGCTATATCCCCTATTGCCTATCGGCGAGGCGATAATGAAAGAAACAATACAATACTCTTTAAATACAGACAGTCAACTGTTGGCATATTTCGTCTCCATATTGGGATGTAGGGGATTATAAAAACGCTAGGAAAACATTGAAATAAGCTTTTACAAAATCCAATTTTTCACAAATTTAATATAAAATGGTGTCCTTTTCTCATACTCTTTTATGAAAATACATAGTTTGATAGGGGTCGAACCCAGGCCGTGTGTGTGCGAGGCGAACACTTCACCATGTCGCTATAAAAGCCGGCTTGTACCGCAAGGCAGTACAAATGTTCGGCTATCCTACTATGGTTGTACTACTACACATGCATGATATTATTTTCCAAATCATACATGTACGACAGAGCTCCACAGATAAGCTGCGTATTCAGCATGATAAAGGTACCACAAAATTTGTTTTGCTTTTTAATACTCACTACTTCCGATTTCAATTTTTGGTTTTTGGTAATTTTAATTGGGTATTTAAGCAAATACACAGCTTATCTTGAGCTCTGCTAGAACTGCTGGCAACACCTACCTTGAGTCCCGTAATATGCGCAATCATGTAAGTTAGTAATGAGTAGCTGGCGATGTTAAATGGTACACCCAGTCCCTGAAACGAAGCAGAAAAGATTGTGCCTAAATACAACAGATCATTTAGCCCAGGTGTGAATTTCAATTACATTCACCATTAACCCTTTTCATACTGAGAATGCGCCATTATGATTCCAGCACAAAAATATTTACACAATTCCCTAACATTTGATTGGCCCGTAGCAAGTCTGTCCAAAATGTATATCCCAGTAAACTCCCACGCCAAACTACTTTCCATAACCGTGAGGCGCAGTTAAAATAATTCTTAAGAAAACGGAAAATAAACACATTTTCTTGATGAATTTATTTCAAATGCTGGAATTATAAGGAATGAATGGCCTTTTTGTGGAATTTATCGGGGATATAAACTTGGAAAAGTCGCGGGAATACTGGACGAAGGCCGAAGGCCTTCGTCCAGTATTCCCGCGACTTTTCCAAGTTTATACCGCGATAAATTCCACAAAAAGGCCATTCATTCCTATAATGTTTGCGGAAAATCCTATTTCCGTCTGCGCTCAGAAGTTTTTGTTCCGACCACCATTTGAACCTGTATATTCAGTGTTTGACAACTGTGGTTTCTGATCTCCAGTTTTCTGAAGTATATACAAAATGGCAAACAGTATATCCCTAGATCAGACAGTGTGCATATGCAAACTGATTGGGGACGACAATGATGGTCACACATTCAATAGGCCACCAGTTTCTGTGCCAGGAATTCTTTCTCTAATTCTGTTGCAAAACATACAAAAATGGTTTCCTTGACAACCTGGTCAATTGAGCCAGTCTAGGTTGTTTTTTTTATAGCCTGTTTTATAGTTATTCAGCTATGTTAATCACAACTAGAAATTCAGGAATGCAAAAATTCATTCTTGTTTATACTTGTCCTCCATTTTTTTAAGTTTCTTAACTTGCAGTGGCGATACTTTTTCTGTTTAAGTTTAGAACTGGCCTTTCTAACAGCTGATACAGTAAACCAAATTGTGTTGAAATGCACGAAAATTCCAAATTTCATGCGTGTGTACCATGTTCCACTTATCCCAAAATGACAACTACAAATGTGGCCTATCGGCAAACGAATGCCCCGCTGTGACCTTGACCTTCAAACAAAGGAGCCGGGTGTGGTGCACGACACATTGTCTTATTGTGTGAAGCATTTGTGTGGAATCATCTCGAAATCTCTATGCAGTTCGGGTGGGTGGCAGGTGGGAGCACGCGATGGGTAATTTAACGATCAGGTTCCACCTTACCGGAATTCCGACTGGAGACCTGGTTTGGCCCTCACGTACGTCTTTGGCATTTTGTATGTGACAGTTGAATCTGGTTATGACCCTTATGTGAGTATTACGTAATCATATTTTAGGGGAAGGGGCCAAGTGACTGGTGTGATATGGACCTGGCACCAGGTCAGGTTATTCTAATTTCAGGGCTGAATATACTTTTTCTTGATATAAACATACCGTTCTAATTTTGGAATCCCCCCCCCCCCCCACCCCCCCCCCCCCCCCCCGCCAATGCAGCAGGTTAAAAAGAGATCAAACCCGTTTGCCCGGCCTTACATGACCGTAGCTGTTGATAGGCCGTTAAAACACCAATAAACAAACTATGCAGTTTGGACAAGCTCTTTTGTAATCTTTTTTTTTTACGTTTGACCTCTATGTGTGATCTTGACCTTTGAGCTATGGACACGGGTCTCACGCGCGACACGCCGTCTCATGCTGAACATTTCTGTCACATAATTTTAAAATTCTTCAATGCATGTCAAAATTAAAGGCCGGAAATCTCTATTTTCATTTTTGACCTTTGATCTCCAAGTGTGACCTTGACCATTGAGCTATGGACCTGGGTCTTGTTCATGCCACACCGTCTCATCATGGTGAACATTTGGGCTAATTTATTTCGAAATCCCTCCATCCATGAACACAGTTAGGTACAGCCAGGACAAAAATGTTCTCATCATGGACCTAGGACCTCTAAATGCGACCTTGACCTTTGAGCTATGGACCTGGCTGCCTCATCATAGTGACCATTTGTGCAGAACTTATTTTGAAATACCTCCATCCATGACAGGGTTACAGCCCGGACAAGAATTACGGGCGGACCGACTGATGGATCGACAGGGATAACAGTAATGGGTATATGCCATCTCATTTAACCTTTTCACCCCTAAGTAACTGAAATGGATTTTGATATGTTAATTTGCAACCAATCCAACCATCGCAAAATTGTTTTCAGACTAGTCCATTTATGAAAAGGGTATTTTTTGTTCTCAAAAATATGAAAATTACTTTAAAAAAGTGCAGATCCTGATGAGACGGCTCCAGCTCATCTGGATCTGCACTGTTTGCATAAACCGCTATAGCGGGCTTTCAGGTTCAAAGGGCTAATTGTCGGGGCATAATAAGGCCCACAACAGAGGATACAATGGCCGGCCGTACCATGTCTGCCGACCTCTGGTACATCTGGCACGACAGCTCCCCATTGCTCACATAGAACTGGACAAACGAATGGCACGGAGGCAGGGCCATCTTGCCCAGATCTGCAATATAACAGATAGTTGTGCCTGTAGAAATGGGGCTTATGGCATTTATTGCTTAAGCCCCATTTCTCCAGTCAAAGGCACATAAATATAAACAAACTCAATTGTCACAAGATGAGCTTGTTTACTGAATCTTCTAACACACTGATGGAGCCTACTGTCTGTTCCACATTTGGCTGCCGACGAAGGGTGACTTTTTTGTTATTGATGAAAAGGTACTTACATTTGAATATATTTTAGATTTGATGTTTAATAGCCAAAAGTTTGTCGGCACCAAAACGTGGAACAGACAGTAGTAATGAATTTGGTAATCCAGAGCTCCATATTTCAAATTTGATGCGTATTTTACTTTTACAAATGATAAAAAAAATAATAATTAAAAATTCACTTATTTGAGCTGCAAAACTGTTTGCTTTTTGCAGCTCAACTATAAAGTAAATTTTAAACTTTATTACAGTATTTTCAACTATTCAATTTAAAAATCGATGAATATTTTAAAATTGCTGTGAGTATTTTGTACTCGATGTACTTGATAATCGATGCCTATTCTGCTAAATTAAGTGTGTACAATACGCCAAAACGCACCTGACCTGGAGCTCTGATAATGATATTGTTAGAGGAAAATGGACTCCACAAAATAGGCAACAGTACAGGCCCGGAACAAATGATGTAGATCCAGATGAACTAACATAGAGAGCCACTCCACATGGATGGCGTGCAGTGTCCTTTACTTTAAAATACACCCACTCTCTGATTATTAATGGAATAGTTAAAACATGGATTCACTATAGGAATGACTGGCCTTTTTGTGGAATTTATCGGGGTATAAACTTGGAAAAGTCGCGGGAATACTGGACGAAGGCCGGAAGGCCTCGTCCAGTATTCCCGCGACTTTTCCAAGTTTATATCCCCGATATTTTGTGCTGGAATTATTGGTGTTTAACGGCCTAACAACAGCCAAGACTGTTTGCCTTTTGCAGCTCAACTCAGTACATTTTCAACTTTATTACAGTATTTCCACTACTCACTTTGAAAAGTGATTTCGCACTATTGTGTAAAAGTGCATAAAATATGCCAATACTCACCTTATCTGGAGCTCAGCAAAAAAAAAATTCCAAGGCTTTTCAAAGATTGATTTGAGAGGATTTTCGAGTGAATCCTACCATTACCTAACGGGTTCCAAGCGGACATAATGATGCGTCGGTCGTCAGGGTTAGACTTTATCTTCTCTATAACCTGCTGTAGCTGGTCTACACCCTGGCCGGAGTAATCCTCGTGCATGTCTGTGTACTTGGCCCCGAAATGTCGCCATTGGAACCCATACACAGGTCCCAGGTCGCCTGAAATTCAGGGGTGTAAGCTGCATATTGTGAGGAAAGACGAAATCGGTGAAAAAATGTAACAAAAAAGTGGAAACCCATTCACCCCCTCCTCAAGTGTGATTTTTGTGCAGTTTCAACAAAATCCAGCACTTTTTATTGTTTAAATTTTTATTAACACTTACACCGCTACTCACAACAATTGTTGTCTACTGTTGCTTTTATATATGGACTTATTTCGCAATAAAAACATGGTTCGACAGCACTTCAGAATCATTTCCAATGGATTTGATTCTAAAGTGTTGTCAAACCATGTTGTAAATTATTCTAAAGTGCTGTCGAAGCATGTTTTTGATGATAAAACTGGAAAATAGAAAATAAACAGCAGACAACAAAAAATTATGATAGCGGTGTACGGTTTAAAAAAAGAAGAAATCAGCTGAAAAGAGGAAAATTCACACCCCTGGAAAGTGGACGATATCTGTATGATAATAGTCTTACAATCTTCCATTCTTCACTGGGTGTGCATGTTATATCAGGTAACAAGCTTTGTATTGGCTGAATACGTATATACTGATAACATAATGATAACATTATGCCATATCAGGCATTGACCTACTATTTGGGGTGACAATGGATTGAAAGCGGACGTTTCATTGGTCGAACAGCATCACATCACAATACTACCAAATGACGCAACGAAAACAAGTCCGCATTCTTTTCAACGAAACCAATTTTATCTTGTACATCGGCTAGCATATATATCATTACATGATAAATAGAATACTAGGCTAGTGTCTGTTGATATCAAGATTATCAGGCTTGGCTCAGACAATAAGAATTCCTCCACGTTTCCTAGCCTCCACGTTTCCTAGCCTCGCCCGATATACTTGATAACAAAAAACACTAGACTGGTATGCTATGTACATGAGTGCCCAGGGCCCGGTTGCTCAAAACATCCGTTAGCTTAACGGACTGTTAAATCCTTAACTGAATGGTTAAAATCTCTGTTTTAACAGAGATTTTAACCATTCAGTTAAGGATTTAACAGTCCGTTAAGGATTTAACAGTCCGTTAAGCTAACTGGTGTTTTGAACAACCGGGCCCAGAAGGACAGACGAATAACGGGCTAAATGCCCGTCTGCATGGTGTGGCAAAAAGTCAACAGCAGACAACAAGTTAATTCAGCCATGTAAGAGTTAAGGCCCCTTTTTATCAACAATTCACCCACCTTATGCAAAAAATGACGTCTGCTGTTGAATAATATTTTGTCTTTACTCGCAACAAAAATATGGTTTGGCAGCACTTTAGAATCATTTCCATCGGAAGACTTCTCAAACAATGTTTTTGACTGTCAGATGAGGAAAATGGAAAAGAAAACATAAACAGCAGATGACAAAATTTAATTCAGCATTGTAAGGGCTAAAGGTTCTTATTTCGTCCAACCACGCACCTTCTTCCCGGTGTGTTAGGTCCAGGCCATCCAAGAACTCCCGCGAGCCGTTCGCATCCCAGATGTGGACGTTCTTCTCACCGAGCTTCTTGCCATTCGTACAGCCAGCGACAAACCAGAGGAGCTCCTCCGCCACACCTCGCCAGAACACACGCTTCGTCGTCAGTAATGGGAACACTGAAAGTTAACACTGAAGATTAACCCTTAGAAATCGGGAACCATAAATTGTTGTCTGCTATCCATTTATGTCATTTTTCTCAACACTGAACTTTAACATGTCAGTAATGGGAACACTGCAATGTTTCAAAAATGTCAGTCAATGGGAAAACACTGAAAGGTTTCAAACATGTCAGTAATGGGAACATTGAACGTTTTAAACATGTCAAGTTATGGGTGAAACATTGAAAGTTCAACATGTAAAGTAATGAGAACACTGAAGTTTAACATATCAGTAATGGGCAACACTGGAACGTTTCCAACATGTCAGTAACTCGGGAAACAATTGAAGTTTTCAACACATGTCCGTAATGGGAAACAGTTGGAAGTTAAAAAACTGTCAGTTATGGAAAACATTTGAACAGTTCAACATGTCCGTAAATGTTGAACTTTGGAAAGTATAACATGTGCAGTAATGTTGAACATTGAAGTTAACAATGTCCAGTTATGGAAACATTGAAGTTCAACCTATCAGTAATAATGGGAACACTGACGTTTTAATATGGTCAAAGTAATGGGAACACTTGAAGTTTAAATGTCAGTAATGGGAAACATAGACGTTTACACTGTCAAGTAATGGCCCATTGAAGTTGAACTGTCAGTTAATGGGAACACTGCAGTTTTAACATATCAGTAAAGGGAACACTTGAAGTGCAAATGTCAGATTTAATGGGCAACATTGACAGTTTGGGTAGTTTAACAATGTAGTAATGGGAACCATTGAGTTTAACATGTCAAGTTCTGGGAAACATTGAAGATCACAACATGTCTAATTGTTGAACTATTGGAAGTTTCAATGTCAAGTTATGGGAAACATTGAAGTTCAACATTCGTAACATGGGAACACTTGAAGTTTAATCTGTCAAGTAATGGGAACACTGACGTTTCAACATGTCAAGTAATGGGAACATTGAAGTTTCAACATGTCGTCATGGTGACCATTGAAGTTTAACATGGGTCAAGTAATGGGAACACTTGAAGATTTTAAACCTATCAGTATGGGAACACTGAAGATTAATATATCCAGGTAATGGGAACACTGAAGGTTTCAACCTTGTCAGTATCAAGGAAACCATTGCAAGTTTAACATGGGTCAAGTAATGGGAACATTGAAGTTTAAACATGTCAAGTGATGGAAAACAATTGAAGTTACCATGTCCCCAGTTAAATGGGTGAAACATTTGCAAGTTTAACATGTTCAGTTTATGGAAAACCATTGAGTTCAACCTATCAGATAATGGGGAAACTGAAGTTTAAATATCGACCCTTAATGGGACCATGAAGTTCAAACATGTCAGTAATGGGAACATATGGGAACATTGAAGTTCAACATGTCAGTAATGGGAAACATTGAAGTTTAAACATGTCAGATATGGAAACATTGAAGTTCAACATTGTCGGTATGGGAAAACACTTTGAAGTTTAACATGTCTGTAATGGGAAACACTGAAGTTTAACTTGTCAGTAATGGGAACATTGACGTTTAACATGTTGTAATGGGAACCATGAAGCATTACCATGTCAGTAATGGGAAAATTGAAGTTTAACATGTCAGTTATGGAAAATTGAAGTTTAAATGATCCAGTAATGGGAACATGACGTTTAACATGTCAGTAAGGGAAAACACTGAAGTTTAATATGTCAGTAATGGGACCACTGAAGTTCACATGTCCGTAATGGGAACATAAGGGAACATTTGAGTACACATGGTCGTAATGGGAACAATGAAGTATTTAACATGTCAGTGGAATTGGGAACAGTGAAGTTGAACATGTCAGTAATGGGAACATGAAGTTTCAATCATATCAGTAATGGGAATGGGAACACTGAAGTTCAACATGTCAGTAATGGGAACATTGAAGTTTAACATGTCAGTAATGGGAACATTGAAGTTTAACATGTCAGTTATGGAAAACATTGAAAGTTCAACATTAAGTCAGCTAATGTGAACATATTGAAGTTTAACATAGTTCAGTTATGGAAACATGGAAGTTTCAAGATAATCAGTAATGAACACTGAAGTTTAATAATGGGTTCTGATGTAATGGGAACACTGAAGTTAACATGTAAATGAAGAACATAATGGGAACACTGAAGTTCAACATGTCAGTAATGGGAACATTGAAGTTTAACATGTCAGTAATGGAACATTGAAGTTTTAACATCATTATGAAACTTGAAGTTCAATGTCAATAATGTGAACATTGAAGTTTAACATGTCAGTTATGGAAACATTGAAGTTCAACATATCAGTAATGGGAACACTGAAGTTTAATATGTCAGTAATGGGAACACTGAAGTTCAACATGTCAGTAATGGGAACATATGGGAACATTGAAGTTCAACATGTCAGTAATGGGAACATTGAAGTTTAACATGTCAGTTATGGAAACATTGAAGTTCAACATGTCGGTAATGGGAACATTGAAGTTTAACATGTCTGTAATGGGAACACTGAAGTTTAACTTGTCAGTAATGGGAACATTGAAGTTTAACATGTCTGTAATGGGAACATTGAAGTTTAACATGTCAGTAATGGGAACTTGAAGTTTAACATGTCAGTAATGGGAACATTGAAGTTTAACATGTCAGTAATGGGAACACTGAAGTTTAACATGTCAGTAATGGGAACACTGAAGTTTAATATGTCAGTAATGGGAACACTGAAGTTCAACATGTCAGTAATGGGAACATATGGGAACATTGAAGTTCAACATGTCAGTAATGGGAACATTGAAGTTTAACATGTCAGTTATGGAAACATTGAAGTTCAACATGTCGGTAATGGGAACATTGAAGTTTAACATGTCTGTAATGGGAACATTGAAGTTTAACATGTCAGTAATGGGAACATTGAAGTTTAACATGTCAGTTATGGAAACATTGAAGTTTAACATGTCAGTAATGGGAACACTGAAGTTTAACATGTCAGTAATGGGAACACTGAAGTTTAATATGTCAGGATGGGAACACTGAAGTTTAACATGTCAGTAATGGGAACAATGAAGTTTAAAGCCCCTGTACGGATCAAGTTGCCAAATTTGGCCTCCTATTGGGTTTTCCCACACATAAATCCAACAGGTTTCTATTTACACACACTTTGAAACTGTTTGCATTCATTTTGGTACAAAAATGAGTTTGTAGTCGATGAAAATATCAATAGTTGTTGATAAACAAACAGCAGGTGCGTTTTCAAAGCCCGATCGATTTTCCGATAGACGCTCGGGTCAACTCCTCAACTACCCGATTCGCGGCCGATGAAATCCGATAGCCGGAGTTTATCAACTCGCTTCCGAGCCGAAGCCGTTGGGTTACGGAATTAAATTGTCAATATTGACATTTTGCACTGAGTTTTTGTTGTCTTCACATTGCGATTAAGATGTAAATCTGAAGACTTGAGATGTATCTATTAGGCAGTATATGTTATAGTTTTGTGTACTAAATCAGTTGCCAAACATGTTTTTGTGTTTGAAAAAATCGGAAAATTGTAATACTGAGCCGTTCAGGGCCTTTAACATGTCAGTAATGGGAACACTGAAGTTTAACATGTCAGTAATGGGAACATTGAAGTTTAACATGTCAGTAATGGGAACATTGAAGTTCAACATGTCAGTAATGGGAACATTGAAGTTTAACATGTCAGTAATGGGAATACTGAGGTTTAACATGTCCGTATTTGTTTGTTTGTTTATTGGGGTTTAACTGCCTATCAACAGAGCTAAGGTCATTTAAGGCCGGGGTAACATGTCAGTAATGGGAAACCAACATGACGTTTAAACATGTCAGCTAATTGGGAACATTGAAGTTTAACTGTCAAGTAATGGGAACACTGTAGTTTCAACATGTCAGTAAATTGAAACATGGAAGGGTCCAACAGTTCAAGTAAGGGAAACATTAATTGGGACTGAAGTTCAAACAATTTGTCAGTAATTAATTTGGGAACACTGAAGTTCAATTACTTGTCAGTATTGGGGAATAAACAATTGGGAAACATTGAAGTTCATGGTCAGTAATGGGCAACAATTGAAGTTTACATGTCAGTATGGGAACACTGAAGTTTAACATGTCAGTAATGGGAACACTGAAGAAGTTTTTTTAACATGTAAGTAATGGGAACGATGAAGTTTAAACATGTCAGTATGGGGAACGCTGAAGTTCAACAAATGTCAGTAATGGGAACACTGAAGTTAACAAACTGTCAGTAATGGGAAAAACATGTTCTAGTAATGGGAACACTGAAGTTCAACATGTCCAGTAATGGGACATTGAAGTTTTCAACATAATGTTCAAGGTTATGGGCATGAATGTTTAAACATGTCAGGTATGGGTCAGCTGAAGTTTAACATGTCAGTAATGGGAACAACTGAAGTTAACATGTCAGTAATGAAACATGTCAAGTAATGGGAACACTGATGTTCAAGTCACATGCAAGTAATGACACGAGTACATTTCAGTAATGGGAACACTGAAGTTCAACATGTCAGTATGGGAACACTGAAGTTCAACATGTCAGTAATAGGAACACTGAAGTTTAACATGTGAGTAGTATGCAGCCTATGCTCAATAAATGTAAATGAATCAATTGAAATTTCCAGATGATCCTAAATTTGTACAAAGTTTAGTGAAACGGCCCACAGGAGCCCGTTTCATTAAAATTGTTTGTTGTATGATTGTTCCCTTATCTGGAGCCCTGTAGGTTTATGCCCTGGAATAACTTTGACCCATCTCTGATTATATACACGAGTACACATGATCAAGGTCATCAATTCAGCGTTACAGCGCTCCAGATAAGGAATTAGTAATTGAGTATTTTCACTCCATCATATCTGAAGCAATTGGTTATTTCAATATTTTAATTGGGTAAAATAAAATCACACTACTGTTTACATATCAACAGACAGCAATTATTGAATAGTTTGCTTCAAAATTAAAACATGTCTTGGCATTTCATCAAGGAGACAATTCTAATAAAATACCAATATGTGTTTTCATGGAAAATAAGAAAAATATGCTATATTTGTTGTCTGTTTATTGTTTTCTGTAGCATGATAAACGTACCACAAATTTGTTATTGCTTTTTGATACGCGCTACTTCTGATTTCAATTGGGTTTTTGGCAATTGTAATTGGGTATTTACGCAAATACGTAGCTTATCTGGAGCTCTGGTGTTACCATAAATGCAACAAGCCATGTGATTTTGTACCTTAGAAGATGTGCGATGACAAAATGTTCTGAGCAAATGCGGAATAGCTATGAAACTTTTGTCACCTTTCGACCTCATGTACAGAATGTTCATAGGTTGTAAATATTAATAACGGAACATTTTCTTAGGTACAAAATCACATGGCTTGCCTCAACTGTCCAGAGCTCCAGATAAGTTTTGTATCTAAAGAGTATTATACCTGCAGATTTCAAATTCAATGCATACAGGCCACACTCACTTACTCGAATTCGAAGGGAGATAAAAAAATACTTCGAGTTAACCGTAGTTTGACGTATCCGTAGTACGCAACCTGTCGGACAACAAACTATTTTATTGACAGTTAGAACCAAATGATTACTTGCTGATGTAGCCTTGAGTAGTAAATATGATTTATTTTAGCAATTAAATGTACATGGATACATGTTAAATGCTGTTTCTAAGACAAATCATATTTAAACACTTTGGGTTTGTTTACAAATACACATATGCATGTCTGTGTGTAATTAATAGATAACCCGGATGTGGCACACGTGACATGCGCATGTAGCGATATGTACATATTCAGTTCACCAATGAAATAAATAATAACAAGAACATAATATTTTATGAATCATTTTAATAAATTATACACGGAAACAACACAAAACAACAAGAAATACTGATTTGTAACACTATTATAAATGATTATTTCTGACCAGACTTGATTGTACAAACTAATAATGTTTAGAACATAAAACTCGCCCATTCAATGTTTCGTCCCTATACTGTATAATCTGAATATACACACGATTGAGTGTGAAATATTTCACTCATTTCTAATCGCGCAAATTGTGTTCACTTTAATTAACGTTCGAGTAAAAGCATTTAATGCCAGTCCAATTAAAATAGTTGCCATTTATTGCTCACCACTTAATGATCACCGACGGTCATTTCGGGAGTCCTGTTTAATCAGTGTCAACGCAAACACCTTTAACTACGGTCTGAATACCCGACTTTGATCAGGTAAACTGCAGGTGACAAACTTCTACTTACCTCCGCAAATTGACATTTCGACTTAACGAGTGTGAAATACAGTAGATTTACGTTTTCGGGACCTAAATATACCTTCGAATAAACAGAAAATTTGAGTTATCAAAATTTTACTTAACCGAACTTAGTTATATGGAAAATAATAGGATTTTAAACGGGACCGTGCTAGTAATTCGACGTAACCGGTGATTTCGACGTAAGCGACTTTGAGTAAACGAGCGTAGCCTGTATTTTACTTTTACAAATGTATTATTCATTTTCTTAATATTAAATAGGGAACAAATGATAAAAAAATAAAACAAATTTAAAATTCACTGTTCGCTTTTCGCAGCTCAACTAAGTAATTTTTAACTTTATTACATTATTTTCACTACTCAATTTGAAAATCAATGCGTATTTTCACAATGCTGTGTGTATTTTGTACTCCCTCTTTTGATAATCAGTGCGTATAATTATTCTGCTAAAATGAGTGCGTAAAATATGCCAATACACAGCTTATCTGAAGCACTGACTACTAAGGTTCCTTTTCTCAGCCGGCCTGGGGGTCATTGAAACTGAACTAACCTCCGCGGAGACTATAGCGCATCTGCATTCCAAATATTGAGAGGGTGTCTACACCAGTACGATTGCCTTTCCTCGTGCCGTGGTCCAGGATCTGTTGTATTGCTTCGAGGTAGTTGTATTCAGAATGCCTGTAATAACAGGTGGAACTGGGACATGTGACATACAAAACAAGAGGGCCATGATGGCCCTAATTCGCTCACCTGACTCCATGAACACCAGAGGAGAATGTGACATTGAGTTCATGTGTTTTAAAAAAAATTGTAATATTTTTAGATGGCGGTCATCTTGGATTAAGCGACGACTCTCATTTTACCAAATCTGAAAATGCTTCACCCAAGGATCTTAACTTCCTATGAAGTTTGGCCAGCATCGGCCATGTGGTTCCCGAGAAAAAAGACTTTCAAAATCTCGAATAAATGGACCTTTTGGCGGCCATCATGGATGTTTTAATCATCCGATTCCGACAAATATTGCACTCATCGATACCTTCAATTTGATATACGACATGATCATATCCGGTCAAAAATTAAATTTGACCCCATGGGCCACGCCCATTTTTGACCCCGGGGTCACCATTTTCACAACTTTGAAAGAGCATTGTAAATCGATCATTTCTACCAAGTTTTGTCGAAATACGGCCAGCGGTTCATGAGAAGATTTTTTAAGAATTTATGCTATTTTTAGACGGCGGCCATCTTGGATTAGCGATGACCTCCATTTTAACAAATCTGAAAAGGCTTCACCCATGGACCATAACTTTTAAGTTTGGCTACCATGGGCCAAGCGGTTCATGTGAAGAAGAATTTTTAAATCTCTAATAAAAGAAAGACCTTTTGACATTTCGGCGGCTATCTTGGATGACATAACAATCCGATTTCGACAAACAATGTACCAGAGTGATCGCCTCATTGATACCTTTGATTTAAAATATAACACGACTATATTCGGTCAAAAATGTAATTTGACCCCTATTTGACCTCGCGGACCATGCCCATTTTTGACCCCAGGGTCACCATTTTAACAACTTTGAAAGAGCATTGTACATCGATCATTCCTACCAAGTTTTGTCGAAATCCGGCCAGCGGTTCATAGGACCATGAAGTTTGGTGACTATAGGCCCAATGGTTACCGAGGCGAAGACGTTTGAAAATGTTCACGGATGACGACGACGGACACATTGCGGTAACAATAGCTCACATGAGCTTTGCTCAGGTAAGCTAAAAAAAATGCCCATTACCCCCCCACCCCCCCCATCCTCCTGGGGCCCGTTTCACTAAACTTTGTACGACAAAAATGTTCGTAAGTGGCAAACTTATGATAGTCTGAAAATTTCACATTAACAATGTTTTCTTATAACAATTATTTGATTTACATTTATTAAGCATAGGCTGCATATGCAATGCAGCCTATGCTCAATAAATGTAAATCCATCAATTGAAATTTCCAGACGATCCTAAATTTGCACTTACAAACATTTTAGTCCTATGAAGTTTAGTGAAACGGGCCCCTGGTGTCATACTGTAATGTGTTTTCGTAGCGTACAGGCGAGTGCGGTAATGAGATTTTTTTCTATAGCGGACAGTGTGACACCAGATGGGTGGGGTAATGGGATTTATTCAATGGCCATTTTTCTAAAGAAATCGGCAGAAAACTGTGATGATATTGTTAGGCTCACAGACTTTCTAGGTGTCTGGTCCAGTCGATAGTTACTACCTAATTAAAAGTACATGCCCACTCAGTAGGCACACACTGTTCATTATAGGAATTAAATAAGTGTATACTTGTGTTACTATTCCACCAGTTAAATTATGAGTGCTGCTATACAGATGTAATCAATTTGCCAAGTCTGTGTTGACCCTTAAAATGCTGCATTAAATTTTGTTGTCTGCTGTTTATTTTTTAAATTCCATTTTTATCAACTAAATAGGTTGGCAGCACTTTAGAATCATTTCCAATGGAAATGATTCTAAAGTGCTGACAAATCGTGTTTTTATTGAGAACAAAGACACTGTACTGTAAGCTGTATGGGCCGGTATGATAAGACACCCACAAGATGGCGGACAGTAAAAAATGTGAAAGGCAAGTGCTTCAATTTTTACCGTTTTCCCATTAGCAAAAATCACGAACTAAACGTGGTAATCATGTGTATAACTGTTGTCTTAACCCTCGGTTGCTCTTGTCAGAGTCGCATCTCTCGCTAATATAAGCAGGAACGACCAAAAAACGTGAACAGTTTGAAAATGAAGCGAGAGAACGGTCTTTACCGAGCTCGCATACGGTCATTACATCATTGATATATATGTCAAAAAATCACCACTGGACGGTTAAGACTCCGAAGCAAGTTGAGCAAAAAATACGTCTGGACGGTGAAGACATCGACAGTTTCACACGGTTTCTGTACGGTACAGACGACGAAATCTGTACGGTGCGGACAATTGCCATGCATGGTGCAGGTGTAACAGGAAGATTGCTATACTATGTAAGCACCATAAGCTTGACACAGTTATTCGGTTATATATGAAGCAGGGATTCCGCTGGCAATCGCCACTTTCGCGGTAAAAATATTTTTTTTTTTTTTTTTTTTTTTTTTTTTTTTTTTTTTTTTTTTTTTTTTTTTTTTTTTGGAAGTGGCGATTTTTCTTTTTTTCCACAGCGGAACCCCTGTAAAGGTTAACCCGAAGACACCGGCAATAGTTAACTTGGGCCATAAAAAAAATACTCCGGTTCTCAGATATCGCCGCGTAGAGCAATTTATCGTATTAATGGATAAATAAAATTGTACTGTAAATTTGCCACACGATCAATATGTTAAATCAAATTGTGTCTGATGAAAATCTTGTGATTCTTCACATCTAAAATAGTTTATAGTAACTTTATAGAAAATATGCATCTGGCCACTTGTAAAAATCAGAGACGAACATCTCAAACAAAAGAAATATATTAAAAAGAACCGCCCTCTCGTGTCACATTCCACAAACCCTGTGTCTGTAATTTTTATGATATTAGCTACCGGTATGTTGTTTTAAACTTTGTAAGTGTCGATGATTGCCAAACCGAGTTGGACCCAAGCTACATGTTCAAGTTGCAACTATATCCTGGTGTAATCGAACACTCAACACCTGTTTGTAGATGCAGCTCTAGTTGCACACCGACTACATGATGTGCAAATAACAACTGTATTCTGGGTTTATTCGAGGACTGATCATCACTAAACATGTATCCACACCAAAGTCACTTGGCCCCTTCCCCTAAAGTAGGATTACGAATAATCGTAATACTCACATAAGGGGTATAACCAGATTCAACTGTCACATACAAAATGCCAAAGACGTATGTGAGGGCCAAACCAAGTCTCCAGTCGGAATTCCGGTAAGGATGAACCCCGATCGTTACATTACCCATCGCTTGCGCCCACCTTCCACCCACATGTATCCATGTGAGTTTCCGGTTTCCGTGCCCATATGAAGAAAAGTATAAAACAAGTACAGTCGAACCTCCCCGAACGGCCACCTCTCTACAACAGCCACCTCTCTGTAACAGCCGCTACCGGTATTTTATATCCCAAATGGATGATTTCCTCTATATCTAACCCTTACACTGCTGAGCATGAACATTGTCGTTTGATGTTGATTTTGCATTCTTTCTCAATAAAAACATGTTTTGACAGCATTTTAGAATCATTTCCTTTGGAAATGATTCTAAAATGCTGTCAAAACATGTTTGGAAATGATTCTAAAATGCTGTCAAAACATGTTTTTATTGAGAATAATTGAAGAAAATAAATAAACATCAAACGATAAAATTGTATTCAGCATTAACCTCCCTACAACAGCCACCTCTCTATAACAGCAATTTTGCCTCTTCCCATGGGTGGCTGTTGTAGAGAGGTTGCACTGTATCATAAACGACTTCCTTGAAATGATTAACACAGACTGCCACCATTCCTCCTATAGTATACATGTATATCAACTTGTACCACCGTTTGCAAATGTATAAATCCTTGAGATTTATAAATAACATAATGAACATATATAAATGTTTTGTTTTACATTATCGGTGTCTTCTGGTAGTGTTGTTTCTTTCTTTTTTTTCCTTCATACACAAGCGAATAACTGTGTCAAGCTTACAGTGCTTACATAGTTGGAAGTCGGCGTGATTTAAACTGACCACGTGACACAAATTTGGTCATCGTAACTTGGGGGAAATCCGATAGATTTCACTCTACAAAAATCATATTCATCACAGAAAATAGTGTTGTTAGAATAATGTAAATACTAAGCAAACACATATTTTTATTTACTATCCAACAATATAAATTTGGATGTAAACTTTAAGCGATCCGTAATTATTATAAGCATCCATAGAATCATGAAATTATATGGGGAAACCGTTATTTTACCTCGGCGATTTTCCAATATTTTCCAATTTAAAGTCATTTTTGGCATATTTGCAATTAAAGTGTGGAAACGAGGGGCACATATTCGGAAAGAGCATCAATCAATGATGCAATATCAAGTGACATATTCAAAATTCATGTAGAAATGATCGTATGCGAGCTCGGTAAAGACCGTTCTCTCGCTCCATTTTCAAAATGTTCACGTTTTTTTGTCGTTCCTGCTTATATTAGCGAGAGATGCGACTCTGAGAAGAGCAACCGAGGGTTAAGACAACAACATTTATACACAGGATTACCACGTTTAGTTCGTGATTTTTGCTAGTTTTAAAGGGGAAAACAGTAAAAATTGAAGCACTTTCACGCTTTTTACCGTCCACCATCTTGTGGGTGTCTTATAATACCGGCCCGTACAGCTTACAGTACAGTGAAAGAGAAAATGTTAAACAACAGCAGACGACAGTTTTCGTTTCCCGCATACTAAGGGTTAATAAACACTGCTTGCCTTTAACCCTTTCAGCCCTACGTAACTGGAAAGGACTGTGATTGCTAATTTTCCGGCCAATCCAATCGTCACAAAATGATTTTCAGATTAGTCCATGTATGACAATAATGAAAAGGTGTTTTTGTTCTAAAACATATGAAAATTACTAGCAAAAAGTGTAATCCTGTATAACGAGCCGGCTCATCTGGATCTTCACAGTTTGCAAACCCCGCTACAGCAGGCTTTCAGGTTCAAGGGGTTAAATATTTTCTTACGTCTGCACAATAAATATTTTGTGACCACTCATTTGAACCATCTCGTGATGCGTCATACCTGTCGAATGAAGTTTGTAGACGCTTGCCATTGGAGTCACCATGACAACCATTGCTTACGGACATCTTGCCCTCCACTTCAAAACATGTGCTGCCAGACATTTCTGCAATTAGAAAGAAAATTCTCAACACTTTTAACCCTAACCCATTTCAGTCTAAGGATACGATAATTTGTGTTGTAAAAATCTCATTATCGTGTTTATTTCTATATGTATATTGTGTTACCACTCATTTGAACCAAATAGATTTTTTCCCTAAACAGTTTCATACTACTATAATTGTATCCCATCTTTAATGGGTTAAGCAACTGGTATAGACAAGTTCACACCAATTTTTAGAATAGCTTCTTAAGAACGAGTATTTTTTTTTAAACTCTTGAAACATACCGACAAATATTGTAGATCTTGATGA
The DNA here is from genome assembly GCA_029237695.1 of Conchocele bisecta. Classification (NCBI taxonomy): domain Eukaryota; kingdom Metazoa; phylum Mollusca; class Bivalvia; order Lucinida; family Thyasiridae; genus Conchocele; species Conchocele bisecta. The sequence goes on along the minus strand of CM055273.1, from coordinate 54,774,318 downwards.
GAGAGCTCATCTGGATATACAGACTGTCAGTGTTTGCACACTTTATGGCATGTAGGGTTGAACATGTTGAAAGGGAAAATAAATCATTCTTAAAACAACTTACAACCACACATTTTCATAACACTGTTGTTATTTTATGGAAAATAATAAAATCAGAGTCTGGTTGTATCAATCTAAATTTAGAACAAGACATTATGTTTGTAAACATAGATATGCCCCCTGGCATACTGCACTCTAACTAGAGAAACTCTTACAAAACTTTTTGACCTAAATGTACACGGACGGACGGACGGAACCTCAAGAGCACGCAATATGCTCCTAGCACTATGATCTTAAAGCAGGGTTCCTGTAGCCTATATCATCAACATTGCAAAGTATACTTTACTAGCAAAGTATACTTTGAGGGAGAAATTTTCAATTTTATGATAAATTTATTAATTTTTATTATACTGAATTTATTACATTATCACAGCCATTTAATGGCTGTGATAATGTAATAAATTCAGTATAATAATTCTGCATACCACAGCCATTTAATGGCTGTGATAATGTAATAAATTCAGTATAATAATTCTGCATACTTTTAATCATGAAATATATGCATTTGTTAGTTCTATATGAAATAATGCATTTGAGGAAAAATAAATGATTACTCCCTCAAAGTATACTTTGCTAGTAAAGTATACTTTGCAATGTTGATGAAATAGGCTACTGGTTTAGGGCGAAGTTCTCGCCTTGTTTTACCGGACTTCGCCCTGTGCGTCCAGAAAAGCGAAGTTCACTTCGCCTTAAAAAAATCTCGGAAAGTATCTGAAATTCTACAAAAGTCGGAACTAAATTTATTCAGGTAATCCCCATTTCCCACCTAGTGACCTAAATCTAGCTAATTTCAGGCCTGCCAAACTGTTTACAATACCATTTGTTTTATGACACGCGATTGTTTGACAGTGACGGTGAACCATTTTTGAAACGCTGCTTAGATGTGGAAACCTGTGTCAAGACTCAAGAAAATCGGGAAGTACGCACTTTTTTTACCAGTCTGGGTTTAACCTCAATATCTAAATATACAGTATAACATTATTACTAAAAACGATACTGACATGCGATTTATTTCAGTCACCTGTGTTATAACTTAAGGAAATATTTAGCATTAATTAGGCCAGGCCCGTATGCAGAGGGGGTGCGACGGGTGCGTACACACCCCCCTTAACCCGTTCAACACCACAGGCCTGTATAGTGGTATTGGCAAAAAGTGTAAATCCAGATGAGCCGGCTCGTGACGAGCCGTCTCATCAGGATCTGCACTTTTTGCAAGTAATTTTCATAATTTTGAGAACAAAAACACCTCATGTTCATAAATGGACTGGTTTGAAAATCATTTTGTGATGATTGGAATGGCTTGCAAAATTAACATATCAAAATCCATTCCAGTTATTTAGGGGTGAAATGGTTAATCTGCCGAGGTCTGTCTGTGAATGTGCAAAAAAACAATGTTTAGCCCTTCGCGCCGTCGATAACGCACCCCCCTAAATTAATTCCTGTGTACGGGCCTGTATGTTCCATTTATTCTTAGATAAAACACGTAACACGTAATACATGTATCAGCTGATGCAGAGCTCCAGTTAAGGTGCGTAATCGGACCAACTTGGGGTGAAATTTTGTTATTTCTTAATCAACAAGAGTTGTCAGATGACAACGAAGCTCGCCTGTAGGCAGCCTTCATTCAAACTTGTCACAGTTGTATAAAAAACATGGATATTATATAACTTGACTTTGGGATAAGGGGTGTGCGGTGGACCTTGACATTGAGGTCAGTGGTGGAAGGTGGGTCGTGGATTTGACATAGCATGATATAGCATATTAAGATGAATGCATGTATGAAATATCAATGCGCTCCCTGAAAAGAGAAGGAAAACAAAATTTAACCCAGCTTATGTTTATGAACACACTAAGTTGGTGATTTTCTATAGCATGATAGCTATTCACATGAGGAATGCATGTATAAATGTGCTAAGTTTGTGACCTTGGCCTTGGCGATAGGGGTGGGTCATGGATTTGCTGTAGCACAATAGAGTATCATCAGATGAATGCATGTATGAAATATGAAGGTGTTCCCTGTAAAGAAACAGAAGTTATAAAAAGACATTTACTCCAACGTTAAGTTTATGATGTTGATCTTGGAGAAAGGGGTGGGTGGGTCATGGATTTGCTGTAGCACAATAGAGGATCATCAGATGAATGCATGTATGAAATATCAAAGCGTTCAAAGTGTAAAGAAACGGATGTTACACAACATTTACCAGGGATCGATATTAACGGTGTCCCAGGGGTCCCGGGATCCCAGAATTTCATGTGGAATCCCAACTTCCGAAAGCTGGGGATTCCAACGGGACCCCTAATTTTTCGTCCAGGTTTGTCAAAAACACGTATTAATCGTCTGAAATAAATTGAAAATTCGTCAAAATCGCCGTTAAACTTGCCTTTCCGACAGCGGAAACGAGTACGATTTAACGCGAATTCGAGTTGACTTCGGTACAATTTGATCGAGTGCCGAATCGGCGACTTTGCAGAGCGCCACCTGTCGATTGTAACATGGCTCGTAACCTACACCGTAGAAGTATCCCGACATATGATCCCGATTGCGAGACGCTTATTAAAATGTTCACTATCAAGCGAGTGTTTGATTCTGATCGTCTGGATCTTCGCGATCCACGTAATGAGTTTTCGCGATGTGGAATTTTATTGATAAAGTGTCTCCACCACCGGAAAAAAAGAAAAAAACACAGGAAGAACGATTAGATTACCACAAGTCCTACGATGTATCGAGGAAGCGTTCGTTCCAGAGCAGTTGGAAGCGTGATTTTCAATGGCTGCGATTCGACGACTGTAAGCAGCTAATGTCTTGTGACATCTGTATGCAGTATGACAAAGTTGGAACATTCGTAACTGGCTGTAGTAATTTTAAAGTTCAAGCCATAAAAAAACATGATGCATCGGAGAGCCACGTGAAGAACTCACTTAAGGTGAAAGCCAAAACTAGCTACTCCATAACCAGTGGGTGTGAAGTACGGCTCATGAGTGAAATGGTTAAATATGGAAGTTTATCATAAATTACATTCATGATTCATGATTGCAGAATGAAAATGATCAAAAACGACTGGAGGTCAAGGCTGGGCGATGCGCACCTCAGCGATCTGATGGTAATCAACAGGGAGGTGCCATCTGTTGAACTATATGACCCTGAGTCCGCCATCCACCACTGGAACAGCTGTGGTGTCAGGTCAAGGCGGCCATTCTACAGTGATGTGAAAAAGGTACCGTATAGTTAATAAGACACCAGCAAAGCCAGTACTGCTATAATGTAACCGGTATAATATATTAAAACTGTCTGTTTAAGGCTTGTGACTGCACACATTAATTTGCAGAGGCAAAGGAAATTGAGAATTAGTTATTAAATTATTTTTTTATTTCAATATCATAAATTCTGCACATGTGTGTTCTACAAGACACTGCTTGCAAACAATGCAGCCAGCTGTAGATTTTGTAGAGTTGTTGGTGTTTCAACTTTGTAGTGGCATTTTTATGTATTTTCTTTCAGCCAGTGCCCGAACCGGAGGACACTGATTCGTTCATGGTCATGGCCGAGGAGTTGGAGGATGCTGAGGGTGAAGAGGCGGAGCTACCAGGAGACGAGTCAGAGATGTGCCAGAAGGCATATCAGTTACTTGAAAAACTCTTATGATTTATATGATATTATAAAACAAAATATATTGGTACAAAAAAGCATGTCTTTGTTTTATACAATTGTGGGATCCCAAATCCTGAGGTGGGAACCCAGTTTTCAAAAGTAGGGATCCCAGCCGGATCCCAAAGGAAAAAAGTTAGTGTCGATCCCTGTTTACCCCAATGTAAAGTTTATGAACTTGCTAAGTTTGTGACCTTGACCTTGGGTAAGTGTTAGGTGGTGGGTTGTGGATTTGCTACAGCATGATAGAGGGTCATCTGAGGAATGTATGTATGAAATATCAAGGCGTTCCATCAAAGGAAACAGTTGTTATCAGACATTTACCCCAACGTTAAGTTTATGAATGTGTCAAGTTTGTGACCTTGACCTTGGGGTAAGGGGTGGGTCATGGAATTGCTATAGCACGATAGAGTATCATCAGATGAATGCATGTATGAAATATCAAGGCGTTCCATGAAAGGAAACAGATGTTATAAGACATTTACCCCAACGTTAAGTTTATGAATGTGCTAAGTTTGTGACCGTGACCTTGGGGAAAGGGGTGGGGGTTGATCATGGATTTGCTATAGCACAATAGAGTATCATCAGATGAATGCATGTATGAAATATCAAGGTGTTCAAAGTGTAAAGAAACAGAAGTTACACAACATTTACCCAAACGTTAACTTTATGAACATGCTTAAGTTTGTGACCTTGACTTTTGGGTAAGGGTTGGGTGGTGGGTTGTGGATTTGCTACAGCATGACAGAGGGTCATCTGAGGAATGTATGAAATAGCAAGGCGTTCCATGAAAGGAAACAGACATTTACCCCAACGTTAAGTTTATGAATGTACTAAGTTTGTGACCTTGACCTTGGGGTAAGGGATGGGCGGTGGGTCATGGATTTGCTATAGCATGATAGAGTATCAGATGAATACATATTTGAAATATCAAGGCGTTCCATGAAAGGAAACAGATGTTATAATAAATTTACCCCAACATTAAGTTTATGAATGTGCTAAGATTGTGACCTTGACCTTGGGGAAAGGGGTGGGCGGTGAGTCATGAATTTGCTATAGCACGATAGAGTATCATCAGATGAATGCATGTATTAAATATGAAGGTGTTCCCTGTAAATAAACAAAAGTTACACAACATTTACCCCAACGTTAAGTTTATGAACATGCTAAGTTTGTGACCTTGACCTTGGGGTAACGATTGGGTGGGCGGTGGGTCATGGATTTGCTATAGCACGATAGAGTATAATCAGATGAATGCATGTATGAAATATCAAGGCGTTCCATGAAAGGAAACAGATGTTATAAGACATTTACCCCAACGTTAAGTTTATGAATGTGCTAAGTTTGTGACCTTGACCTTGAAGTAAGGGCTGGGTGGTGGGTCATGGATTTGCTACAGCATGATGCATGGTCATCTGAGGAATGCATGTATGAAATAACAAGGTGTTCCATGAACGGAAACAGAAGTTATAAGAAATTTACCCCAACGTTAAGTTTATGAATGTGCCAAGTTTGTAACCTTGACCTTGGGTTAAGGGCTGGGTGGTGGGTCATGGATTTGCTACAGCATGATAGAGGGTCGTCTGAGGAATGCATGTATGAAATAACAAGGTGTTCTATGAAAGGTAACATAAGTTATCAGACATTTACCCAACGTTAAGTTTATGAATGTGCCAAGTTGGTGACCTTGACCTTGGGGTAAGGGCTGGGTGGTGGGTCATGGATTTGCTACATCATGATAGAGGGTCATCTGAGGAATGCATGTATGAAATAACAAGGTGTTCCATGAAAGGAAACAGAAGTTATCAGAAATTTACCCAACGTTAAGTTTATGAATGTGCCAAGAATGTGACCTTGACCTTGGGGTAAGGGCTGGGTGGTCGGTCATGGATTTGCTACAGCATGATAGAGGGTCATCTGAGGAATGCATGTATGAAATAACAAGGTGTTCCATGAAAGGAAACAGAAGTTACAAGACATTTACCCAACATTAAGTTTATGAATGTGCCAAGTTTGTGACCTTGACCTTGGGGTAAGGGCTGGGTGGTCGGTCATGGATTTGCTACAGCATGATAGAGGGTCATCTGAGGAATGCATGTATGAAATAACAAGGTGTTCCATGAAAGGAAACAGAAGTTATAAGACATTTACCCAACGTTAAGTTTGTGGACGACGCTGAAGCCGATGCCGACGACGCCGACTTCGTGCAGGCGAGCTAAAAATGGCAAGTTGGGAGTCCTTTAGAATCGTCTCATTAAGACGATTCTAAAGCACTCCCAACTTGCCATTTTTGATACAGAAATAAAAAATTTACCTCCAAGTTACGCACCTTAACTGGAACTCTGGCTGATGGCAATCTTTATTGCAAGACAGATAATATTTCAATCACGTGCACGCAGTGGTTTGGTTGGTTACTGGAGACTGACGTCATTTCCCATTAGCCAACCAAATCACTGTGTGTCACGTAATTCAATATTTTTAAAGATGGCGGCTAATATTCATGTATAGTGAGGAAGTGAACGTGTTTAATTTTAAAAAGCGCATTTAGGTTAGTGAGACGCGTTTTAGTGCAGTTTGCACACAAAATCTTTTTTGATATTTATGTTAATGTATTAGCAACTGTAAAATCTATGCCGAAAACCCATCCCAAGCAGGGTTTCGACACGCTGTAACACGTTGTATAGGCGAGTAACCATTATGACTTTGTGTTGATTTTTCTTTCAATGGTGACGAATGCTAGTTTTGTATCTTTCATAATTACATAATCTTCAGACCCGGGTGCATTTGAATTGTTTTGTACATTGTTTAGAAAGTGATTCATGTATATACAAACAATAATTGCCCATTCTGGAAGTCAGCGTATCACTAGTCACGTGACCCGATATGTATGAGGTAAAAATATACATTTTGCTCTAAAACACATAATTTTTATGCCAGAATATTTCACCATTAGAACTACGAAAATACTAAATTGCGATACAAATATTTTTTAATGACCATATAACATTATAAATCTGCATTTAATTTGATTTAGCAATTGGAATTTAGTTGTTTGAAGCATTCAAAAATGATTAAATTATATAGGAAAACGGGTCAGATTTCCCCCTGTGCTCCTCGACAGGGGAGATAATTATAACCTGCAGCTGCGCGAAATGGATGAAGTCCGACTTCCAGAATCCAAGACACGCTAGAATCACCTATGAATGTAAATGTAATATGAAGAAAAAGCCGCGGAGCTAAATATGGTTATTAATAACTACCGTTACAGCCATAGACCTCAAAGATACCTACTGTAGCGACTTGATTTCAAGATTTGAAATCTGTCGATTATTGTCTAAATACGAGTCTAATGGTGCTAAACCAGCAGTGCAAAACCAGAAATTATATTAAATAGCCTGTATGAGTTACAATAGGTGACTTGCCTATTAAAATAAAGTGTTTATCGCTCCTTTTGTCTGACTACATAAAGTGTACAAAGTTTACAACGCTACGGTCGCCATTTTGCCAAAGAATTTCCGGCAGAATAAATTAACTTCCGTAATTCTGTTCTTAGTCCGGCGTCCAAAGGCCGATTTTGGGGCTTAACCTTGTTTTGAATAAGTTTTTTTATTACTGATTTTGCTTATGTAGACTTTCTAGTTTTAGAATCCGACTGATAGAGAATAATAGGTTAGTGCCGTGAATGGGAAAAAATATCTGGCAAGGCTCAGGAAACGGGATGGACAAGGCTCTGCCGAGCACATCCCGTTTCTGTGCCGCGCCAGATATGTTTTCCCATTCACGGCACTAACCTACTATTCTATTTATCCTGTCAACACCTACAAATTGCTGTAAAATGCAAAAATAGTATTGACTGGATATCAAAAATGTTTCACGGCACATACGCACTGTGTTGACGGGATAAATGACAATCTGTTACCCTTGAGCATTTGGAGAAATCTGCATAAATTCAAGATGGCTGCCACCAAGATATATCGTGCCATATAATTGCATCCCCAGGAGGAAATTAAACCATCTAAGAGAATATAATGAATGTATTAACGTGCTGACCCAAATGGTCAACTTTAAAATTCAATTCCTTAACTGCATATAGAAAAAATCCAAGATGTCAGCCAAATGTGACTATTTTACATACTTTCACTAATTCGTCATATCAAAGAATATACGTTTTTTAATTTTAAAACAATGAATGTGTGTTTTTTTGTAACTTTGATGTGAAATTATATACTAATCTATATAACACAAGACCAAAATGGCAGCCATATACCGTATGAATATATTACAATGTATGTACTTGCAACCGTATCTTGAAATAAGAAACACTATATACTTGCAATCATATCAGAGCGAATTTGCATACAAATATTGTATTTAGGTATATAATTATTCCAATACATTAGGTATGTATTTAGATACATGTTTCAATGGTATTAGTCCAAGGTGACCACCAAATATCATATTACCTGATAACTAACTTGTGTAGTAAATAGCGTATGTAATTAGGTTTGAGGAATTTGATTCCTCAAACCTTTTGTTTTCGTTGGTTTTTTTTTTTTTCTTTTTCTTTTTATTCAGCCGTCGGGACTACAGCCCAAACCGCTTGTCGGATCGACTTCAAATTTTGTATGCCGATTTGTATCAACTGCCGATTTGTATCTCATGACGTCACTTTCTACGAAACCGGAAGTGACGTCATATATCATATAATTCCCTATAACTTCCTTATTTTCCAACCGATTTCAAAAATTCTTTTTGAATTGTAAAGCTGCGAGAATTCTCTATCTTCGTTTCGCTGACAATGTTTGGCTATCTGCTCAAATGAGAGAGCTATAGACATGTGAAATTGAGAAAAATGAAAAAAATCAACAATTTCAGATTTTTATTTTATTTTAACGGGGTCGGGTGGTCTTTGAAAACAGTTTCCAATTTGTACAGTAATCTCAGCAACATAATTTTTTGACAGCGTCACGCGGGACATTCATCCGCACAGAAGATGATATTTTTCAGAGCAATGGCTTGAATAGTTCTATTCTATTGTCTTTCAAACTTGGACGTTTTTTTCAATTTTTTCAAATTTGAAATGGTCATAACTTTTTTATTATCTAACCGATTTTCAAATATTTATTTGCATTAAAAAGCCAACAAAATTCTCTATCTCCGTTCGCTGGTAGTTTTTGGCTATCTGCCCAAATGAGAGAGTTGTAGGCATTTGAAGTTTTTAAAAAAAATTGAAATGGTCATAACTTCCTTATTATTCAACCGATTTCAAATATTTTTTTTGCATTAAAAAGCCAATAAAATTCTCTATCTCCGGTTCGCTGGTAGTTTTTAGCTATCTGCTCAAATGCGCGAGCTACATGCATTTGAAGTTTGAGAACGAGCATATAAACTTAGCCGCCTAGAACAGTGTGTACAGCTGACAAACTTCGAGGTGGAGGCCAGACAGGTATGGTGGGCTGTATCAGACACTGGTTTTATATACGAACTGACATTTGCTGCGAGTGCTTTAGAATCGTCTTAACTTCAATGTCAGACTAGGGGGTTAACGGTACACATTTCGTAGAACGTTATATAATGAAAAATGCTTAGAATAGTCAAGCGATTCTGAAAATACAAAACTTTATTTTTTCAATTTCATTGGAATTGCATCAATTTTTTTTGAGTTTCATATGTTTTCGTCATTGGCAATGTCTTCTAATCACTTTGCCAGTGTACGTTTGTCAGTACATCAAGCCTCAAACCGTTGATGCAGCTTCAGCTGGCAATAACGTAAGTCTAATATGGCCGCCGGATATGAATATAGTACATTATAATAGTAATACAATTATATTATTTATAATATATTTAAAATCGTGCATTCAGTTAGATATTTTTGATATTGTTTTGTCTTGTTTTGCCATTCCATAGCAGCATTCATACTTCTATTGTTGACAGCGAGATATATTGTACTTTACAATATACTTCAAGGACTTCCTAATTTGTAAAAATACCAGATGTCGTCGTTTATATCATTGGCTCCAAAAACTCAAATGCTCAATGTGATTTACTGTGCAACATCGCATGAAATGGCTCCTCTAGGTAGCGCCATTAACAACTTGAGTGTCTGAATATAGCAATTGAACAGGTACAAATGGATGATACGTCTATATATTTCTGTCACAATCGGTGATTACGTACAATAACATAGTTCAGCCATCCAGTAGCTTATTCCAGTTTCTGGCTATCATTACGTGCCTTCAACCTACTTAGTACAACCACTTAGCTGATAGTATTGGCCACATGTTTTCTTTCTGTGAAAGTAGTCAGTTTCCACAAAGCGGCTGTATGCACATGATGGTTGATGTACAACATTTTAATATCACTTATTACTTTGTAAGCTGCAAGTAATTGATGTGTTTTCAGACCACTATCGCCGATGTAGAGCAACATATTTATATGATGAGGTAATGTATGTACACCAATTTTCTCTATGTATTGTTTCAAAGATAAGCAATACAAATACTTTATTTTTGTCGAATTATTGTGTAGTTATATGCCATTAAATGACTTTTACTTATTTAAACATATGACAGAATTCAGCACCTGTGAATGCATATGATATGTAAAAACTAAGACATGACGCCGTCAGTATACATAAATGTGGATCAAAGAAAACAACCGTAATCACAAATATAATAATTCCGAGAAGAACACGGAGATGCTATATATTAAATACCACAGGGAGGACACAACTAATACAAATGTAATTGATATTATATGACAGACAACCTAGTTGTGCCACTACTAAATACTCACGGTAACAAAAAATAGTATAGTACTTGCAGACAGCAATACACATGGTACACAACCATATATAGAATGTGACAAAATTCAATAATATGGATATGAGGCAATTTAATAGACTAATATATCTATCTAAATTGTTTGTTTCATCATATAATTAGGTTTGAGGCGGCTTTCAGCTGCGCCGAAAACCTATTGTATTTGTTTTTTTGTTGTTTTTTTTATTTTTTTTTTATTCAGCCGTTCAGTCTACAGCCCAAACCGCTGGTCGGATCGACTTCAAATTTTGCATGCCGATTCGGATCAAGTGTGAGCAGAGACTCAGAGATTTTCAGAAATCTCTTAATGCCACTTTCCACGAAAGCGGAAGTGACGTCATACTTTCTATAACTTCCTTATTGTCCAACCGATTTCAAAAATTCTTTTTGCATTGGAAAGCTGACAAAATTCTCTATCTCGGACTCGCTGACAATCCTCGGCTATCTGGTCAAATAAGAGAGCTATAGGCATTTGAAGTTGAAAAATGTACATATTTTTCAAAGATTTTTGCCGATTTTTTGCCGAATTTCGGCTGATAACGGGTGGTCTTTACAAACGTATTCCAATTTGTACAGTAATGTCAGCAACATAATTTCTTGCCAGTGTGATAGGGGAGTGTCAGGCGCATAAAAGATGATAATTTTCAGAGCTCTATCTTGACTACTTCCGGTTCTATTGGATGTCAAAGATGAACGTCTTTTTTTCAAGTTTTCAAAATAGAGCAAACGGATGTGACGTCAGCTTCGTTATTTATCAATAGATTTCAAAATTTCTTGCTGCGGTCGATATTTCAGTCCTTTAGCTAAAACTTTCCCGCTTTGTGCCAGGCCTATGGTGAAAAACAAACGAAAACTTCACTAGCGGAATATTGCACATATTTAATTTTATTAGGTGTATTTACAAATGGCGTAAACTGCAATTTAAGGGCGTAAACTGCAATTTAAGGGCGATAACTATCGAAAAATAATCATCTGCTGACTTACGGGCTCCCTCCATCTACACAAAACCGCTGGTCGGATCGACTTCAAATTTTGCATGCCGATACGGATCAAGTGTGAGCAGACACTCAGAGATTTTCAGATATCTTTTAATGCTACTTTCCACGAAAACGGAAGTGACGTCAAGTCACGTCATATTTCCTATAACTTCCTTATTTTCCAACCGATTTCAAGAATTCTTTTTGCATTGGAAAGCTGACAAAATTCTCTATTTCAGACTAGCTGACAGTTTTCGGCTATCTGCTCAAATAAAAGAGCTAGATGTATTTGAAGTTGAAAAATGTACATACTTTTCAACGATTTTGCCGAATTTCCGCTGATAACGGGTGGTCTTTACAAACGTTTTCCAATTTGTACAGTACTGTCAGCAACATAATGTCTTGCCAGGGTGATAGGGGAGTGTCAGCCGCATAAAAGATGATAATTTTCAGAGCTATATCTTGAATACTTACGGCTCTATTCGATGTCAAAGATGAACGTATTTTTTCAAGTTTTCAAAATAGAGCAAACGGATGTGACGTCAGCTTCGTTATTTATCAATAGATTTCAAAATTTCTTGCTGCGGTCGATATTTCAGTCCTTTAGCTAAAACTTTCCCGCTTTGTGCCAGGCCTATGGTGAAAAACAAACGAAAACTTCACTGGCGGAATATTGCACATATTTAATTTTATTAGGTGTATTTAGAAATGGCGTAAACTGCAATTTAAGGGCGTAAACTGCAATTTAAGGGCGATAACTATCGAAAAATAATCATCTGCTGACTTACGGGCTCCCTCCATCTACACAAAACCGCTGGTCGGATCGACTTCAAATTTTGCATGCCGATTCGGATCAAGTGTGAGCAGAGACTCAGAGATTTTCAGATATCTTTTAATGCTACTTTCCACGAAAACGGAAGTGATGTCAAGTCACGTCATACTTCCTATAACTTCCTTATTTTCCAACCGATTTCAAGAATTCTTTTTGCATTGGAAAGCTGACAAAATTCTCTATTTCAGACTAGCTGACAGTTTTCGGCTATCTGCTCAAATAAAAGAGCTAGATGCATTTGAATTTGAAAAATGTACATACTTTTCAACGATTTTGCCGAATTTCGGCTGATAACGGGTGGTCTTTACAAACGTTTTCCAATTTGTACAGTACTGTCAGCAACATAATGTCTTGCCAGGGTGATAGGGGAGTGTCAGCCGCATGAAAGATGATAATTTTCAGAGCTATATCTTGAATACTTACGGCTCTATTCGATGTCAAAGATGAACGTATTTTTTCAAGTTTTCAAAATAGAGCAAACGGATGTGACATCAGCTTCGTTATTTATCATTCGATTTCAATTGTTTTTGCTGTAGTCGATATTTCAGTCCTTTAGCTAAAAGTTTGGCTGAGGATCGAACCCGGTATCCCTCGCTCGAGTCCATCGCTCTACCTCTAAGCTAACCGGTCCCACATCGGTGTGATGATGCGAACACAATAATGTTGGACTGTTCATTCTAAAACTTCAGAAATTCTTTTTGCAACCGATAGTTTACACCTTGGGCTAAAGCTTAGTTACACATGAAATCAATGTTTGAGGCTCAAACCGTTGATGCAGCTCAAGCTGCTCTAGTTATATCATTGTTTTCTTATAGTTATATTTACAATATTAGCTTTCAATTATGGAAACCGATCTATTTTGTATAATGAATGTCTTTTTTGTACAGTATACCTGTATTAATCATTTTTGATTCATCATTGCCTTGTTTGTTTGTTTATTGGTGTTTAACGGCCTATCAACAGCTAAGGTCATGTAAGGCCGGGCAAACGGGTTCAATCCCATTTTAACCTGATGCATTGGGGGGAAAATCCCAAAATCAGAACGGAATATTTACATAAAGATAAAATATATTCAGCCCTGAAATTAGAATAACCCGACCTGGTGCCAGGTCCATACCACACCGAAGTCACTTGGCCCCTTCCCCTAAAATAGGATTACGAATAATCGTAACACTCACATAAGGGGTATAACCAGATTCAACTGTCACATACAAAATTCCAAAGACGTATGTGAGGGCCAAACCAGGTCTCCAGTCGGAATTACAGTGAGGATGAACCCCGATCGTTAAATTACCCATCGCATGCACCCACATGCAACCCACTCATTGCCTTGTATAATACTGTCCTTTTCATGTATGATGGAGAGGTTTGCGGGAGAAATTCTATGGTGGCTAATCAGGTTCAATCACCCAACTGGACTGTTTTGACAATACCAAAGCGGCATCCTTGTTGTCATGTCTTTGTGTACTGCACTTCAATATGATTGTTTTTTTTATATGTTGGGACTGTTGGGTAATAGTTGTTGTCCATGTATACTGCATCTCTAGAGCCTCCATTATCCATATATTTATTTCCTTTGAAATGTAATATTTTAATCATTACACGATATGATTGCTTGCCATTGCGAGGTAATGTATCTTTATATATACATCTGGCGTGTATATAAGTATCTAATATTGCAGATATATTTACTTATAATCCTAGTAATTATGTGCAATTTGTTCAATATATTATTTTTATATTTGGCGGCCATCTATGATTTCTGCTATTGGTATTTATCTAATTGTATTCCTAAGTTTGTAAAAACGTTCATAGTATACATAACTTCAGTACTTTTATTCCAATTTACTACGATATGACATCCATGTGCAATTATATACTTACTTATTATTCTCCGAGATGATCGTCATGGGATAATTTCTGTATATATGGCGGCCATCTTGGACTTTCGCTCTTCACAAATGTGTCTAGTTACGTATCAAACTTACTGTAAGCGTTTATCATGTCAATATATCCAAGATTAGTATACATGTTGTTTTCATATGGAGTGTACGTGGGAGCAGTCATATGCAAAATATCATGTAACGTTTGGCGGCCATGTTGGATTTTTACCATTTAACAGTGAATTGAAATTTAATGATCACTTACCTCGATAAGTCAAGTAAATCCACTTTATGCTGTTAATGTATGCTAATACCCCATGTGGAATAGATGACACACTATTACTCACTATAACTGTTTGGCAGCCATTTTGGATGTATGCAAATTTCTCAAAACGATCAAATATGACATAGTGCCATCAGTCGGATTCTTGATGTTGATGATCTGGGCAATCAAAATCGGCAATAAAATTTTTTTTATTCAAAATAAAGTTTAGCTCTTGCATGGAACACTTGGCTGCCAGACTATCTGACATCTTAGCGGGAAAAAACCCACATATGTCAACCGATTTCATTGGTTGGTTACTTTGCATATTTCCGATATTGTACGAAATTATGCGCGTATTCGTAAATTATCGTATCGAATATTCGAGTTTAAATTTCGCTATGTGACCCAATGGGATGGAAGTCAGTCTCTATAGAAAAGTAAATAATAAATGATAAAGTCAGATAATGAAAAATAGAAGTTAAACATGATATAGAGACATTGCATGTTAGTCTACACGACCATATATACAGTAGCGTAACCATTTGTCGGGATTACCCCCGCGTCGGGAATTTTCGTAAACCGCATTTGTCATTAATCACGGAAACTTTCATTGTCAGTTTCCCGGACATTTTTTGCAGAAGACACCTATCTGTCAAATGGAGAAAAATATTCCACATCGCCCTTGGTCATGTAACGTTTTAATCAAAATTGTTAGAATACCTTCAAAATGTTGTATTTCAGCTATTCCCACTTTTGTCCACTCAGAAACATCATTATTGAAAAGGATTTACAAAGCATGGTTCTGTCAGTCTGCGTCACTGGATTCTTTAGCCATTTTGAGCAGTCAATGTCATGTAAACACAGACTGGTAGCTGTCCAATTACCAGAAGAGAGCTTCTCATTATACTGGGGGGTCTTATATGAAAAAAAAAAAAAAACTAACACAGAATTATATTTGATTACACAGATGTAGATATAAACTCCGTGTTTTTAATAGAATTTATTGTTCTGTTGATTTATAAAAATGCTCAGAAATAATATTCTACAGTTTGTAGATTGTTATTATATCTTGTTGTTGGTATATATCCTCCTGTAGTTGCAATTTAATGAATATGGTAAAATAGCATGTACCACAAATGAAAATTAAATGTGATCTGAAAGCATCTTGCAGTATGATTATTAGCTTGTGATAATATTATTGTCATTTATGACTGGCAAAGGAAAGGTGGAAAATTGTTTACTGTACACTCCTCTGATAATTTAGATAACCATTTTTCACTCTGATCCGATGGTGCGCCACACTACAGGATGAGAATAAACCCAACAACAAAAATCCAGAGTCTAAGGTCACAGTCTATTTTCTACAAGCGCCTGGATGATACGTTAACAAAATGGACGACATGGAAACAAGCAGCACTTTTTGATAAATCTGGTTTCACAGCACTTTTACGATAAGTTTATTGTTTTAAAAAGTTTTGAATAATTGTTTTTGTATGCTTATAGCTCTAGTAACTGGCCAACGAAGGCTTATTATCCAGAATCTAGGTATATCCACTGTATGCAAAAATAGATATGTAAACAAAGTACACTCTGGCATAAAAATAGAGATATGTAAACAAATTACACTCTGGCACACACATATATTATGCGAATACAAGTTAATCTTGATATGTTGCCACTGGGTGTTGAATCTGTTCGGATTCCGTCTCTCCCGCCAATTTGTTATTGTATGTCTGTGATTCAGGCGGGGTATGACTGAAGTGCGCAATGGGCGAAAAGGGCGAAATGGAGATTGTCGGGCGAAATGGAGTTTTATATCGCCTATAACTTGCTAATTAATGCATGAAATTATTGTTTTTCTTATTATATATATTATGCAGTTGTATATGTACAATATATAGTTGACAAACATTGGGTATTTTCTTACAATCTCCATTTCGCCCTTTTCGCCCATTTCGTACTTCAGTCATACCGATTCAGGCGCTTGTTTTTCACCTCCGGTATGACTAAAGTGCGCATTTAGATTTTTAGACGCATTGGGCGCATTGGAGATTTCGCGGCGCATTGGAGTTTTATATGTTATATATCAAGGTGTATGATCACGTGGTGCTAACAACAACAACAAGTACTGAAACTTCCAGAATACATCCGATTGAAAGTACGTATTATTTTATATTGTCCTTATTACGTAACGGATTTTTATGAAATATGGCGCATCAAACGCGTCTTGTTAAGCTGCATTTGGTGATCTTTGTATTTTCGCCCGAACTTCTGTCGTATTTGCGAAGAATCGATTTCCGTGTCTCTGACACGGAAATCGATTCTTTGCAAAAACGACATACGTCTGTGCCAAACTCCCTCGACCACAAAATGCATCTCATGATGACGCGTTTGCTGCACCATATTTCATCAAAATCCGTTGCATATTAAGGAAAATATCAAATAATACTTACTTTGGAGTGGGCGACGTTGTTGTTGTTGTAACCACATGATCAGGCACCTTGTATATCTTCTAAATAAAAGCATTACATGTATTTGTTACGTATGTATAATATGTATACTATATATTTAAGTCAAGGTGAATGCGCATGTGTAAAGCTGATTTGGTATCAATTTTATAAAAATACCTACCGAAAATATAATATGGCCTCGGCGCATTGGAGATTTCAGGGTGCATTGGAGATTTATATGTTATAGAAGCATAACATTCATTTTGTTCTTATTGTATATAATATACTTTTATATATGGGCCGCGCTCTGTGAAAACCAGCCTTAATGACAAAAAAATCAATTTGCACTGTTTTACATTTTTTGACGCGGACACCTTTCAAAAACAATATGCTGAAAAGAAAATGCAAATATGTTCCATCGTTTTTGTTTTATCTCACTTTTTGTAGCACCATGTGAATCACGCAAGGAAAAAAAGTAACGTCATCGAGAAAATGACGTTATTGAAACGCTGACGTTTGTACAATGCAGTAGAAATGATTGTGCATAGACTCATTGACTGTGCTTGCTGTAAACTGTATTTGCTGATAAGTTACACTAACTTTATCTACAAGCGTTAGTATGTATAAGATCAAACATTGAACAGAATAAAACTATGATATGTACATGTAGTGAACAAACCAAAACGCACCACTATCAATGTTAAATCTATAATTAGCCGACATGTGACTTCGTAATTTGGTACTATCGCCAACTATCACAGATTATGCTTATACATGTACCGTCAGAAAGATCCATTGTAATTATTTGAGAATTTAGTTCAGAATCTAATTGACGTTATTTACGTAACAGTTAATTGTGACGTAATTTATTGATGTAGACATTACGTCACTCACCAAAGACCAAACACAAACAACTAAACGATAGTCCTGGTGTTTGAAATTGAAACAATCTGTGATTGAAACAAATGTACTTTTTTTCTGTAGAAATGAATGACCTGAATTTGGTTAGAATTTGTATAGGCCTATGGCTGCACATATCAATGACTTCAGCGCCCGAGGGCAGATATTGTTAGGTGTGTCCGCTTGAAATAGTTATTGTTTGGGCTACCCGTCTCGATCCTGTCTGTGAATTTAATTTACTGCCGGTACTGATTTCTTTATAAAAGTTTCTTCAAATTGTATAAATATACGCATTTATTAACCGTACTTTGTAGATTCTTTCATATGTTTTTATTTGCGTGACTCACTGACTGATGTCTGCGCGACAACATGCGTATTTATGTATTAATTGGAATGTATAGTGATGCAAAATTATCCATTACTGTGTATTTTTAAATGTGTGTGGGTTTGAATTTTTGATAATGGGTTTACCATTTGAAAAATAATATATATACATAAACCTGTAAATGTCGGGAAATTGTGGCGATGTGACATACATCATTGTATAATTGCTACAAAATGTTCTGACAAAAATACCGGCAGTAAGCATAATAGTACTGGTGCGTGTATATGTAGATCCTCTCGTCGGGAATAATTAATTTGAAAACGAAATTTGCAATTCAATTGTGTTGCGTTTCACAAAAAGTACAGTCAATGCCTTTATAAACAAAGAAATGAGTGGCCAACAAAGCCATGCTAAAAAGCACCATGGCGTACGTACATGTATTATATTTTTAATTCTTGTCCGCACACTATATAATCCAGTCAGTGATTTACACTCTAAATTTGTACCGACCACAAAATTGCGACATTTGTTTGAAGCGTCTCGTTTGAATTTAGACCCGTTGAATCTTCAAATATAGAATGTGTATATTCCAGGGCGGATTCACGCCCCTGGTATTTGCTTTATATTATTTACACGCCTCCGACTAGAACGTCCCTTTGATAAAAAACAATAAGGCACGCAGACATCCAGTGTTTAGTAGAAATTTAATTAAGTTTAGCCTGCTGATCGCGAAAACTGTGGTCTGCTGTTGCTTTATATTTTGCCCTGTTTCTCAATAAAAACATGGTTTGACAGTACTTTAGAATCATGATTCTAAAATGCTGACAAACCATGTTCTTAACGAGAAAAATCGAAAATAAAACATAAACAGCAGACGACAACATTTCATTCAGCAGGCTAAGGGTTAACAACGATCTAAAGTAGGACTTCTTAAATATGTAAATTGTAAATGTTGGAGCCTGATCAGGGTCTGCAATGATTGCAAAAATACTAGTACATGTGTACTAATATATGCCATACATTTTCATATTTACAAGTGGTCAATTAAAATAATATTTAACAGTTATCAAACGGCAATCGTACGGTTGATGCAATGTGATATTTTTGAAAGTCGCTAACAATTACATGACATTAGAAGGTACATGTACATGCAAGTGGTTGCAGATACAGATACAAATCAGTAGGCTACGTCCCTGGGGCCCGTTTCACTAAACTTCATACGACTAAAATGTTCGTAAGTACAAAATTAAATTCCACATTAACAACGTTTTCCTGTAAACAATTATTGGATTTACATTTATTGAGCAGCCTATGCTAAATAAATGTAAATCCATCAATTGAAATTTCCAGACGATCCTATAATTACACTTACGAACATTTTAGTCGTACGAAGTTTAGTGAAACGGACCCCCGGTGGCTTAAATTATGTTCGCATTAAATATGCCTGTGACACAATACCAACACACTAAATAACCCTAAATAATAAATAATAAAACATGTTTGGCCCAGTGTCAACATGATGCGATTTGCCAGGAGCCGCGTAATTAGCACTACCATAATTTGTATCTGTGATACGATTATTTTATATTACGTTGATATTCGACAGGTGAACCAGTAAATCAAATGAATTAAGACCTATATATGTCCAGTTCTATCCGTGGCCAATTTTATCCACAATACGTGTCCCAGTTAATGAGCCAACTGTTTACATTTTCTTTAATAAAAGTAACGGTTGCGGGCACATTTTCACGTATAGCGGGGCCGGGTCTGACCGGCCGTCGGCACTAACCGCCCACCATCAGTAAACACGTTTAAACCTAAGTCGATATCTTATATTGCGCATGTTCATTTCCCCGTGAGTTTTAAATTTGCGACAAACAGTGCAGAAAGAATTGACGATACGAATTAAATATGTAAACCAAGACATTTCATAAATATGATCATGCAATATGTAGATCTACGTAACACAACACTTAAGTCATGAATACGAGAATGCAGATTTATTGAGTGCGTCTACATATTTGGAAAATCAATATTGTATTAAGGCTTGTCACGTTCAAATTAAAGTTAGCGTTATATATACTCAACAAAACTAGAAACGTCCCTGTTTTATAGCCGGTGTAGCTCTGTCTATGTATGTACCACATGTTCAATGTACATGTATTTTAAACTGTAGCGATGTTCAGAATACGATCGTGTAGAGTTTAGCCGATACACACGGTTTACATAGCGGCCAGTGACCGGAACGTTGATTTCCACTTTTTGCACGTGCACGCTATACTTGTCATCGATAAGGTGGTTCAGTTCATGTCGTACCATTCATGCGATAGGGGCTATTCGGAAAATTAAAAAACTTTTTTAATTTTTCACTGTTTTCGATATGCCACGGCTTTCCGAAAACGAGCGAAATCAGGCAATTTGGATGCTTGCGGGTGGGATGGCCGCCAGGGCGGTCGCGCCTCGGTTTTGGTTGCTGTCGGAAGACGATTGATCGTCTTGCAGCCCGGTACCAGCAGACTGGGGCTGTTCACGACCGGCAGCGACCTGGTAGGCCTCGTGTAACGACGGCTATAGCCGATCGTTACATTACGTTGACGCACTTACGTCAACGTCGATTGGCAGCCACAGTCACTGCTAGGCGATACGGTGTCTCAGGGCAGACCATTCGCAACCGGTTACGTCGTAACGCCCAACCAATCCGGGCACGCCGCCCGTACACTGGTCAGATAATGACCCAACGTCACCGTGCTGCCAGACTGTTATGGGCGCGCACGTCATCTGAACTGGAGAAGGGCTGACTGGAACCGAGTTTTGTTCACCGATGAATCTCGGTTCACAGTTAGTCATGCTGACGGAAGATTACGGGTATACAGGCGTTAAAATGAAAGATTCACCGATTGTTGCATTGTTGAGAAGAACAGGTTTGGGGGAGGGAGCGTAATGGTCTGGGTGGGATCATTGGGAAACCGGAAGACAGATTTGGTTGTTGTACAGGGCAACATCAATGCACAACGTTATGTTGCAGATGTGCTAAATGCACATGCCTTACCATTTATCCGTCAGCATGGTCCTGGTGTGACATTGATGCACGACAATGCCCGCCCTCACGTAGCCAGGGTCACCACTCAATTCTTACAGCAAAACAACGTCGACGTCATGCCATGGCCCGCGGTCTCCCCGGATCTCAATCCCATTGAGCACATATGGGATGAGCTGGGCCGCAAAGCACGAGCTAACCATCAGATTGACAATGTTCGCGATCTTACACGGCGTTACAACGGAATGGAGAATTTGCCCAACGCACTGGTATTGCGTTTACGTCACGTCGATGCGGCGTAGGATCATTGCATGCATTCATGCAAATGGTGGCCACACTCGGTACTAACGAGATTTACTGAATTTGCCACATTACTTATTGAAATTCCATCTCTAAACATTAAGTAACACATTTCTGAGTTTTTGTGATTTTTGATTTTGACCCCTACCGCCCTTGGCCGGTTATCTCTCGAATATTTAACAAGATATCCAAATGCAATTTATTGGCTTTGATACAGAAATGAATGAACTTGTTTTTCCATTTTGATTTTTAAAAGTAACCCTTTTGGTTTTTGATGAATCTTTCCTTAAACATGGAGGGACGTTTCTAGTTTTGCTCAGTATATATACTCTTCAAAATGCGTAATGCAGTCTAATCTATAAATAAATCCCAAAATCGGAACTGGGTTTGTACAGCGTGTACGGTTCCGTCTTAGACGGCCGACAACACCATAATTAGTAAAGTAGTATATAGGGAGTCAAAATGATACCACCGTTTCCCCACCCTATATACTACTCCCACCGCCTCCCGAAAAACTCCAAAATTGGTTAACGAGGAAATTGTCACCCGACAGCAAATCGTGACAATTGGTGTCATAAATACATAAGTTGAAAAGAGGTCCAATTGAACATATAAATCTCATAGGTATATACAGAAAATATGATAACGCCAGAAATATAAAGTGACAAATCTGTAATGGTTTCGGCTACCCAACGAAATAGCCACCCGATAATGCGCCGGCCGCCGAATTAATTATCAGAAGAAAAAAAAAAGAGAAATGTTTGTTCAATTGGACTGCATTCCGAAAAAGTATAAAAAAAATAAAATAGCCGAAATCGCACTAGCCCCTACGAAATATGCGCCTTCTATAGAGGGAGTCAAAAAATGATACCACCAAAGATTGTGTCGTAGAAATCATTAATGCAATTTCAATGCGTCCGCGTGTGATAGTTTATTTTCCAACACGGCATTTTCCTCCTCCGATATAGCTAATTTATTTCGCAGATCAGCAACTAATTCTACCAGCTCCAGTCTACCCCGCTCACCTTTAGCCACAGGGCAGCGCAGTTGCTTATGTCTACAAAGAGTTTGGGCACTAACGAACTTACAAGGGCATCTGGGGCATTGAAATTGCGGGGCGACACAAGGAAATTTTCTACGTCTCGATAGATGCCTTCGTCGATAGTCTTTACACGCAAAAGTCTTACAACAAGTCGCACACTCCATTATGTATATATATGTATTTTTTATATATTCAATTGGACGCGAAAAAAAACATCATGTTCATCCAATTGAACAGATAAATCTCATAGGTTATATACAGAAACTATGATAACGTCAGAAATAGGAAGTTTGAGAAGAGAAGCCGAATCTCTAGGGATTACTTATAGTAAACGGTTGGGAGTTAAGGGGTTGACAAATCTTATAAACTCCACAAAGAATGAGGCGTTTATGAAGCGGTTTACCCGCGCCCACAAACGAGGAGCCTTTAAAGACCTCTCACTAGCGGAGGAAGTTGGTAACAGAATTCAAAAAGAAAGTATTGCGGGTTAAGGGCCAGTGTAATAAAACCTTCAAGCACATCCCAAATTAGACGCACAGATAATAAGAAAAAATCTATCGTTCGCGCGATAGTGGAAAAAGGTGAAGAAATATTGGGGGCTCATGATGAAACGTTGGAAAAGGTAGAACATGGAAGACGGGTAGTTACATTATCCTTTCGTAAAAAAAATGACATTAACGAGTCTGAACGCATGTCCGATAAACTAGCTCCGTATCTAACAACCAATTTTTATTTGAGATATTCATATTTTTACAAGCTAGAACATATGGAGGAAACTAAAAATGGAAAACCTAAAACTATAATATTTCACAAAAATCTCGGTGGTAGCGAACCACTATCATCGATGAAAACCGTTAAAAAATGGTTGTCAGATAAGGAGCAAACACGAATAATGTCCGATAAAATAGACAGACCAAATACAAAGTGGAAGTTTGTAAGATGGGTAGAGGTTTTTGTAAAGTTAATACAGGGCAGTAGGGTAATAGATTTGGGACGGAACTTCCAGAATGGTTGAGGAATAGAAAAGGTATGTATTCTTTAGATAAGTATAATGACGATCTTTGTCTGTTCAGGTGTCTAGCTATGCACCTTGATAAATAGATCAGACCGGACAGATGCACGGACAAGGCGAAAGAACTTAGTAAACAATATACCGGTAGTAATGAGGTTTCACCAATTCCTTTTTCAGATCTGAAAAAGGTTGAAGAGTTTTTTAAAATCGGTATAGAAGTATATCAACCGACACAAGGTGGTGTTTGGTGGTTGAAAAAGGTACCAGCGCACTATGATGCACTAGGTAATAAACCAATGACAATAGGACTGTTTAATAATCACGCATTTCTGATAAAAAACCTTAAAAACCTGTCTAAAATTTACGCCTGCGATAATTGCAAACAGAAATTCACGAAAGCGAGTTATATGAAGAGACACGGACCAAAATGTATGAGAGGTGAGACAAAAGTAATATGTGATGGTAATTATTTAGAGCGCCCGCGTTCGTCGTTCGAGAAAGCGTTCTACCCAAAAGGTTCTAACAGTTATGGTGCGATCGATTGGATGTACTCTGTGGAAAAGCGGGAGGGAATTCACATTCACCATGAACAGTGCGGACACGGAGGTGAAAGATGGATTTTAGGAGCTCCAGTAGATGGATACTGTCCAGAAACCAATACCGTATATCAATATCACGGCTGTTTACTGGCACGGGTGTGAGATTCATGCAAAGCATAAAAAAGAAGAACGCACATCCACAATGAGAAGAGATAAATTTATTAGAAGCAAAGAATTCAACCTAGTAGTTATGTGGGAATGCGAATTTCAAAGAACGGGTAAAGATATAAAGATCGGTTGCGACACTACTCTTTATCCATATCAGATAGTATACGATTTTGAGGCGTATCTCCAGCCAGAAGTTGAAACTACCGGTAATAGTTTAGAGTACGAAGCTGAGCACGTTCCGATAAGCGTTATTATAGGAGATAATTTCTCAGGAACAGTAACTCATATTTGTGATAAAGATCCCGCAAAACTTATAGAAAAATTCTTAGAAGATTTGAAAGTCAGGGGAAAAGCTATAAGAGAAGAAGTATGGTCAAGATACGAATTTAATACGGAATATTTACGTGAAAAACAAATAGCCCAGATCGAACAGTGGATAGAGCAAGTACCGGTTATAGGTTTTAACAGCAGTAAGTACGATATAAACTTAATAAAGAAATATTTAGTAAGTGAACTGTCATCAACAACGAAGAAAGTAATGGTTGGAAAAAGGGCGAACGCAACAATATTTCTATTTACTCCGGAGTTTAGATTTCTTGAAGAGAATATGAAAACTTTCAGAGATTGGTTGAAATATTATAACGATTTAGATGTAGCACCGTTCCTAGAAGCTGTGGGAAAAATGTCTGAATTTTATAAACACAGGGGTGTGGATATTTTCAAAGACGCGGTAACACTACCCGGAGTAGCTATACAATATTTATTGAGAGGAACCATTAAAGAACAAAAATCTTCAAAGACGATTATACCGGAGGATGCTCTATGCGCACCGAAAGAAGAAACATACAAAATGATGAAAGACGCTCTAGTTGGTGGTCCATCAATAGTATTTACGCGATATGCGGAAGCCGGTGTTTCAAATATTAGAGTGGGTTCCAAACCTTGCGAGGCTGTTTTGGGGTACGACGCAAACGCGTTATATTTATCTAAGTTAAATAAAGAGATGTCTTGTGGGAAAGAAACTATACATCATATAAATAACCCACATAATCCTAAACTTATTAAAAAGTTTAGTAAAAGAGTTTTATCCGGAGACTGGTTTGGGTTTGCGGAGGTGGATATAGAAGTTCCACACAACTTAAGTAGAGGTTGATGAAGTTCCCACACACATGTTAAAATATTTAAAAGTTACTGGCCGAACTAGAGGAAACGGAAGAAAATTGGTGGGATCTATGTCGGCCACTAAAGTATTACTGTACGCGCCACTGTTGAAATGGTATTTAAAACACGGCCTAGAAATAACGGGAGTTCATCGTGTTATAGATTATATTAGTGGTAAACCCTTCGAATGGTTCGCTAAAGAAGTTACAGCCGCAAGACGAACGGGGGATGTAAAACCGAATAAGAAACCGGTGGCCGACATAATGAAATTATTAGGAAACTCGTGTTGCGGAAAAATGATAGAGGCAACGGAGAGACATTTAAATACGACATATACGCGAGACGAAACCTGTGTTGACAAAGCATTAAGATCCGCGTATTTTGATGATTTGGAAGAGATAGGAGATGCGTACGAAATATCTTCAAGAAAACCCCGGTGCTCAGTAAAGAGACCATTCCACTACGGAATAGCGGTTTATCAACTAGCTAAATTGAGAATGTTGGAATTTTACTACGAATGTCTAGACAAATACGTAAAAAGAGAAGACTTTGAATTAATACAGATGGACACGGATAGTATGTATATAGGAGTTAGTGGAAATACGATAGAGGAATTGATTAGACCTAACTTACTAGACGAGCTTGAAAAAGAAAAAAAGAAATGGTTGGCTTGGGATAAATGGAGTAATAGAGAACCAGGATTTTTCAAAATGGAATTTAGCGGAGATACGGCGATAGCGTTATCTAGTAAGTGTTATTTTGTAGAAAAATTTAATTCAATTAATAAAAACTCCGCGAAAGGAATGTCCAAGAGAACTAACGATTTAAATTGGGATAGATATAAACGAGTACTAAGCGAAACTACAGAAGATGGAAAACACATTATAGATGTAGCGCAAAATAGAGGATTTAAAATCAAAGACGGCGTTATGAAAACGTACTGTCAACAAAAATTAGGGCTCTCGGCGTACTACGATAAAAGACGCGTGTTATCGGACGGAATACATACGGAACCTCTTTAAAGACTCTGATGATCCGGGGGTAACTGGGTGTCAGAAGGCACCGCGACAAGTTCTTCGTGAACAAACCCTCGAGATGGACCATCAGGCAAATAGTAGAGCACGGGCTCATCGGGTTTGGTAATAGATCGATCTAGATGATATACATTGAGAGACAACACGGGATCAGTCGCGCGGCGGCTGCCACCTTCGAGATCTCCCGGTTGATAGAGGTACCGGACGTCAATATCCGATGGAAGTGCAATCGGCGATTGCTGCTCCTCTAAACCAACGCCCGCGCGAGACGGCAGAGGGCTTGCTCGTCACCCTTTTAAACTTGATAGCATCTACGGGCTTCTTACCTATCAATCTGGTCACCTCTCCGTTCAGTGCGGAGACCATGGCGGGCAGTCTGGCCACCCACTCGGTCGATCGCGAATGAGGGTCTACAAGTTCTTTGGCGTATTGGTGTCCGAACAGTCTCTCAGCCAGGGTTCGATTGAAGCGCTCCACGATCCCCTGGTCCCGGTGGATGTTGACGCGGCCGCGTCTGACAGAAACTTTGTGTTTAGCCAATAGATGAGAGACAGAGCCCATGAACTCGCGGCCGGGATCGACCTGGAGAAGATTCGGCCATTTGAGAGGACTCCTCTTATATATTCGGGAAAGAGCCTCGGCCACCTCCTTAGACTCTTTAGTGGACAACGGCTCAGCCCCCTGACTCACTACGTCAACGATTGTCAGCGCGTACTTGTACGTTTTACGACCGACGCGATCGTGAGGGAGAAACAGGAAATCCGCTTGGTGAACTTGGTTGGGCACCGGCACGTCGAATTTCGGGCGCGGAATATTGCGAGGCGCGGGTAAATAGATCTGCCAGATGGCCTGCTTCTTGAGCCATTCCTTGGCTGCGTTTTCGGAAACTTTGGTCGCCGCCGCGAGGTTCTTGATGGCCGCGAGTCCGTTCCAGTAGCCGCGTGGGCTATAGTACGTATTCGCCAGCTTGCGCGTTAGTTTGGTATCAAGTTTGCGCGTGTTCATCATATGCGAAGTATTCTAATATATCGGACAATCTCCAACATGCACTCGTCAGCTCGTCCGGTAACTGCGTCGTTAATAATAAACCTTTGTTGGAAGTACAATCGCGATTGATTTTGTAGGTTAAGTTCTGAAGGAACTATCATTTTACCATCTTGTTCAGCCATTATTGCATATAAAAGGGATCGCGTTTAATGTTTAAATGGGGCGCATCCCTCAACACTGTTAGACGCGATTGGATTGGAACCGCATCCAACAGTGTTGAGGGATGCGCCCCATTTAAACATTAAACGCGATCCCTTTTATATGCAATAATGGCTGAACAAGATGGTAAAATGATAGTGAATGCGCTTTATCACGCCGTGGTGATATCCCGTGTGGTCTCTCAATGTATATCATCTAGATCGATCTATTACCAAACCCGATGAGCCCGTGCTCTACTATTTGGCTGATGGTCCATCTCGAGGGTTTGTTAGCGAAGAACTTCTCACGGTGCCTTCTGACACCCAGTTACCCCCGGATCGTCAGAGTCTTTAAAGAGGTTCCGTATGTATTCCGTCCGATAACACGCGTCTTTTATCGTAGTACGCCGAGAGCCCTAATTTTTGTTAACAGTACGTTTTCATAACGCCGTCTTTCATTTTAAATCCTCTATTTTGCGCTACATCTATAATGTGTTTTCCATCTTCTGTAGTTTCGCTTAGTACTCGTTTATATCTATCCCAATTTAAATCGTTAGTTCTCTTGGACATTCCTTTCACGGAGTTTTTATTAATTGAATTAAATTTTTCTACGAAATAACACTTACTAGATAATGCTATCGCCCTATCTCCGCTAAATTCCATTTTGGAAAGTCTCTATTACTCCATTTATCCCAAGCCAACCATTTCTTCTTTTCTTTTCCAAACTCGTCTAGTAAGTTAGGTCTAATCAATTCCTCTATCGTTTTTCCACTAACTACTATATACATACTATCCGTGTCCATCTGTATTAATTCAAAGTCTTCTCTTTTTACGTATTTGTCTAGAAATTCGTAGTAAAATTCCAACATTCTCAATTTAGCTAGTTGATAAACCGCTATTCCGCAGTGGAATGGTCTCTTTACTGAGCACCGGGGTTTTCTTGAAGATATTTCGTACACATCTCCTATCTTCCAAATCATCAAAATACGCGGATCTTAATGCTTGTCAACACAGGTTTCGTCTCGCGTATATGTTGTATTTAAATGTCTCTCCGTTGCCTCTATCATTTTTCCGCAACACGAGTTTCCTAATAATTTCATTATGTCGGCCACCGGTTTCTTATTCGGTTTCTACATCCCCGTTCGTCTTGCGGCTGTAACTTCTTTAGCAAACCATTCGAAGGGTTTACCACTAATATAATCTATAACACGATGAACTCCCGTTATTTCTAGGCCGTGTTTTAAATACCATTTCAACAGTGGCGCGTACAGTAATACTTTAGTGGCCGACATAGATCCCACCAATTGTCTTCCGTTTCCTCTAGTTCGGCCAGTATCTTTTAAATATTTTAACATGTGTGTGGGAACTTCATCAACCTCTACTTCTCTGTTTATAAAAAGTGGAGACATTTCAGAAAATTCTCTTTTATCTTTTGTTGTGTGGAACTTCTATATTCACCTCCGCAAACCCAAACCAGTCTCCGGATAAAACTCTTTTACTAAGCTTTTTAATAAGTTTAGGATTATGTGGGTTATTTATATGATGTATAGTTTCTTTCCCACACGGCATCTCTTTATTTAACGTAGATAAATATAACGCGTTTGCGTCGTACCCCAAAACAGCGTCGCAAGGTTTGGAACCCACTCTAATATTTGAAACACCGGCTTCCGCATATCGCGTAAATACTATTGATGGACCACCAACTAGAGCGTCTTTCATCATTTTGTATGTTTCTTCTTTCAGTGCACATAGAGCATCCTCCGGTATAATCGTCTTTGAAGATTTTCGTTCTTTAATGGTTCCTCTCAATAAATATTGTATAGCTACTCCGGGTAGTGTTACCGCGTCTTTGAAAATATCCACACCCCTGTGTTTATAAAATTCACACATTTTTCCAACAGCTTCTAGGAACGGTGCTACATCTAAATCGTTATAATATTTCAACCAATCTCTGAAAGTTTTCATATTCTCTTCTTCGAAAATTCTACGACATTTGCTTAATTCTGTTTCGTCTAGTAACATTTTCCCAGATAGTTTGGAATACCAATTCTCTATATCCGGTAGTCCCGGGTAATCCAGCTTGTCTGTAGAATCGAACCACTCGTAAGGAAAGAAAGATTTCTGTCCTTTGCAGTCGTAGGCTTTTATCCAACTATCGTAACTTACACCGGGTCCTAGGTAAAGTATTACATCAAGAAATCTAAACTCCGGAGTAAATAGAAATATTGTTGTGTTCGCCCTTTTTCCAAACATTACTTTCTTCGTTGTTGATGACAGTTCACCTACTAAATATTTCTTTATTAAGTTTATATCGTACTTACTGCTGTTAAAACCTATAACCGGTACTTGCTCTATCCACTGTTCGATCTGGGCGATTTGTTTTTCACGTAAATATTCCGTATTAAATTCGTATCTTGACCATACTTCTTCTCTTATAGCTTTTCCCCTGACTTTCAAATCTTCTAAGAATTTTTCTATAAGTTTTGCGGGATCTTTATCACAAATATGAGTTACTGTTCCTGAGAAATTATCTCCTACACTAACGCTTATCGGAACGTGCTCAGCTTCGTACTCTAAACTATTACCGGTAGTTTCAACTTCTGGCTGGAGATACGCCTCAAAATCGTATACTATCTGATATGGATAAAGAGTAGTGTCGCAACCGATCTTTATATCTTTACCCGTTCTTTGAAATTCGCATTCCCACATAACTACTAGGTTGAATTCTTTGCTTCTAATAAATTTATCTCTTCTCATTGTGGATGCGCGTTCTTTTTTCATGCTTTGCATGAATCTCACACCGTGCCAGTAACAGCCGTGATATTGATATACGGTATTGGTTTCTGGACAGTATCCATCTACTGGAGCTCCTAAAATCCATCTTTCACCTCCGTGTCCGCACTGTTCATGGTGAATGTGAATTCCCTCCCGCTTTTCCACAGAGTACATCCAATCGATCGCACCATAACTGTTATAACCTTTTGGGTAGAACGCTTTCTCGAACGACGAACGCGGGCGCTCTAAATAATTACCATCACATATTACTTTTGTCTCACCTCTCATACAGTTTGGTCCGTGTCTCTTCATATTAATCGCTTTCGTGAATTTCTGTTTGCAATTATCGCAGGCGTAAATTTTAGACAGGTTTTTTATCAGAAATGCGTGATTATTAAACAGTCCTATTGTCATTGGTTTATTACCTAGTGCATCATAGTGCGCTGGTACCTTTTTCAACCACCAAACACCACCTTGTGTCGGTTGATATACTTCTATACCGATTTTAAAAAACTCTTCAACCTTTTTCAGATCTGAAAAAGGAATTGGTGAAACCTCATTACTACCGGTATATTGTTTACTAAGTTCTTTCGCCTTGTCCGTGCATCTGTCAGGTCTGATCTTTTTATCAAGGTGCATAGCTAGACACCTGAACAGACAAAGATCGTCATTATACTTATCTAAAGAATACATACCTTTTCTATTCCTCAACCATTCTGGAAGTTCTCCTCCCACTACTTCTTTGGATTGTAGTCCCAAATCTATTACCCTACTGCCTGTATTAACTTTACAAAAAACCTCTACCCATCTTACAAACTTCCACTTTGTATTTGGTCTGTCTATTTTATCGGACATTATTCGTGTTTGCTCCTTATCTGACAACCATTTTTTAACGGTTTTCATCGATGATAGTGGTTCGCTACCACCGAGATTTTTGTGAAATATTATAGTTTTAGGTTTTCCATTTTTAGTTTCCTCCATATGTTCTAGCTTGTAAGAATATGAATATCTCAAATAAAAATTGGTTGTTAGATACGGAGCTAGTTTATCGGACATGCGTTCAGACTCGTTAATGCCAATGTTTTTACGAAAGGATAATGTAACTACCCGTCTTCCATTTTCTACCTTTTCCAACGTTTCATCATGAGCCCCCAATATTTCTTCACCTTTTTCCACTATCGCGCGAACGATAGATTTTTTCTTATTATCTGTGCATCTAATTTGGGATGTGCTTGAAGGTTTTATTACACTGGCCCTTAACCCCGCAATACTTTCTTTTTGAATTCTGTTACCAACTTCCTCCGCTAGTGAGAGGTCTTGTGGGCGCGGGTAAACCGCTTCATAAACGCCTCATTCTTTGTGGAGTTTATCAGATTTGTCAACCCCTTAACTCCCAACCGTTTACTAAAGTAATCCCTAGAGATTCGGCTTCTCTTCTTAAACTTTCTATTTCTGACGTTATCATATTTTCTGTATATATAACCTATGAGATTTATCTGTTCAAATGGATGAACATGATGTTTTTTTTTCGCGTCCAATTGAATATATAAAAAATACATATATATAGATAATGGAGTGTGCGACTTGTTGTAAGACTTTTGCGTGTAAAGACTATCTACGAAGGCATCTATCGAGACGTAGAAAATTTCCTTGTGTCGCCCCGCAATTCCAATGCCCCAGATGCCCTTGTAAGTTTGTTGTAAGTAAGTGCCCAAACTCTTTGTAGACATAAGCAACTGCGCTGCCCTGTGGCTAAAGGTGAGCGGGGTAGACTGGAGCTGGTAGAATTAGTTGCTGATCTGCGAAATAAATTAGCTATATCGGAGGAGGAAAATGCCGTGTTGGAAAATAAACTATCACACGTGGACGCATTGAAATTGCATTAATGATTTCTACGACACAATCTTTGGTGGTATCATTTTTTGACTCCCTCTATAGAAGGCGCATATTTCGTAGGGGCTAGTGCGATTTCGGCTATTTTTTTTTTTGTTACTACTTTTTCGGAATGCAGTCCAATTGAACAAACATTTCTCTTTTTTTTTTTCTTCTGATAATTAATTCGGCGGCCGGCGCATTATCGGGTGGCTATTTCGTTGGGTAGCCGAAACCATTACAGATTTGTCACTTTATATTTCTGGCGTTATCATATTTTCTGTATATACCTATGAGATTTATATGTTCAATTGGACCTCTTTTCAACTTATGTATTTATGACACCAATTGTCACGATTTGCTGTCGGGTGACAATTTCCTCGTTAACCAATTTTGGAGTTTTTCGGGAGGCGGTGGGAGTAGTATATAGGGTGGGGAAATGATACCACCGTTAGGTGGTATCATTTTGACTCCCTATATACTACTAGTAAAGAGCGCACACATGCGCTCCGGGTTCGATATTCAAGTTGTAAGTACATGTATATCTGATGGTGGTCGCCAGACAGAATAAGTTTGTTTTCTTTGAGTATTCCGGTTTCAACCCAAATTAAGAAACATGCAGACGCCTCCATCCACGCCGACTACACTTATTCTCGCGTTTGTTTGTAATTGTTATATAAATATATAAATAACGTACATAATACTGATTTTGTTATGTGTTATCTAAAACTACCGGTCGTATGGTTATTTAGTTTCAAATGTAATTTCACAAGTTGTCCATATAATATATTATAAAAATATTAAATGCAATATGCCCATTTGTATAAAAATAATCGACAAAATTACCTTGAAGGAAACCGAAGAAAAAAAAAAATACCTGAACCACTATGAAAACAACTACAATTCTGCCGCGCATATCCAACATTAAAATATCTGTGAGCCGTAAAGCGTACGGCTATAAATAGGACAACTTATTCAATGTTATTGCAATGACTCAACAATTCCAATTGTCAAAATCCGACGTGACGTTGGTAAATTTATGTGTAACTTTGCGACGTCATTTTCAGCCTTTCATGACGTTGTAATTAAGGCTGGTTTTCACAGAGCGCGGCCCATATATTTCTTACATTTCAGCCAATAATTTACAGAAATATAACGGTGAATTACACCACTCGGACGCAGTAGTTTACACAACTCTCGTGTTTACCATATAAGGAGAAATTACTTTAGTAACGTACGTCGCAGTGATTTTTTCATAGTTTATAGGCTGTGATTTCAATTGACCAATCAGATGCGTGCTTTCTATTTTCGGTGCATTAGAATGCATGTTTTCTTGTTGTATATAATATACAGTTACATATATGGGCCGCACTCTGGGAAAACCAGCTTTAATGACAACATTTTCGATTTTCACTTTTTTACATTTTCTGACACCTTTCAAAAACAATATTCTGAAAAGAAAATGCAATTATGTTTCATAGTTTTTGTTTTATTTCACTTTTTGTAGCAACATGTGAATCACGCACGGAAAAAAACGTAACGTCATCGAGAAAATGACGTTATTGAAACGGCGACGATTGTACAATGCAACTCAACAGTCTACAGTACTTTGCTGATAACAGGCGCGTAGCTGCTATTAGGCCAAAAGGCCCGAGCCTGCACATCGTTTTGACTAAAAAAAATCGAGATATTTAATAGGCCTACCCGTCTTAGGCCTATATAGGCCTATATTCTTTCAAATGCAGCAGAATGCAGGAAATTTAATCCTCATAAAAATAATTCCTGTGGGTGGGGGGCATGCCCCCGGACACCCCTAGCGGCCTCGGTCGCTACGCTCGCTCCACATTTGTTTCCTGGGCCTGCACATCATTTTCCTCCTGGTTACGCCCCTGGATAAGTTACACTAAATGTATATGTGTTAGTATGTATACTATCAAACATTGAACAGAATAAAACTATGATTTCTTTTTGAAAATTTTCTTCAAATTTTATGTTCGCATTTATCAACCGTACTACAGATTCCTTCATATAGTTGTTATTTTCGTGACTGATGTCGCGCGGGACAGCATACGTATTTATTTAGAAAATGAATGCATAGTTGTTAAAATCGAATGTGGCCAACAGAACATTCAGAGCAAAATTATCCATTACTATGTATTTTTATATTTGTGTGGGTTTGAATTTTTGATAATGGGTTTACCATTTGAAAACAAAATATTTTCATAACCATGCAATATTTATACATGTACATCAATGTCGGGAAAATGTAGAGATGTAAGGGAGGAAATTAAAGTACTCGAAAATGGGGACGCGAAACGCCACAGGAAACGGTTGCGTGATAACATCCAGGGTATCACAAAGCCAGCTATCCGCCGTTTGGCTCGCCGAGGTGGTGTGAATTAAGCGAATCTCTGGCCTGAGCTACGAAGACCCGTGGTGTCTTCAAGGTTTTTCTTCGAGAATGTAATCCGCAGTCACTAATTACACCGAGCACGCCAGAGGAAGACTGTAACCGCCCTAATACACTAAATGTGTCCCGATCCCAAAATAGATTTCGTTGGAATGAGGCTCCACAACCTGCACCATTTGTTCGAAGCGGCTCGTTTGAAGGAAACAGACAACCAATTGATTTCCCATAGACCCACATTCACACAAACATGACAATCGCAAACTACCTGCGACAAAATCAATTTTGTTACTTCCATTCCTGGAGTCAGTGACCTAAGCCGGTTCTAGATCCATGCCAAACACGGGGTCATGCGGGTTGATTTCCATGAGTTATTTCCCCTTTTTTGACGGAACCGTCTACTTTCACTTTCGAAATCTCTATCTCACCACCACATCAAGTCGCACACAGAAAAAATGTAACCTGCATGTGTAGAGCATGCAAATAATATAATAAAATGTTTGGCACAGACATACCTTTCCTGCAGCATCTATTTTATTTATCTATCTGTCATAATAATAACAATCAATGCCGTTGTCCTGAGAATTTACTCCTTGTTGCTAAGCTGTACTACGACTGGTTTACCGTCTATATTATTCATAAGTTGACTGTGTCCTGAACCTAGACGCGTTTAATTTGTAAATCTGGAATGTGTGTGTATATATTTGCTTTATATTATTTACACGCCTCCGACTAGAACGGCCCTTTGATAAAAAACAAAGCACGCAAACGTACATTGTTTAGTACAATGTGCATGTAGTAAGTAAATTAACAACGATCTGACAAAGTCGGACTTCTTAAATGTAATGTAATGTAAATGTTGGTCTGGTCAGTGTCTGCAATGATTGCAAATATACTAGTAAAAATGTAATGTCTATACATTCATATAACCATATTTACAATTGGTCTTTTTAAAGAATATTTACATCGTTATTGTCACAGCACGTCCATTACGAACATACTGGTGAGGGGAAGGGTTGGACTATCGGGGATGCTCTGTATCGCTGAGGTCTGGAGAAACTGGAGATAAACCGAAAACCAAATTACAAAATGTAATTTATTGTTTATCAAAACATGTAATATGGCGGCGATGCGCGTACACTGGCGACTATCGAAGAAGTCGTTGGACCGAACGAAACTCATGTGTAGACCCTGAGCAAAAAGACCCAAAAGGATGCATCGGTCATATGCGCCCAGTGTAGTCCCAGATCAGACTGCACATTGGTGAAATCTGATCCGTACATTAACTGACGCTCCTGTATGTATGTGACAAGTGTAGTCCCAGATCAGACTGCACATATGTGGAGTCTGATCAGAACCTACACTGGTGCGTCGGAATTTAAACAAAGGGACACAACGGTATATGTTACCAGTGAAGACATGGATATGGCTGCACATTTGTGCCAGCCAATCAGGGTCCTCACTGATGGTCAAATAGGTGGGAACACATGAGAATAAAAACACACTATATCTCTCTCAATATCATTAGATAGAAACCACACATGTTGTGATTTTGTTTACAAGACAAAGTCAAGCGATCTATGATACTCTGTGGACATGACTAACAGAAACAAGTATGCATTGCAACTGCTGTTTTATTGCGCCTGTTCGGTTGTGTCACGGCCTGTGCTGTATTCACAGTCCATGACACAAATACCTGTTACCAACAGCTGAAGTGAAGCTGTATGTAATCAAAGTACTGAAAGTACTGAACATATGGTACTACAAGATTAAACTAGATTGATTGATTGATTGATTGATTGATTGTTGGTGTTGCAGTTTCATTAACCCTTAAAGGCCCAACTGGGATATAAAAGCCACCAGATGGAGCTGGGCAGGCTTTTTGATAATTTTATGCATGTTTCACTTCAGCGACACATTTTCAGACATTTTAGAAATACCACTGAACAAATAAGTTCACTATTTCACACAGACATAGATAATACAACTTTGAAAGGCTTAGACAAATTTGGATTTAAGAAAACAAATGTAAATGTGCTTTTGAAGTAATACAATGTACTCAACTGACAACTGATTCAAACTTGCCGGGCGGAGCGTAGCTGTTACATATGTAATTCATGCATAGAGTTCATGACCCGACATTGTAAACAACCCCGCGTGTTTAGTGATAACGCTAACAGCTATAACTGCCTGTATGGTCAACATCAGACAGTGTGCCAGCCGCACAACTTTGATTTTGGACAGTAATATCAAATTAAATGTGTGGTTGGTATGCACATAACAAGGTGAATGAAACAAAACCATGGTTTAATAGACCAGCAAGAGAAATATTTCGCCTAAAACTTGATACAGTGGCTGTGAAAATGCAGTATATACTAATTATAAACAGCATATACTCGGGTTAGTATGCACAGTCACAAAACAGCATGTATGTGCAGTCTGATATGGAATTTACATGACTACATGAATTCAAGTTTGCTAGCAGCCTTATTTACTGTATCCTAACACATACCAGTATGGCTATTTCAACACTGGTCTCTAATTAGCTGTCAGCATATATTATATCTGCAGCAATGCAGTCTAACTGGGACGGGGTTATCTGTGGAATGACATGACACAGTTACACATTTTTATCAAATACCGACTTATTACAAACACATATTCTTATATATTGGTTACTACATGTACTTACAAAATACATCGGAGATAGGAACCTTGTTCAGGTCCAGAAGTAGGTTTCACTATATATACATGACACACTCTAAGTAACGGACACGTGGACACGTTACGACATGCATATCCCCGGATCAGCTGGTGCATCCTCGCAGCCTCATCAGGATATACACTGTTAAGTTTGGTGGTCATTCATGGTGGCTCTAATTAATGATGTAAACTGCATCATGATGTAGTCATGTGCTATCTGAATGTGAGTTAAACTGATCAAACACGCAATAAGCCCCATTTTGTCATTGTGCAACACATGGAAAGGTATTTCATTAAATTTTACGTGTTTCTATTTTTAATAATTTATATAATAGCATCAGAATACTCTTTGCTTTGAAATAGTTAGCAGCAAAATACTATATAAGTTTTAACACTTTTAGTAAATTCTCAATCATTTTCATGCACAACTAAAACATACAGACACTATTATAGGGACTGGTATATATTGTATCAGTTGTGTGTTTTATGGGACCACACGTTTGATAACAAACCTACATACCATATATCTAGATACTGGTCAGTATGAAACACCTACACTGGCTATCCAGCAGCCCCCTCACTGTTCTACATTGGGAGAAGACGACAAACATGTGCTGCTGTTTATGTATTCTATTTATAAAGCCAGTGTATAACTGACAGGCTAGGGACGCTATCAGTAATTGGATATGCTCCTCCTACAAAATTCGGTACCAGGGCACCGATTGTTGGGCCTTTAAAGGTACATGCCCATTCAGTAGGTACACAATGCTCTTTACATCAGAGACATTTCCTGGCAAAATAAACATTCATGCGCCATTATCCCACGTACTGATTGGCATTATTATACATTTTATATCAGACGTAAATTTACACACTGATATCAGGGGCGATAACCGTGTTTGCTTAAAATGTTAACGGA